>JAZKLR010000240.1:0-600000 GCA_037103525.1 Ganaspis brasiliensis | reverse complement strand
TAAAAATATCAAAAATAAATTAAATAAAAAATTCAAGACTTTAATCGTCAAATTGAACATAAAAAGTTCAAAATTGAATTAAATAAAAAATTCAAGACTTTAATCGTCATATTGAAAATAAAAATATCAAAAATAAATTAAATACAAAATTTAAGACTTTAATCGTCAAATTGAACATAAAAAGTTCAAAATTAAAGTAAATCAAAAATTCAAGACTTTAATCGTCGAATTGAAAATAAAAATATCAAAAATAAATTAAATACAAAATTCAAGACTTTAATCGTCAAATTGAATAAAAAGTTCAAAATTAAATTAAATAAAAAATTCAAGACTTTAATCGTCAAATTGAATATAAAAAGTTCAAAATTAAAGTAAATCAAAAATTCAAGACTTTAATCGTTAAATTGAATAAAAAAAGTTTAAAATTAAGTTAAATAAACAATTCAAGACTTTAATCGTCAAATTGAATAAAAAAGTTCAAAATTATATTAAATAAAAAATTCAAGACTTTAATCGTCAAATTTAATATAAAAAGTTTAAAATTAAAGTAAATCAAAAATTCAAGACTTTAATCGTTAAATGGAATAAAAAAGTTCAAAATTAAATTAAATAAAAAATTCAAGAATTTAATCGTCAAATTGAATATAAAAAGTTCAAAATTAAATTCAATAAAAAATTCAAGACTTTTATCGTCAAATTGAACATAAAAAGTTCAAAATTAAATTGAATAAACAATTCAAGACTTTAATCGTCAAATGGAATATAAAAAGTTCAAAATTAAATTAAATCAAAAATTCAAGAATTTAATCGTCAAATTGAATATAAAAAGTTCAAAATTAAAGTAAATCAAAAATTTAAGACTTTAATCGTCAAATTGAACATAAAAAGTTCAAAATTAAATTAAATAAAAAATTCAAGAATTTAATCGTCAAATTAAATATAAAAAGTTCAAAATTAAATGAAATCAAAAATTCAAGACTTTAATCGTCAAATTGAACATAAAAAGTTCAAAATTAAATTAAATAAAAAATTCAAGACTTAAATCGTCAAATTGAATAAAAAAGTTCAAAATTAAATGAAATCAAAAATTCAAGACTTAAATCGTCAAATTGAATAAAAAAGTTCAAAATTAAATTAAATAAAAAATTCAAGACTTAAATCGTCAAATTGAATAAAAAAGTTCAAAATTAAATGAAATCAAAAATTCAAGACTTAAATCGTCAAATTGAATAAAAAAGTTCAAAATTAAATGAAATCAAAAATTCAAGACTTTAATCGTCAAATTGAATAAAAAAGTTCAAAACTAAATTAAATAAAAAATTCAAGACTTAAATCGTCAAATTGAATAAAAAAGTTCAAAATTAAATGAAATCAAAAATTCAAGACTTTAATCGTCAAATTGAACATAAAAAGTTCAAAATTAAATTAAATAAAAAATTCAAAACTTTAATCGTCAAAATAAATATAAAAAGTTCAAAATTAAATTAAATCAAAAATTCAAGACTTAAATCGTCAAATTGAATAAAAAAGTTCAAAATTAAATGAAATCAAATATTCAAGACTTTAATCAACAAATTGAACATAAAAGTTCAAAAATAAATTAAATACAAAATTCAAGACTTTAATCGTCAAATTGAATAAAAAGTTCAAAATTAAATTAAATAAAAAATTCAAGACTTTAATCGTCAAATTGAATATAAAAAGTTCAAAATTAAATTAAATCAAAAATTCAAGACTTAAATCGTCAAATTGAATAAAAAAGTTCAAAATTAAATGAAATCAAAAATTCAAGACTTTAATCGTCAAATTGAACATAAAAGTTCAAAATTAAATTAAATAAACAATTCAAGACTTTAATCGTCAAATTGAACATAAAAAGTTCAAAATTAAATTAAATAAACAATTCAAGACTTTAATCGTCAAATGGAATATAGAAAGTTCAAAATTAAAGTAAATCAAAAATTCAAGACTTTAATCGTCAAATTGAATAAAAAAGTTCAAAAATAAATTAAATAAAAAATTCAAGACTTAAATCGTCAAATTGAATAAAAAAGTTCAAAATTAAATGAAATCAAAAATTCAAGACTTTAATCGTCAAATTGAACATAAAAAGTTCAAAATTAAATTAAATAAACAATTCAAGACTTTAATCATCAAATTGAACATAAAAAGTTCAAAATTAAATTAAATAAACAATTCAAGACTTTAATCGTCAAATGGAATATAGAAAGTTCAAAATTAAAGTAAATCAAAAATTCAAGACTTTAATCGTCAAATTGAAAATAAAAATATCAAAAATAAATTAAATACAAAATTCAAGACTTTAATCGTCAAATTGAACATAAAAAGTTCAAAAATAAATTAAATACAAAATTCAAGATTTTAATCGTCAAATTGAACATAAAAAGTTCAAAATTAAATTAAATAAACAATTCAAGACTTTAATCGTCAAATTGAAAATAAAAATATCAAAAATAAATTAAATACAAAATTCAAGACTTTAATCGTCAAATTGAACATAAAAAGTTCAAAAATAAATTAAATACAAAATTCAAGATTTTAATCGTCAAATTGAACATAAAAAGTTCAAAATTAAAGTAAATCAAAAATTCAAGAATTTAATCGTCAAATTGAATATAAAAAGTTCAAAATTAAATTAAATAGAAAAAATTTAAGACTTTACTGGTCAAATTGAATAAAAAAAGTCCAAAACTAAATTAAATAAAAAATTCAAGACTTTAATCGTCAAATTGAACATAAAAAGTTCAAAATTAAATTAAATAAAAAATTCAAGACTTTATTCGTCAAATTGAATAAAAAAAGTTCAAAACTAAATTAAATAAAAAATTTAAGACTTTAATCGTCAAATTGAACATAAAAAGTTTAAAATTAAATTAAATAAAAAATTCAAGACTTTAATCGTCAAATTGAACATAAAAAGTTCAAAATTAAGTTAAATAAACAATTCAAGACTTTAATCGTCAAATTGAATATAAAAAGTTCAAAATTAAATTAAATAAAAAATTCAAGAATTTAATCGTCAAATTGAATATAAAAAGTTTAAAATTAAATTAAATAAAAAATTCAAGAATTTAATCGTCAAATTGAATATAAAAAGTTCAAAATTAAAGTAAATCAAAAATTCAAGACTTTAATCGTCAAATTGAAAATAAAAATATCAAAAATAAATTAAATACAAAATTCAAGATTTTAATCGTCAAATTGAACATAAAAAGTTCAAAATTAAATTAAATAAACAATTCAAGACTTTAATCGTCAAATTGAATATAAAAAGTTCAAAATTAAATTCAATAAAAAATTTAAGACTTTAATCGTCAAATTGAACATAAAATGTTCAAAATTAAATTAAATAAAAAATTCAAGAATTTAATCGTCAAATTGAATATAAAAAGTTCAAAATTAAAGTAAATCAAAAATTCCAGACTTTAATCGTCAAATTGAATATAAAAAGTTCAAAATTAAATTAAATCAAAAATTCAAGACTTTAATCGTCAAATTGAATAAAAAAGTTCAAAACTAAATTAAATAAAAAATTCAAGACTTAAATCGTCAAATTGAACATAAAAAGTTCAAAATTAAATTAAATAAACAATTCAAGACTTTAATCGTCAAATGGAATATAGAAAGTTCAAAATTAAAGTAAATCAAAAATTCAAGACTTTAATCGTCAAATTGAATAAAAAAGTTCAAAACTAAATTAAATAAAAAATTCAAGACTTAAATCGTCAAATTGAATAAAAAAGTTCAAAATTAAATGAAATCAAAAATTCAAGACTTTAATCGTCAAATTGAACATAAAAAGTTCAAAATTAAATTAAATAAACAATTCAAGACTTTAATCGTCAAATGGAATATAGAAAGTTCAAAATTAAAGTAAATCAAAAATTCAAGACTTTAATCGACAAATTGAAAATAAAAATATCAAAAATAAATTAAATAAAAAATTCAAGACTTTAATCGTCAAATTGAACATAAAAAGTTCAAAATTGAATTAAATAAAAAATTCAAGACTTTAATCGTCATATTGAAAATAAAAATATCAAAAATAAATTAAATACAAAATTTAAGACTTTAATCGTCAAATTGAACATAAAAAGTTCAAAATTAAAGTAAATCAAAAATTCAAGACTTTAATCGTCGAATTGAAAATAAAAATATCAAAAATAAATTAAATACAAAATTCAAGACTTTAATCGTCAAATTGAATAAAAAGTTCAAAATTAAATTAAATAAAAAATTCAAGACTTTAATCGTCAAATTGAATATAAAAAGTTCAAAATTAAAGTAAATCAAAAATTCAAGACTTTAATCGTTAAATTGAATAAAAAAAGTTTAAAATTAAGTTAAATAAACAATTCAAGACTTTAATCGTCAAATTGAATAAAAAAGTTCAAAATTATATTAAATAAAAAATTCAAGACTTTAATCGTCAAATTTAATATAAAAAGTTTAAAATTAAAGTAAATCAAAAATTCAAGACTTTAATCGTTAAATGGAATAAAAAAGTTCAAAATTAAATTAAATAAAAAATTCAAGAATTTAATCGTCAAATTGAATATAAAAAGTTCAAAATTAAATTCAATAAAAAATTCAAGACTTTTATCGTCAAATTGAACATAAAAAGTTCAAAATTAAATTGAATAAACAATTCAAGACTTTAATCGTCAAATGGAATATAAAAAGTTCAAAATTAAATTAAATCAAAAATTCAAGAATTTAATCGTCAAATTGAATATAAAAAGTTCAAAATTAAAGTAAATCAAAAATTTAAGACTTTAATCGTCAAATTGAACATAAAAAGTTCAAAATTAAATTAAATAAAAAATTCAAGAATTTAATCGTCAAATTAAATATAAAAAGTTCAAAATTAAATGAAATCAAAAATTCAAGACTTTAATCGTCAAATTGAACATAAAAAGTTCAAAATTAAATTAAATAAAAAATTCAAGACTTAAATCGTCAAATTGAATAAAAAAGTTCAAAATTAAATGAAATCAAAAATTCAAGACTTAAATCGTCAAATTGAATAAAAAAGTTCAAAATTAAATTAAATAAAAAATTCAAGACTTAAATCGTCAAATTGAATAAAAAAGTTCAAAATTAAATGAAATCAAAAATTCAAGACTTAAATCGTCAAATTGAATAAAAAAGTTCAAAATTAAATGAAATCAAAAATTCAAGACTTTAATCGTCAAATTGAATAAAAAAGTTCAAAACTAAATTAAATAAAAAATTCAAGACTTAAATCGTCAAATTGAATAAAAAAGTTCAAAATTAAATGAAATCAAAAATTCAAGACTTTAATCGTCAAATTGAACATAAAAAGTTCAAAATTAAATTAAATAAAAAATTCAAAACTTTAATCGTCAAAATAAATATAAAAAGTTCAAAATTAAATTAAATCAAAAATTCAAGACTTAAATCGTCAAATTGAATAAAAAAGTTCAAAATTAAATGAAATCAAATATTCAAGACTTTAATCAACAAATTGAACATAAAAGTTCAAAAATAAATTAAATACAAAATTCAAGACTTTAATCGTCAAATTGAATAAAAAGTTCAAAATTAAATTAAATAAAAAATTCAAGACTTTAATCGTCAAATTGAATATAAAAAGTTCAAAATTAAATTAAATCAAAAATTCAAGACTTAAATCGTCAAATTGAATAAAAAAGTTCAAAATTAAATGAAATCAAAAATTCAAGACTTTAATCGTCAAATTGAACATAAAAGTTCAAAATTAAATTAAATAAACAATTCAAGACTTTAATCGTCAAATTGAACATAAAAAGTTCAAAATTAAATTAAATAAACAATTCAAGACTTTAATCGTCAAATGGAATATAGAAAGTTCAAAATTAAAGTAAATCAAAAATTCAAGACTTTAATCGTCAAATTGAATAAAAAAGTTCAAAAATAAATTAAATAAAAAATTCAAGACTTAAATCGTCAAATTGAATAAAAAAGTTCAAAATTAAATGAAATCAAAAATTCAAGACTTTAATCGTCAAATTGAACATAAAAAGTTCAAAATTAAATTAAATAAACAATTCAAGACTTTAATCATCAAATTGAACATAAAAAGTTCAAAATTAAATTAAATAAACAATTCAAGACTTTAATCGTCAAATGGAATATAGAAAGTTCAAAATTAAAGTAAATCAAAAATTCAAGACTTTAATCGTCAAATTGAAAATAAAAATATCAAAAATAAATTAAATACAAAATTCAAGACTTTAATCGTCAAATTGAACATAAAAAGTTCAAAATTGAATTAAATAAAAAATTCAAGACTTTAATCGTCAAATTGAACATAAAAAGTTCAAAATTGAATTAAATAAAAAATTCAAGACTTTAATCGTCAAATTGAACATAAAAAGTTCAAAATTAAATTAAATAAAAAGTTCAAGAATTTAATCGTCAAATTGAATATAAAAAGTTCAAAATTAAATTAAATCAAAAATTCAAGACTTTAATCAACAAATTGAACATAAAAGTTCAAAAATAAATTAAATACAAAATTCAAGACTTTAATCGTCAAATTGAATAAAAAGTTCAAAATTAAATTAAATAAACAATTCAAGACTTTAATCGTCAAATGGAATATAGAAAGTTCAAAATTAAAGTAAATCAAAAATTCAAGACTTTAATCGTCAAATTGAATAAAAAAGTTCAAAAATAAATTAAATAAAAAATTCAAGACTTAAATCGTCAAATTGAATAAAAAAGTTCAAAATTAAATGAAATCAAAAATTCAAGACTTTAATCGTCAAATTGAACATAAAAAGTTCAAAATTAAATTAAATAAACAATTCAAGACTTTAATCATCAAATTGAACATAAAAAGTTCAAAATTAAATTAAATAAACAATTCAAGACTTTAATCGTCAAATGGAATATAGAAAGTTCAAAATTAAAGTAAATCAAAAATTCAAGACTTTAATCGTCAAATTGAAAATAAAAATATCAAAAATAAATTAAATACAAAATTCAAGACTTTAATCGTCAAATTGAACATAAAAAGTTCAAAATTGAATTAAATAAAAAATTCAAGACTTTAATCGTCAAATTGAACATAAAAAGTTCAAAATTGAATTAAATAAAAAATTCAAGACTTTAATCGTCAAATTGAACATAAAAAGTTCAAAATTAAATTAAATAAAAAGTTCAAGAATTTAATCGTCAAATTGAATATAAAAAGTTCAAAATTAAATTAAATAAACAATTCAAGACTTTAATCGTCAAATTGAATATAAAAAGTTCAAAATTAAATTCAATAAAAAATTTAAGACTTTAATCGTCAAATTGAACATAAAATGTTCAAAATTAAATTAAATAAAAAATTCAAGAATTTAATCGTCAAATTGAATATAAAAAGTTCAAAATTAAAGTAAATCAAAAATTCAAGACTTTAATCGTCAAATTGAATAAAAAAGTTCAAAACTAAATTCAATAAAAAATTCAAGAATGTAATCGTCAAATTGAATAAAAAAGTTCAAAATTAAATGAAATCAAAAATTCAAGACTTTAATCGTCAAATTGAACATAAAAGTTCAAAATTAAATTAAATAAACAATTCAAGACTTTAATCGTCAAATTGAACATAAAAAGTTTAAAATTAAATTAAATAAACAATTCAAGACTTTAATCGTCAAATGGAATATAGAAAGTTCAAAATTAAAGTAAATCAAAAATTCAAGACTTTAATCGTCAAATTGAATAAAAAAGTTTAAAACTTAATTAAATAAAAAATTCAAGACTTAAATCGTCAAATTGAATAAAAAAGTTCAAAATTAAATGAAATCAAAAATTCAAGACTTTAATCGTCAAATTGAACATAAGAAGTTCAAAATTAAATTAAATAAACAATTCAAGACTTTAATCGTCAAATGGAATATAGAAAGTTCAAAATTAAAGTAAATCAAAAATTCAAGCCTTTAATCGTCAAATTAAAAATAAAAATATCAAAAATAAATTAAATACAAAATTCAAGACTTTAATCGTCAAATTGAACATAAAAAGTTCAAAATTGAATTAAATAAAAAATTCAAGATTTTAATCGTCAAATTGAAAATAAAAATATCAAAAATAAATTAAATACAAAATTCAAGACTTTAATCGTAAAATTGAACATAAAATGTTCAAAATAAAATTAAATAAAAAATTCAAGAATTTAATCATCAAATTGAATATAAAAAATTCAAAATTAAAGTAAATCAAAAATTTAAGACTTTAATCGTCAAATTGAACATAAAAAGTTCAAAATGAAATTTAAAAAAACTTTAAGACTTTAATCTTCAAATTAAATATAAAAAGTTCAAAACTAAATTCAATAAAAAATTCAAGAATGTAATCGTCAAATTGAATATAAAAAGTTCAAAATTAAATTAAATAAACAATTCAAGACTTTAATCGTCAAATTGAATAAAAAGTTCAAAATTAAAGTAAATCAAAAATTCAAGACTTTAATCGTCAAATTGAACATAAAAAGTTCAAAATTAAGTTAAATAAAAAATTCAAGACTTTAATCGTCAAATTGAATATAAAAAGTTCAAAATTAAAGTAAATCAAAAATTCAAGACTTTAATCGTCGAATTGAAAATAAAAATATCAAAAATAAATTAAATACAAAATTCAAGACTTTAATCGTCAAATTGAATAAAAAGTTCAAAATTAAATTAAATAAAAAATTCAAGACTTTAATCGTCAAATTGAATATAAAAAGTTCAAAATTAAAGTAAATAAAAAATTCAAGAATTTAATCGTCAAATGGAATATAGAAAGTTCAAAATTAAAGTAAATCAAAAATTCAAGACTTTAATCGTCAAATTGAATAAAAAAGTTCAAAACTAAATTAAATAAAAATATCAAGACTTAAATCGTCAAATTGAATAAAAAGTTCAAAATTAAATTAAATAAAAAATTCAAGACTTTAATCGTCAAATTGAACATAAAAAGTTCAAAATTAAGTTAAATAAAAAATTTAAGACTTTAATCGTAAAATTGAACATAAAATGTTCAAAATTAAATTAAATAAAAAATTCAAGAATTTAATCGTCAAATTGAATATAAAAAGTTCAAAATTAAAGTAAATCAAAAATTTAAGACTTTAATCGTCAAATTGAATAAAAAAGTTCAAAACTAAATTAAATAAAAAATTCAAGACTTAAATCGTCAAATTGAATAAAAAAGTTCAAAATTAAATGAAATCAAAAATTCAAGACTTTAATCGTCAAATTGAACATAAAAAGTTCAAAACTAAATTAAATAAAAAATTCAAGACTGAAATCGTCAAATTGAATAAAAAAGTTCAAAATTAAATTAAATAAACAATTCAAGACTTTAATCGTCAAATTGAACATAAAAAGTTCAAAATTAAATTAAATAAACAATTCAAGACTTTAATCGTCAAATTGAATAAAAAGTTCAAAATTAAATTAAAAAAAAATTCAAGACTTTAATCGTCAAATTGAACATAAAAAGTTCAAAATTAAGTTAAATAAAAAATTCAAGAATTTAATCGTTAAATTGAATATAAAAAGTTCAAAATTAAAGTAAATCAAAAATTCAAGACTTTAATCGTCGAATTGAAAATAAAAATATCAAAAATAAATTAAATACAAAATTCAAGACTTTAATCGTCAAATTGAATAAAAAGTTCAAAATTAAATTAAATAAAAAATTCAAGACTTTAATCGTCAAATTGAATATAAAAAGTTCAAAATTAAAGTAAATCAAAAATTCAAGACTTTAATCGTTAAATTGAATAAAAAAAGTTCAAAATTAAGTTAAATAAACAATTCAAGACTTTAATCGTCAAATTGATTAAAAAAGTTCAAAATTATATTAAATAAAAAATTCAAGACTTTAATCGTCAAATTCAATATAAAAAGTTCAAAATTAAAGTAAATCAAAAATTCAAGACTTTAATCGTCAAATGGAATAAAAAAGTTCAAAATTAAATTAAATAAAAAATTCAAGAATTTAATCGTCAAATTGAATATAAAAAGTTCAAAATTAAATTCAATAAAAAATTCAAGACTTTAATCGTCAAATTAAACATAAAAAGTTCAAAATTAAATTGAATAAACAATTCAAGACTTTAATCGTCAAATGGAATATAAAAGTTCAAAATTAAATTAAATCAAAAATTCAAGAATTTAATCGTCAAATTGAATATAAAAAGTTCAAAATTAAAGTAAATCAAAAATTTAAGACTTTAATCGTCAAATTGAACATAAAAAGTTCAAAATTAAATTAAATAAAAAATTCTAGAATTTAATCGTCAAATTAAATATAAAAAGTTCAAAATTAAAGTAAATCAAGAATTTAAGACTTTAATCGTCAAATTGAACATAAAAAGTTCAAAATGAAATTAAAAAAAACTTTAAGACTTTAATCGTCAAATTAAATATAAAAAGTTCAAAACTAAATTCAATAAAAAATTTAAGAATGTAATCGTCAAATTGAATATAAACAGGTCAGAACTAAAGTATGTCAAAAATTCCAGGCTTTAATCGTCAAATTGAATATAAAAAGTTCAAAATTAAATTAAATCAAAAATTCAAGACTTTAATCGTCAAATTGAATAAAAAAGTTCAAAAATAAATTAAATACAAAATTCAAGACTTTAATCGTCAAATTGAATATAAAAAGTTTAAAATTAAAGTAAATCAAAAATTCAAGACTTTAATCGTCAAATGGAATAAAAAAGTTCAAAATTAAATTAAATAAAAAATTCAAGACTTTAATCGTCAAATTGAATAAAAAAGTTCAAAATTAATTTAAATAAAAAATTCAAGACTCTAATCGTCAAATTGAATAAAAAAGTTCAAAATTAAATTAAATCAAAAATTCAAGACTTTAACCGTCAAATTGAACATATAAAGATCAAAAATAAATTAAATACAAAATTCAAGACTTTAATCGTCAAATTGAACATAAAAAGTTCAAAATTATTATCAGAATTATCGATCTATTATCAGAATGTCAGTGGCGTCAGAACGAAACTTGACTTCCTGCGCACCTCTATCCCAATTTTCTCCTATGATGTTGTGGTCCTCTCTAAAACCTGGTTGAATTCAAGACTTTAATCGTCAAATTGAATAAAAAAGTTCAAAACTAAATTAAATAAAAATATCAAGACTTAAATCGTCAAATTGAATAAAAAGTTCAAAATTAAATTAAATAAAAAATTCAAGACTTTAATCGTCAAATTGAACATAAAAAGTTCAAAATTAAGTTAAATAAAAAATTTAAGACTTTAATCGTAAAATTGAACATAAAATGTTCAAAATTAAATTAAATAAAAAATTCAAGAATTTAATCGTCAAATTGAATATAAAAAGTTCAAAATTAAAGTAAATCAAAAATTTAAGACTTTAATCGTCAAATTGAATAAAAAAGTTCAAAACTAAATTAAATAAAAAATTCAAGACTTAAATCGTCAAATTGAATAAAAAAGTTCAAAATTAAATGAAATCAAAAATTCAAGACTTTAATCGTCAAATTGAACATAAAAAGTTCAAAACTAAATTAAATAAAAAATTCAAGACTGAAATCGTCAAATTGAATAAAAAAGTTCAAAATTAAATTAAATAAACAATTCAAGACTTTAATCGTCAAATTGAACATAAAAAGTTCAAAATTAAATTAAATAAACAATTCAAGACTTTAATCGTCAAATTGAATAAAAAGTTCAAAATTAAATTAAAAAAAAATTCAAGACTTTAATCGTCAAATTGAACATAAAAAGTTCAAAATTAAGTTAAATAAAAAATTCAAGAATTTAATTGTTAAATTGAATATAAAAAGTTCAAAATTAAAGTAAATCAAAAATTCAAGACTTTAATCGTCGAATTGAAAATAAAAATATCAAAAATAAATTAAATACAAAATTCAAGACTTTAATCGTCAAATTGAATAAAAAGTTCAAAATTAAATTAAATAAAAAATTCAAGACTTTAATCGTCAAATTGAATATAAAAAGTTCAAAATTAAAGTAAATCAAAAATTCAAGACTTTAATCGTTAAATTGAATAAAAAAAGTTCAAAATTAAGTTAAATAAACAATTCAAGACTTTAATCGTCAAATTGATTAAAAAAGTTCAAAATTATATTAAATAAAAAATTCAAGACTTTAATCGTCAAATTCAATATAAAAAGTTCAAAATTAAAGTAAATCAAAAATTCAAGACTTTAATCGTCAAATGGAATAAAAAAGTTCAAAATTAAATTAAATAAAAAATTCAAGAATTTAATCGTCAAATTGAATATAAAAAGTTCAAAATTAAATTCAATAAAAAATTCAAGACTTTAATCGTCAAATTAAACATAAAAAGTTCAAAATTAAATTGAATAAACAATTCAAGACTTTAATCGTCAAATGGAATATAAAAGTTCAAAATTAAATTAAATCAAAAATTCAAGAATTTAATCGTCAAATTGAATATAAAAAGTTCAAAATTAAAGTAAATCAAAAATTTAAGACTTTAATCGTCAAATTGAACATAAAAAGTTCAAAATTAAATTAAATAAAAAATTCTAGAATTTAATCGTCAAATTAAATATAAAAAGTTCAAAATTAAAGTAAATCAAGAATTTAAGACTTTAATCGTCAAATTGAACATAAAAAGTTCAAAATGAAATTAAAAAAAACTTTAAGACTTTAATCGTCAAATTAAATATAAAAAGTTCAAAACTAAATTCAATAAAAAATTTAAGAATGTAATCGTCAAATTGAATATAAACAGGTCAGAACTAAAGTATGTCAAAAATTCCAGGCTTTAATCGTCAAATTGAATATAAAAAGTTCAAAATTAAATTAAATCAAAAATTCAAGACTTTAATCGTCAAATTGAATAAAAAAGTTCAAAAATAAATTAAATACAAAATTCAAGACTTTAATCGTCAAATTGAATATAAAAAGTTTAAAATTAAAGTAAATCAAAAATTCAAGACTTTAATCGTCAAATGGAATAAAAAAGTTCAAAATTAAATTAAATAAAAAATTCAAGACTTTAATCGTCAAATTGAATAAAAAAGTTCAAAATTAATTTAAATAAAAAATTCAAGACTCTAATCGTCAAATTGAATAAAAAAGTTCAAAATTAAATTAAATCAAAAATTCAAGACTTTAACCGTCAAATTGAACATATAAAGATCAAAAATAAATTAAATACAAAATTCAAGACTTTAATCGTCAAATTGAACATAAAAAGTTCAAAATTATTATCAGAATTATCGATCTATTATCAGAATGTCAGGGGCGTCAGAACGAAACTTGACTCCCTGCGCACCTGTATCCCAATTTTCTCCTATGATGTTGTGGTCCTCTCTAAAACCTGGTTGAATTCAAGACTTTAATCGTCAAATTGAATAAAAAAGTTCAAAACTAAATTAAATAAAAAATTCAAGACTTAAATCGTCAAATTGAATAAAAAAGTTCAAAATTAAATGAAATTAAAAATTCAAGACTTTAATCGTCAAATTGAACATAAAAAGTTCAAAATTAAATTAAATGAACAATTCAAGACTTTAATCGTCAAATGGAATATAGAAAGTTCAAAATTAAAGTAAATCAAAAATTCAAGACTTTAATCGTCAAATTGAACATAAAAAGTTCAAAATTAAATTAAATAAACAATTCAAGACTTTAATCGTCAAATGGAATATAGAAAGTTCAAAATTAAAGTAAATCAAAAATTCAAGACTTTAATCGTCAAATTGAAAATAAAAATATCAAAAATAAATTAAATACAAAATTCAAGACTTTAATCGTCAAATTGAACATAAAAAGTTCAAAATTGAATTAAATACAAAATTCAAGACTTTAATCGTCAAATTGAATAAAAAGTTCAAAATTAAATTAAATAAAAAATTCAAGACTTTAATCGTCAAATTGAATATAAAAAGTTCAAAATTAAAGTAAATCAAAAATTCAAGACTTTAATCGTTAAATTGAATAAAAAAAGTTCAAAATTAAGTTAAATAAACAATTCAAGACTTTAATCGTCAAATTGAATAAAAAAGTTCAAAATTATATTAAATAAAAAATTCAAGACTTTAATCGTCAAATTCAATATAAAAAGTTCAAAATTAAAGTAAATCAAAAATTCAAGACTTTAATCGTCAAATGGAATAAAAAAGTTCAAAATTAAATTAAATAAAAAATTCAAGAATTTAATCGTCAAATTGAATATAAAAAGTTCAAAATTAAATTCAATAAAAAATTCAAGACTTTAATCGTCAAATTAAACATAAAAAGTTCAAAATTAAATTGAATAAACAATTCAAGACTTTAATCGTCAAATGGAATATAAAAGTTCAAAATTAAATTAAATCAAAAATTCAAGAATTTAATCGTCAAATTGAATATAAAAAGTTCAAAATTAAAGTAAATCAAAAATTTAAGACTTTAATCGTCAAATTGAACATAAAAAGTTCAAAATTAAATTAAATAAAAAATTCTAGAATTTAATCGTCAAATTAAATATAAAAAGTTCAAAATTAAAGTAAATCAAGAATTTAAGACTTTAATCGTCAAATTGAACATAAAAAGTTCAAAATGAAATTAAAAAAAACTTTAAGACTTTAATCGTCAAATTAAATATAAAAAGTTCAAAACTAAATTCAATAAAAAATTTAAGAATGTAATCGTCAAATTGAATATAAACAGGTCAGAACTAAAGTATGTCAAAAATTCCAGGCTTTAATCGTCAAATTGAATATAAAAAGTTCAAAATTAAATTAAATCAAAAATTCAAGACTTTAATCGTCAAATTGAATAAAAAAGTTCAAAAATAAATTAAATACAAAATTCAAGACTTTAATCGTCAAATTGAATATAAAAAGTTTAAAATTAAAGTAAATCAAAAATTCAAGACTTTAATCGTCAAATGGAATAAAAAAGTTCAAAATTAAATTAAATAAAAAATTCAAGACTTTAATCGTCAAATTGAATAAAAAAGTTCAAAATTAATTTAAATAAAAAATTCAAGACTCTAATCGTCAAATTGAATAAAAAAGTTCAAAATTAAATTAAATCAAAAATTCAAGACTTTAACCGTCAAATTGAACATATAAAGATCAAAAATAAATTAAATACAAAATTCAAGACTTTAATCGTCAAATTGAACATAAAAAGTTCAAAATTATTATCAGAATTATCGATCTATTATCAGAATGTCAGGGGCGTCAGAACGAAACTTGACTCCCTGCGCACCTCTATCCCAATTTTCTCCTATGATGTTGTGGTCCTCTCTAAAACCTGGTTGAATTCAAGACTTTAATCGTCAAATTGAATAAAAAAGTTCAAAACTAAATTAAATAAAAAATTCAAGACTTAAATCGTCAAATTGAATAAAAAAGTTCAAAATTAAATGAAATTAAAAATTCAAGACTTTAATCGTCAAATTGAACATAAAAAGTTCAAAATTAAATTAAATGAACAATTCAAGACTTTAATCGTCAAATGGAATATAGAAAGTTCAAAATTAAAGTAAATCAAAAATTCAAGACTTTAATCGTCAAATTGAACATAAAAAGTTCAAAATTAAATTAAATAAACAATTCAAGACTTTAATCGTCAAATGGAATATAGAAAGTTCAAAATTAAAGTAAATCAAAAATTCAAGACTTTAATCGTCAAATTGAAAATAAAAATATCAAAAATAAATTAAATACAAAATTCAAGACTTTAATCGTCAAATTGAACATAAAAAGTTCAAAATTGAATTAAATAAAAAATTCAAGACTTTAATCGTCAAATTGAACATAAAAAGTTCAAAATTAAATTAAATAAAAAGTTCAAGAATTTAATCGTCAAATTAAACATAAGAAGTTCAAAATTAAATTAAATAAACAATTCAAGACTTTAATCGTCAAATGGAATATAGAAAGTTCAAAATTAAAGTAAATCAAAAATTCAAGCCTTTAATCGTCAAATTAAAAATAAAAATATCAAAAATAAATTAAATACAAAATTCAAGACTTTAATCGTCGAATTGAAAATAAAAATATCAAAAATAAATTAAATACAAAATTCAAGACTTTAATCGTCAAATTGAATAAAAAGTTCAAAATTAAATTAAATAAAAAATACAAGACTTTAATCGTCAAATTGAATATAAAAAGTTCAAAATTAAAGTAAATAAAAAATTCAAGAATTTAATCGTCAAATTAAATATAAAAAGTTCAAAATTAAAGTAAATCAAAAATTCAAGACTTTAATCGTCGAATTGAAAATAAAAATATCAAAAATAAATTAAATACAAAATTCAAGACTTTAATCGTCAAATTGAATAAAAAGTTCAAAATTAAATTAAATAAAAAATTCAAGACTTTAATCGTCAAATTGAATATAAAAAGTTCAAAATTAAATTAAATCAAAAATTCAAGACTTAAATCGTCAAATTGAATAAAAAAGTTCAAAATTAAATGAAATCAAAAATTCAAGACTTTAATCGTCAAATTGAACATAAAAGTTCAAAATTAAATTAAATAAACAATTCAAGACTTTAATCGTCAAATTGAACATAAAAAGCTCAAAATTAAATTAAATAAACAATTCAAGACTTTAATCGTCAAATGGAATATAGAAAGTTCAAAATTAAAGTAAATCAAAAATTCAAGACTTTAATCGTCAAATTGAATAAAAAAGTTCAAAACTAAATTAAATAAAAAATTCAAGACTTAAATCGTCAAATTGAATAAAAAGTTCAAAATTAAATTAAATAAAAAATTCAAGACTTTAATCGTCAAATTGAACATGAAAAGTTCAAAATTAAGTTAAATAAAAAATTTAAGACTTTAATCGTAAAATTGAACATAAAATGTTCAAAATTAAATTAAATAAAAAATTCAAAAATTTAATCGTCAAATTGAATATAAAAAGTTCAAAATTAAAGTAAATCAAAAATTTAAGACTTTAATCGTCAAATTGAATAAAAAAGTTCAAAACTAAATTAAATAAAAAATTCAAGACTTAAATCGTCAAATTGAATAAAAAAGTTCAAAATTAAATGAAAACAAAAATTCAAGACTTTAATCGTCAAATTGAACATAAAAAGTTTAAAACTAAATTAAATAAAAAATTCAAGACTTAAATCGTCAAATTGAATAAAAAAGTTCAAAATTAAATTAAATAAACAATTCAAGACTTTAATCGTCAAATTGAACATAAAAAGTTCAAAATTAAATTAAATAAACAATTCAAGACTTTAATCGTCAAATTGAATAAAAAGTTCAAAATTAAATTAAAAAAAAATTCAAGACTTTAATCGTCAAATTGAACATAAAAAGTTCAAAATTAAGTTAAATAAAAAATTCAAGAATTTAATCGTCAAATTGAATATAAAAAGTTCAAAATTAAAGTAAATCAAAAATTCAAGACTTTAATCGTCAAATTGAAAATAAAAATATCAAAAATAAATTAAATACAAAATTCAAGATTTTAATCGTCAAATTGAACATAAAAAGTTCAAAATTAAATTAAATAAACAATTCAAGACTTTAATCGTCAAATTGAATATAAAAAGTTCAAAATTAAATTCAATAAAAAATTTAAGACTTTAATCGTCAAATTGAACATAAAATGTTCAAAATTAAATTAAATAAAAAATTCAAGAATTTAATCGTCAAATTGAATATAAAAAGTTCAAAATTAAAGTAAATCAAAAATTTAAGACTTTAATCGCCAAATTGAACATAAAAAGTTCAAAATGAAATTTAAAAAAACTTTAAGACTTTAATCGTCAAATTAAATATAAAAAGTTCAAAACTAAATTCAATAAAAAATTCAAGAATGTAATCGTCAAATTGAATATAAAAAGGTCAGAACTAAAGTATGTCAAAAATTCCAGACTTTAATCGTCAAATTGAATATAAAAAGTTCAAAATTAAATTAAATCAAAAATTCAAGACTTTAATCGTCAAATTGAATAAAAAAGTTCAAAACTAAATTAAATAAAAAATTCAAGACTTAAATCGTCAAATTGAATAAAAAAGTTCAAAATTAAATGAAATCAAAAATTCAAGACTTTAATCGTCAAATTGAACATAAAAGTTCAAAATTAAATTAAATAAACAATTCAAGACTTTAATCGTCAAATGGAATATAGAAAGTTCAAAATTAAAGTAAATCAAAAATTCAAGACTTTAATCGTCAAATTGAATAAAAAAGTTCAAAACTAAATTAAATAAAAAATTCAAGACTTAAATCGTCAAATTGAATAAAAAAGTTCAAAATTAAATGAAATCAAAAATTCAAGACTTTAATCGTCAAATTGAACATAAAAAGTTCAAAATTAAATTAAATAAACAATTCAAGACTTTAATCGTCAAATGGAATATAGAAAGTTCAAAATTAAAGTAAATCAAAAATTCAAGACTTTAATCGACAAATTGAAAATAAAAATATCAAAAATAAATTAAATAAAAAATTCAAGACTTTAATCGTCAAATTGAACATAAAAAGTTCAAAATTGAATTAAATAAAAAATTCAAGACTTTAATCGTCAAATTGAAAATAAAAATATCAAAAATAAATTAAATACAAAATTCAAGACTTTAATCGTCAAATTGAACATAAAAAGTTCAAAATTAAAGTAAATCAAAAATTCAAGACTTTAATCGTCGAATTGAAAATAAAAATATCAAAAATAAATTAAATACAAAATTCAAGACTTTAATCGTCAAATTGAATAAAAAGTTCAAAATTAAATTAAATAAAAAATTCAAGACTTTAATCGTCAAATTGAATATAAAAAGTTCAAAATTAAAGTAAATCAAAAATTCAAGACTTTAATCGTTAAATTGAATAAAAAAAGTTTAAAATTAAGTTAAATAAACAATTCAAGACTTTAATCGTCAAATTGAATAAAAAAGTTCAAAATTATATTAAATAAAAAATTCAAGACTTTAATCGTCAAATTTAATATAAAAAGTTCAAAATTAAAGTAAATCAAAAATTCAAGACTTTAATCGTCAAATGGAATAAAAAAGTTCAAAATTAAATTAAATAAAAAATTCAAGAATTTAATCGTCAAATTGAATATAAAAAGTTCAAAATTAAATTCAATAAAAAATTCAAGACTTTAATCGTCAAATTGAACATAAAAAGTTCAAAATTAAATTGAATAAACAATTCAAGACTTTAATCGTCAAATGGAATATAAAAAGTTCAAAATTAAATTAAATCAAAAATTCAAGAATTTAATCGTCAAATTGAATATAAAAAGTTCAAAATTAAAGTAAATCAAAAATTTAAGACTTTAATCGTCAAATTGAACATAAAAAGTTCAAAATTAAATTAAATAAAAAATTCAAGAATTTAATCGTCAAATTAAATATAAAAAGTTCAAAATTAAATGAAATCAAAAATTCAAGACTTTAATCGTCAAATTGAACATAAAAAGTTCAAAATTAAATTAAATAAAAAATTCAAGACTTAAATCGTCAAATTGAATAAAAAAGTTCAAAATTAAATGAAATCAAAAATTCAAGACTTAAATCGTCAAATTGAATAAAAAAGTTCAAAATTAAATTAAATAAAAAATTCAAGACTTAAATCGTCAAATTGAATAAAAAAGTTCAAAATTAAATGAAATCAAAAATTCAAGACTTAAATCGTCAAATTGAATAAAAAAGTTCAAAATTAAATGAAATCAAAAATTCAAGACTTTAATCGTCAAATTGAATAAAAAAGTTCAAAACTAAATTAAATAAAAAATTCAAGACTTAAATCGTCAAATTGAATAAAAAAGTTCAAAATTAAATGAAATCAAAAATTCAAGACTTTAATCGTCAAATTGAACATAAAAAGTTCAAAATTAAATTAAATAAAAAATTCAAGACTTTAATCGTCAAATTGAATATAAAAAGTTCAAAATTAAATTAAATCAAAAATTCAAGACTTAAATCGTCAAATTGAATAAAAAAGTTCAAAATTAAATGAAATCAAAAATTCAAGACTTTAATCAACAAATTGAACATAAAAGTTCAAAAATAAATTAAATACAAAATTCAAGACTTTAATCGTCAAATTGAATAAAAAGTTCAAAATTAAATTAAATAAAAAATTCAAGACTTTAATCGTCAAATTGAATATAAAAAGTTCAAAATTAAATTAAATCAAAAATTCAAGACTTAAATCGTCAAATTGAATAAAAAAGTTCAAAATTAAATGAAATCAAAAATTCAAGACTTTAATCGTCAAATTGAACATAAAAGTTCAAAATTAAATTAAATAAACAATTCAAGACTTTAATCGTCAAATTGAACATAAAAAGTTCAAAATTAAATTAAATAAACAATTCAAGACTTTAATCGTCAAATGGAATATAGAAAGTTCAAAATTAAAGTAAATCAAAAATTCAAGACTTTAATCGTCAAATTGAATAAAAAAGTTCAAAACTAAATTCAATAAAAAATTCAAGACTTAAATCGTCAAATTGAATAAAAAGTTCAAAATTAAATGAAATTAAAAATTCAAGACTTTAATCGTCAAATTGAACATAAAAAGTTCAAAATTAAATTAAATGAACAATTCAAGACTTTAATCGTCAAATGGAATATAGAAAGTTCAAAATTAAAGTAAATCAAAAATTCAAGACTTTAATCGTCAAATTGAACATAAAAAGTTCAAAATTAAATTAAATAAACAATTCAAGACTTTAATCGTCAAATGGAATATAGAAAGTTCAAATTTAAAGTAAATCAAAAATTCAAGACTTTAATCGTCAAATTGAAAATAAAAATATCAAAAATAAATTAAATACAAAATTCAAGACTTTAATCGTCAAATTGAACATAAAAATTTCAAAATTGAATTAAATAAAAAATTCAAGACTTTAATCGTCAAATTGAACATAAAAAGTTCAAAATTAAATTAAATAAAAAGTTCAAGAATTTAATCGTCAAATTGAATATAAAAAGTTCAAAATTAAAGTAAATCAAAAATTCAAGACTTTAATCGTCAAATTGAAAATAAAAATATCAAAAATAAATTAAATACAAAATTCAAGATTTTAATCGTCAAATTGAACATAAAAAGTTCAAAATTAAATTAAATAAACAATTCAAGACTTTAATCGTCAAATTGAATATAAAAAGTTCAAAATTAAATTCAATAAAAAATTTAAGACTTTAATCGTCAAATTGAACATAAAATGTTCAAAATTAAATTAAATAAAAAATTCAAGAATTTAATCGTCATATTGAATATAAAAAGTTCAAAATTAAAGTAAATCAAAAATTTAAGACTTTAATCGACAAATTGAACATAAAAAGTTCAAAATGAAATTTAAAAAAACTTTAAGACTTTAATCGTCAAATTAAATATAAAAAGTTCAAAACTAAATTCAATAAAAAATTCAAGAATGTAATCGTCAAATTGAATATAAAAAGGTCAGAACTAAAGTATGTCAAAAATTCCAGACTTAAATCGTCAAATTGAATATAAAAAGTTCAAAATTAAATTAAATCAAAAATTCAAGACCTTAATCGTCAAATTGAATAAAAAAGTTCAAAACTAAATTAAATAAAAAATTCAAGACTTAAATCGTCAAATTGAATAAAAAAGTTCAAAATTAAATGAAATCAAAAATTCAAGACTTTAATCGTCAAATTGAACATAAAAGTTCAAAATTAAATTAAATAAACAATTCAAGATTTTAATCGTCAAATTGAACATAAAAAGTTCAAAATTAAATTAAATAAACAATTCAAGACTTTAATCGTCAAATGGAATATAGAAAGTTCAAAATTAAAGTAAATCAAAAATTCAAGACTTTAATCGTCAAATTGAATAAAAAAGTTCAAAACTAAATTAAATAAAAAATTCAAGACTTAAATCGTCAAATTAAATAAAAAAGTTCAAAATTAAATGAAATCAAAAATTCAAGACTTTAATCGTCAAATTGAACATAAAAAGTTCAAAATTAAATTAAATAAACAATTCAAGACTTTAATCGTCAAATGGAATATAGAAAGTTCAAAATTAAAGTAAATCAAAAATTCAAGACTTTAATCGTCAAATTGAAAATAAAAATATCAAAAATAAATTAAATACAAAATTCAAGACTTTAATCGTCAAATTGAACATAAAAAGTTCAAAATTAAAGTAAATAAAAAATTCAAGACTTTAATCGTCGAATTGAAAATAAAAATATCAAAAATAAATTAAATACAAAATTCAAGACTTTAATCGTCAAATTGAATAAAAAGTTCAAAATTAAATTCAATAAAAAATTCAAGACTTTAATCGTCAAATTAAATATAAAAAGTTCAAAACTAAATTCAATAAAAAATTCAAGAATGTAATCGTCAAATTGAATATAAAAAGGTCAGAACTAAAGTATGTCAAAAATTCCAGGCTTTAATCGTCAAATTGAATATAAAAAGTTCAAAATTAAATTAAATCAAAAATTCAAGACTTTAATCGTCAAATTGAATAAAAAAGTTCAAAACTAAATTAAATAAAAAATTCAAGACTTAAATCGTCAAATTGAATAAAAAAGTTCAAAATTAAATGAAATCAAAAATTCAAGACTTTAATCGTCAAATTGAACATAAAAAGTTCAAAATTAAATTAAATAAACAATTTAAGACTTTAATCGTCAAATTGAATATAAAAAGTTCAAAATTAAAGTAAATAAAAAATTCAAGAATTTAATCGTCAAATTGAATATAAAAAGTTCAAAATTAAAGTAAATCAAAAATTCAAGACTTTAATAGTCGAATTGAAAATAAAAATATCAAAAATGAATTAAATACAAAATTCAAGACTTTAATCGTCAAATTGAATAAAAAGTTCAAAATTAAATTAAATAAAAAATTAAAGACTTTAATCGTCAAATTGAATATAAAAAGTTCAAAATTAAATTAAATCAAAAATTTAAGACTTAAATCGTCAAATTGAATAAAAAAGTTCAAAATTAAATGAAATCAAAAATTCAAGACTTTAATCGTCAAATTGAACATAAAAGTTCAAAATTAAATTAAATAAACAATTCAAGACTTTAATCGTCAAATTGAACATATAAAGTTCAAAATTAAATTAAATAAACAATTCAAGACTTTAATCGTCAAATGCAATATAGAAAGTTCAAAATTAAAGTAAATCAAAAATTCAAGACTTTAATAGTCGAATTGAAAATAAAAATATCAAAAATAAATTAAATACAAAATTCAAGACTTTAATCGTCAAATTGAATAAAAAGTTCAAAATTAAATTAAATAAAAAATTCAAGACTTTAATCGTCAAATTGAATATAAAAAGTTCAAAATTAAATTAAATCAAAAATTTAAGACTTAAATCGTCAAATTGAATAAAAAAGTTCAAAATTAAATGAAATCAAAAATTCAAGACTTTAATCGTCAAATTGAACATAAAAGTTCAAAATTAAATTAAATAAACAATTCAAGACTTTAATCGTCAAATTGAACATATAAAGTTCAAAATTAAATTAAATAAACAATTCAAGACTTTAATCGTCAAATGCAATATAGAAAGTTCAAAATTAAAGTAAATCAAAAATTCAAGACTTTAATCGTCAAATTGAATAAAAAAGTTCAAAACTAAATTAAATAAAAAATTCAAGACTTAAATCGTCAAATTGAATAAAAAAGTTCAAAATTAAATTAAATAAACAATTCAAGATTTTAATCGTCAAATTGAACATAAAAAGTTCAAAATTAAATTAAATAAACAATTCAAGACTTTAATCGTCAAATTGAATATAAAAAGTTCAAAATTAAATTCAATAAAAAATTTAAGACTTTAATCGTCAAATTGAACATAAAAAGTTCAAAACTAAATTAAATAAAAAATTCAAGACTTAAATCGTCAAATTGAATAAAAAAGTTCAAAAATAAATTAAGTACAAAATTCAAGATTTTAATCGTCAATTTGAACATAAAAAGTTCAAAATTAAATTAAATAAACAATTCAAGACTTTAATCGTCAAATTGAATATAAAAAGTTCAAAATTAAATTCAATAAAAAATTTAAGACTTTAATCGTCAAATTGAACATAAAATGTTCAAAATTAAATTAAATAAAAAATTCAAGAATTTAATCGTCAAATTGAATATAAAAAGTTCAAAATTAAAGTAAATCAAAAATTTAAGACTTTAATCGCCAAATTGAACATAAAAAGTTCAAAATGAAATTTAAAAAAACTTTAAGACTTTAATCGTCAAATTAAATATAAAAAGTTCAAAACTAAATTCAATAAAAAATTCAAGAATGTAATCGTCAAATTGAATATAAAAAGGTCAGAACTAAAGTATGTCAAAAATTCCAGACTTTAATCGTCAAATTGAATATAAAAAGTTCAAAATTAAATTAAATCAAAAATTCAAGACTTTAATCGTCAAATTGAATAAAAAAGTTCAAAACTAAATTAAATAAAAAATTCAAGACTTAAATCGTCAAATTGAATAAAAAAGTTCAAAATTAAATGAAATCAAAAATTCAAGACTTTAAACGTCAAATTGAACATAAAAAGTTCAAAATTAAATTAAATAAACAATTCAAGACTTTAATCGTCAAATGGAATATAGAAAGTTCAAAATTAAAGTAAATCAAAAATTCAAGACTTTAATCGTCAAATGGAATATAGAAAGTTCAAAACTAAATTAAATAAAAAATTCAAGACTTAAATCGTCAAATTGAATAAAAAAGTTCAAAATTAAATGAAATCAAAAATTCAAGACTTTAATCGTCAAATTGAACATAAAAAGTTCAAAATTGAATTAAATAAAAAATTCAAGACTTTAATCGTCAAACTGAAAATAAAAATATCAAAAATAAATTAAATACAAAATTCAAGACTTTAATCGTCAAATTGAACATAAAAAGTTCAAAATTAAAGTAAATCAAAAATTCAAGACTTTAATCGTCGAATTGAAAATAAAAATATCAAAAATAAATTAAATACAAAATTCAAGACTTTAATCGTCAAATTGAATAAAAAGTTCAAAATTAAATTAAATAAAAAATTCAAGACTTTAATCGTCAAATTGAATATAAAAAGTTCAAAATTAAAGTAAATCAAAAATTCAAGACTTTAATCGTTAAATTGAATAAAAAAAGTTCAAAATTGAGTTAAATAAACAATTCAAGACTTTAATCGTCAAATTGAATAAAAAAGTTCAAAATTATATTAAATAAAAAATTCAAGACTTTAATCGTCAAATTTAATATAAAAAGTTCAAAATTAAAGTAAATCAAAAATTCAAGACTTTAATCATCAAATGGAATAAAAAAGTTCAAAATTAAATTAAATAAAAAATTCAAGAATTTAATCGTCAAATTGAATATAAAAAGTTCAAAATTAAATTCAATAAAAAATTCAAGACTTTAATCGTCAAATTGAACATAAAAAGTTCAAAATTAAATTGAATAAACAATTCAAGACTTTAATCGTCAAATGGAATATAAAAAGTTTAAAATTAAATTAAATCAAAAATTCAAGAATTTAATCGTCAAATTGAATATAAAAAGTTCAAAATTAAAGTAAATCAAAAATTTAAGACTTTAATCGTCAAATTGAACATAAAAAGTTCAAAATTAAATTAAATAAAAAATTCAAGAATTTAATCGTCAAATTAAATATAAAAAGTTCAAAATTAAAGTAAATCAAAAATTTAAGACTTTAATCGTCAAATTGAACATAAAAAGTTCAAAATGAAATTAAAAAAAACTTTAAGACTTTAATCGTCAAATTAAATATAAAAAGTTCAAAACTAAATTCAATAAAAAATTCAAGAATGTAATCGTCAAATTGAATATAAAAAGGTCAGAACTAAAGTATGTCAAAAATTCCAGGCTTTAATCGTCAAATTGAATATAAAAAGTTCAAAATTAAATTAAATCAAAAATTCAAGAATTTAATCGTCAAATTGAATATAAAAAGTTCAAAATTAAAGTAAATCAAAAATTTAAGACTTTAATCGTCAAATTGAACATAAAAAGTTCAAAATTAAATTAAATAAAAAATTCAAGAATTTAATCGTCAAATTAAATATAAAAAGTTCAAAATTAAAGTAAATCAAAAATTTAAGACTTTAATCGTCAAATTGAACATAAAAAGTTCAAAATGAAATTAAAAAAAACTTTAAGACTTTAATCGTCAAATTAAATATAAAAAGTTCAAAACTAAATTCAATAAAAAATTCAAGAATGTAATCGTCAAATTGAATATAAAAAGGTCAGAACTAAAGTATGTCAAAAATTCCAGGCTTTAATCGTCAAATTGAATATAAAAAGTTCAAAATTAAATTAAATCAAAAATTCAAGACTTTAATCGTCAAATTGAATAAAAAAGTTCAAAACTAAATTAAATAAAAAATTCAAGACTTAAATCGTCAAATTGAATAAAAAAGTTCAAAATTAAATGAAATCAAAAATTCAAGACTTTAATCGTCAAATTGAACATAAAAAGTTCAAAATTAAATTAAATAAACAATTCAAGACTTTAATCGTCAAATTGAATATAAAAAGTTCAAAATTAAAGTAAATAAAAAATTCAAGAATTTAATTGTCAAATTGAATATAAAAAGTTCAAAATTAAAGTAAATCAAAAATTCAAGACTTTAATCGTCGAATTGAAAATAAAAATATCAAAAATAAATTAAATACAAAATTCAAGACTTTAATCGTCAAATTGAATAAAAAGTTCAAAATTAAATTAAATAAAAAATTTAAGACTTTAATCGTCAAATTGAACATAAAAAGTTCAAAACTAAATTAAATAAAAAATTCAAGACTTAAATCGTCAAATTGAATAAAAAAGTTCAAAAATAAATTAAGTACAAAATTCAAGATTTTAATCGTCAATTTGAACATAAAAAGTTCAAAATTAAATTAAATAAACAATTCAAGACTTTAATCGTCAAATTGAATATAAAAAGTTCAAAATTAAATTCAAAAAAAAATTTAAGACTTTAATCGTCAAATTGAACATAAAATGTTCAAAATTAATTTAAATAAAAAATTCAAGAATTTAATCGTCAAATTGAATATAAAAAGTTCAAAATTAAAGTAAATCAAAAATTTAAGACTTTAATCGCCAAATTGAACATAAAAAGTTCAAAATGAAATTTAAAAAAACTTTAAGACTTTAATCGTCAAATTAAATATAAAAAGTTCAAAACTAAATTCAATAAAAAATTCAAGAATGTAATCGTCAAATTGAATATAAAAAGGTCAGAACTAAAGTATGTCAAAAATTCCAGACTTTAATCGTCAAATTGAATATAAAAAGTTCAAAATTAAATTAAATCAAAAATTCAAGACTTTAATCGTCAAATTGAATAAAAAAGTTCAAAACTAAATTAAATAAAAAATTCAAGACTTAAATCGTCAAATTGAACATAAAAAGTTCAAAATTAAATTAAATAAACAATTCAAGACTTTAATCGTCAAATGGAATATAGAAAGTTCAAAATTACAGTAAATCAAAAATTCAAGACTTTAATCGTCAAATTGAATAAAAAAGTTCAAAACTAAATTAAATAAAAAATTCAAGACTTAAATCGTCAAATTGAATAAAAAAGTTCAAAATTAAATGAAATCAAAAATTCAAGACTTTAATCGTCAAATTGAACATAAAAAGTTCAAAATTAAATTAAATAAACAATTCAAGACTTTAATCGTCAAATTGAATATAAAAAGTTCAAAATTAAATTCAATAAAAAATTCAAGACTTTAATCGTCAAATTGAACATAAAAAGTTCAAAATTAAATTGAATAAACAATTCAAGACTTTAATCGTCAAATGGAATATAAAAAGTTCAAAATTAAATTAAATCAAAAATTCAAGAATTTAATCGTCAAATTGAATATAAAAAGTTCAAAATTAAAGTAAATCAAAAATTCAAGACTTTAATCGTTAAATTGAATAAAAAAAGTTCAAAATTGAGTTAAATAAACAATTCAAGACTTTAATCGTCAAATGGAATAAAAAAGTTCAAAATTAAATTAAATAAAAAATTCAAGAATTTAATCGTCAAATTGAATATAAAAAGTTCAAAATTAAATTCAATAAAAAATTCAAGACTTTAATCGTCAAATTGAATATAAAAAGTTCAAAATTAAAGTAAATCAAAAATTTAAGACTTTAATCGTCAAATTGAACATAAAAAGTTCAAAATTAAATTAAATAAAAAATTCAAGAATTTAATCGTCAAATTAAATATAAAAAGTTCAAAATTAAAGTAAATCAAAAATTTAAGACTTTAATCGTCAAATTGAACATAAAAAGTTCAAAATGAAATTAAAAAAAACTTTAAGACTTTAATCGTCAAATTAAATATAAAAAGTTCAAAACTAAATTCAATAAAAAATTCAAGAATTTAATCGTCAAATTAAATATAAAAAGTTCAAAATTAAAGTAAATCAAAAATTTAAGACTTTAATCGTCAAATTGAACATAAAAAGTTCAAAATGAAATTAAAAAAAACTTTAAGACTTTAATCGTCAAATTAAATATAAAAAGTTCAAAACTAAATTCAATAAAAAATTCAAGAATGTAATCGTCAAATTGAATATAAAAAGGTCAGAACTAAAGTATGTCAAAAATTCCAGGCTTTAATCGTCAAATTGAATATAAAAAGTTCAAAATTAAATTAAATCAAAAATTCAAGACTTTAATCGTCAAATTGAATAAAAAAGTTCAAAACTAAATTAAATAAAAAATTCAAGACTTAAATCGTCAAATTGAATAAAAAAGTTCAAAATTAAATGAAATCAAAAATTCAAGACTTTAATCGTCAAATTGAACATAAAAAGTTCAAAATTAAATTAAATAAACAATTCAAGACTTTAATCGTCAAATTGAATATAAAAAGTTCAAAATTAAAGTAAATAAAAAATTCAAGAATTTAATTGTCAAATTGAATATAAAAAGTTCAAAATTAAAGTAAATCAAAAATTCAAGACTTTAATCGTCGAATTGAAAATAAAAATATCAAAAATAAATTAAATACAAAATTCAAGACTTTAATCGTCAAATTGAATAAAAAGTTCAAAATTAAATTAAATAAAAAATTTAAGACTTTAATCGTCAAATTGAACATAAAAAGTTCAAAACTAAATTAAATAAAAAATTCAAGACTTAAATCGTCAAATTGAATAAAAAAGTTCAAAAATAAATTAAGTACAAAATTCAAGATTTTAATCGTCAATTTGAACATAAAAAGTTCAAAATTAAATTAAATAAACAATTCAAGACTTTAATCGTCAAATTGAATATAAAAAGTTCAAAATTAAATTCAAAAAAAAATTTAAGACTTTAATCGTCAAATTGAACATAAAATGTTCAAAATTAATTTAAATAAAAAATTCAAGAATTTAATCGTCAAATTGAATATAAAAAGTTCAAAATTAAAGTAAATCAAAAATTTAAGACTTTAATCGCCAAATTGAACATAAAAAGTTCAAAATGAAATTTAAAAAAACTTTAAGACTTTAATCGTCAAATTAAATATAAAAAGTTCAAAACTAAATTCAATAAAAAATTCAAGAATGTAATCGTCAAATTGAATATAAAAAGGTCAGAACTAAAGTATGTCAAAAATTCCAGACTTTAATCGTCAAATTGAATATAAAAAGTTCAAAATTAAATTAAATCAAAAATTCAAGACTTTAATCGTCAAATTGAATAAAAAAGTTCAAAACTAAATTAAATAAAAAATTCAAGACTTAAATCGTCAAATTGAACATAAAAAGTTCAAAATTAAATTAAATAAACAATTCAAGACTTTAATCGTCAAATGGAATATAGAAAGTTCAAAATTACAGTAAATCAAAAATTCAAGACTTTAATCGTCAAATTGAATAAAAAAGTTCAAAACTAAATTAAATAAAAAATTCAAGACTTAAATCGTCAAATTGAATAAAAAAGTTCAAAATTAAATGAAATCAAAAATTCAAGACTTTAATCGTCAAATTGAACATAAAAAGTTCAAAATTAAATTAAATAAACAATTCAAGACTTTAATCGTCAAATTGAATATAAAAAGTTCAAAATTAAATTCAATAAAAAATTCAAGACTTTAATCGTCAAATTGAACATAAAAAGTTCAAAATTAAATTGAATAAACAATTCAAGACTTTAATCGTCAAATGGAATATAAAAAGTTCAAAATTAAATTAAATCAAAAATTCAAGAATTTAATCGTCAAATTGAATATAAAAAGTTCAAAATTAAAGTAAATCAAAAATTCAAGACTTTAATCGTTAAATTGAATAAAAAAAGTTCAAAATTGAGTTAAATAAACAATTCAAGACTTTAATCGTCAAATGGAATAAAAAAGTTCAAAATTAAATTAAATAAAAAATTCAAGAATTTAATCGTCAAATTGAATATAAAAAGTTCAAAATTAAATTCAATAAAAAATTCAAGACTTTAATCGTCAAATTGAACATAAAAAGTTCAAAATTAAATTGAATAAACAATTCAAGACTTTAATCGTCAAATGGAATATAAAAAGTTCAAAATTAAATTAAATCAAAAATTCAAGAATTTAATCGTCAAATTGAATATAAAAAGTTCAAAATTAAAGTAAATCAAAAATTTAAGACTTTAATCGTCAAATTGAACATAAAAAGTTCAAAATTAAATTAAATAAAAAATTCAAGAATTTAATCGTCAAATTAAATATAAAAAGTTCAAAATTAAAGTAAATCAAAAATTTAAGACTTTAATCGTCAAATTGAACATAAAAAGTTCAAAATGAAATTAAAAAAAACTTTAAGACTTTAATTGTCAAATTAAATATAAAAAGTTCAAAACTAAATTCAATAAAAAAATCAAGAATGTAATCGTCAAATTGAATATAAAAAGGTCAGAACTAAAGTATGTCAAAAATTCCAGGCTTTAATCGTCAAATTGAATATAAAAAGTTCAAAATTAAATTAAATCAAAAATTCAAGACTTTAATCGTCAAATTGAATAAAAAAGTTCAAAACTAAATTAAATAAAAAATTCAAGACTTAAATCGTCAAATTGAATAAAAAAGTTCAAAATTAAATGAAATCAAAAATTCAAGACTTTAATCGTCAAATTGAACATAAAAAGTTCAAAATTAAATTAAATAAACAATTCAAGACTTTAATCGTCAAATTGAATATAAAAAGTTCAAAATTAAATTAAATAAAAAATTCAAGACTTTAATCGTCAAATTCAATATAAAAAGTTCAAAATTAAAGTAAATCAAAAATTCAAGACTTTAATCGTCAAATGGAATAAAAAAGTTCAAAATTAAATTAAATAAAAAATTCAAGAATTTAATCGTCAAATTGAATATAAAAAGTTCAAAATTAAATTCAATAAAAAATTCAAGACTTTAATCGTCAAATTAAACATAAAAAGTTCAAAATTAAATTGAATAAACAATTCAAGACTTTAATCGTCAAATGGAATATAAAAGTTCAAAATTAAATTAAATCAAAAATTCAAGAATTTAATCGTCAAATTGAATATAAAAAGTTCAAAATTAAAGTAAATCAAAAATTTAAGACTTTAATCGTCAAATTGAACATAAAAAGTTCAAAATTAAATTAAATAAAAAATTCAAGAATTTAATCGTCAAATTAAATATAAAAAGTTCAAAATTAAAGTAAATAAAAAATTTAAGACTTTAATCGTCAAATTGAACATAAAAAGTTCAAAATGAAATTAAAAAAAACTTTAAGACTTTAATCGTCAAATTAAATATAAAAAGTTCAAAACTAAATTCAATAAAAAATTCAAGAATGTAATCGTCAAATTGAATATAAAAAGGTCAGAACTAAAGTATGTCAAAAATTCCAGGCTTTAATCGTCAAATTGAATATAAAAAGTTCAAAATTAAATTAAATCAAAAATTCAAGACTTTAATCGTCAAATTGAATAAAAAAGTTCAAAATTAAATTAAATAAACAATTCAAGACTTTAATCGTCAAATTGAACATAAAAAGTTCAAAATTAAATTAAATAAACAATTCAAGACTTTAATCGTCAAATGGAATATAGAAAGTTCAAAATTAAAGTAAATCAAAAATTCAAGACTTTAATCGTCAAATTGAATAAAAAAGTTCAAAACTAAATTAAATAAAAAATTCAAGACTTAAATCGTCAAATTGAATAAAAAAGTTCAAAATTAAATGAAATTAAAAATTCAAGACTTTAATCGTCAAATTGAACATAAAAAGTTCAAAATTAAATTAAATGAACAATTCAAGACTTTAATCGTCAAATGGAATATAGAAAGTTCAAAATTAAAGTAAATCAAAAATTCAAGACTTTAATCGTCAAATTGAATAAAAAAGTTCAAAACTAAATTAAATAAAAAATTCAAGACTTAAATCGTCAAATTGAATAAAAAAGTTCAAAATTAAATGAAATTAAAAATTCAAGACTTTAATTGTCAAATTGAAAATAAAAATATCAAAAATAAATTAAATACAAAATTCAAGACTTTAATCGTCAAATTGAACATAAAAAGTTCAAAATTAAAGTAAATCAAAAATTCAAGACTTTAATCGTCGAATTGAAAATAAAAATATCAAAAATAAATTAAATACAAAATTCAAGACTTTAATCGTCAAATTAAATATAAAAAGTTCAAAATTAAAGTAAATCAAAAATTTAAGACTTTAATCGTCAAATTGAACATAAAAAGTTCAAAATGAAATTAAAAAAAACTTTAAGACTTTAATTGTCAAATTAAATATAAAAAGTTCAAAACTAAATTCAATAAAAAAATCAAGAATGTAATCGTCAAATTGAATATAAAAAGGTCAGAACTAAAGTATGTCAAAAATTCCAGGCTTTAATCGTCAAATTGAATATAAAAAGTTCAAAATTAAATTAAATCAAAAATTCAAGACTTTAATCGTCAAATTGAATAAAAAAGTTCAAAACTAAATTAAATAAAAAATTCAAGACTTAAATCGTCAAATTGAATAAAAAAGTTCAAAATTAAATGAAATCAAAAATTCAAGACTTTAATCGTTAAATTGAACATAAAAAGTTCAAAATTAAATTAAATAAACAATTCAAGACTTTAATCGTCAAATTGAATATAAAAAGTTCAAAATTAAAGTAAATAAAAAATTCAAGACTTTAATCGTCAAATTCAATATAAAAAGTTCAAAATTAAAGTAAATCAAAAATTCAATACTTTAATCGTCAAATTGAATAAAAAAGTTCAAAACTAAATTAAATAAAAAATTCAAGACTTAAATCGTCAAATTGAATAAAAAAGTTCAAAATTAAATGAAATCAAAAATTCAAGACTTTAATCGTCAAATTGAACATAAAAAGTTCAAAATTAAATTAAATAAACAATTCAAGACTTTAATCGTCAAATGGAATATAAAAGTTCAAAATTAAATTAAATCAAAAATTCAAGAATTTAATCGTCAAATTGAATATAAAAAGTTCAAAATTAAAGTAAATCAAAAATTTAAGACTTTAATCGTCAAATTGAACATAAAAAGTTCAAAATTAAATTAAATAAAAAATTCAAGAATTTAATCGTCAAATTAAATATAAAAAGTTCAAAATTAAAGTAAATCAAAAATTTAAGACTTTAATCGTCAAATTGAACATAAAAAGTTCAAAATGAAATTAAAAAAAACTTTAAGACTTTAATCGTCAAATTAAATATAAAAAGTTCAAAACTAAATTCAATAAAAAATTCAAGAATGTAATCGTCAAATTGAATATAAAAAGGTCAGAACTAAAGTATGTCAAAAATTCCAGGCTTTAATCGTCAAATTGAATATAAAAAGTTCAAAATTAAATTAAATCAAAAATTCAAGACTTTAATCGTCAAATTGAATAAAAAAGTTCAAAATTAAATTAAATAAACAATTCAAGACTTTAATCGTCAAATTGAACATAAAAAGTTCAAAATTAAATTAAATGAACAATTCAAGACTTTAATCGTCAAATGGAATATAGAAAGTTCAAAATTAAAGTAAATCAAAAATTCAAGACTTTAATCGTCAAATTGAATAAAAAAGTTCAAAACTAAATTAAATAAAAAATTCAAGACTTAAATCGTCAAATTGAATAAAAAAGTTCAAAATTAAATGAAATTAAAAATTCAAGACTTTAATTGTCAAATTGAAAATAAAAATATCAAAAATAAATTAAATACAAAATTCAAGACTTTAATCGTCAAATTGAACATAAAAAGTTCAAAATTAAAGTAAATCAAAAATTCAAGACTTTAATCGTCGAATTGAAAATAAAAATATCAAAAATAAATTAAATACAAAATTCAAGACTTTAATCGTCAAATTGAATAAAAAGTTCAAAATTAAATTAAATAAAAAATTCAAGACTTTAATCGTCAAATTGAATATAAAAAGTTCAAAATTAAAGTAAATCAAAAATTCAAGACTTTAATCGTTAAATTGAATAAAAAAAGTTCAAAATTGAGTTAAATAAACAATTCAAGACTTTAATCGTCAAATGGAATATAAAAAGTTCAAAATTAAATTAAATCAAAAATTCAAGAATTTAATCGTCAAATTGAATATAAAAAGTTCAAAATTAAAGTAAATCAAAAATTTAAGACTTTAATCGTCAAATTGAACATAAAAAGTTCAAAATTAAATTAAATAAAAAATTCAAGAATTTAATCGTCAAATTAAATATAAAAAGTTCAAAATTAAAGTAAATCAAAAATTTAAGACTTTAATCGTCAAATTGAACATAAAAAGTTCAAAATGAAATTAAAAAAAACTTTAAGACTTTAATTGTCAAATTAAATATAAAAAGTTCAAAACTAAATTCAATAAAAAATTCAAGAATGTAATCGTCAAATTGAATATAAAAAGGTCAGAACTAAAGTATGTCAAAAATTCCAGGCTTTAATCGTCAAATTGAATATAAAAAGTTCAAAATTAAATTAAATCAAAAATTCAAGACTTTAATCGTCAAATTGAATAAAAAAGTTCAAAACTAAATTAAATAAAAAATTCAAGACTTAAATCGTCAAATTGAATAAAAAAGTTCAAAATTAAATGAAATCAAAAATTCAAGACTTTAATCGTCAAATTCAATATAAAAAGTTCAAAATTAAAGTAAATCAAAAATTCAAGACTTTAATCGTCAAATGGAATAAAAAAGTTCAAAATTAAATTAAATAAAAAATTCAAGACTTTAATCGTCAAATTGAATATAAAAAGTTCAAAATTAAATTCAATAAAAAATTCAAGACTTTAATCGTCAAATTGAACATAAAAAGTTCAAAATGAAATTAAAAAAAACTTTAAGACTTTAATTGTCAAATTAAATATAAAAAGTTCAAAACTAAATTCAATAAAAAAATCAAGAATGTAATCGTCAAATTGAATATAAAAAGGTCAGAACTAAAGTATGTCAAAAATTCCAGGCTTTAATCGTCAAATTGAATATAAAAAGTTCAAAATTAAATTAAATCAAAAATTCAAGACTTTAATCGTCAAATTGAATAAAAAAGTTCAAAATTAAATTAAATAAACAATTCAAGACTTTAATCGTCAAATGGAATATAAAAGTTCAAAATTAAATTAAATCAAAAATTCAAGAATTTAATCGTCAAATTGAATATAAAAAGTTCAAAATTAAAGTAAATCAAAAATTTAAGACTTTAATCGTCAAATTGAACATAAAAAGTTCAAAATTAAATTAAATAAAAAATTCAAGAATTTAATCGTCAAATTAAATATAAAAAGTTCAAAATTAAAGTAAATCAAAAATTTAAGACTTTAATCGTCAAATTGAACATAAAAAGTTCAAAATGAAATTAAAAAAAACTTTAAGACTTTAATCGTCAAATTAAATATAAAAAGTTCAAAACTAAATTCAATAAAAAATTCAAGAATGTAATCGTCAAATTGAATATAAAAAGGTCAGAACTAAAGTATGTCAAAAATTCCAGGCTTTAATCGTCAAATTGAATATAAAAAGTTCAAAATTAAATTAAATCAAAAATTCAAGACTTTAATCGTCAAATTGAATAAAAAAGTTCAAAATTAAATTAAATAAACAATTCAAGACTTTAATCGTCAAATTGAACATGAAAAGTTCAAAATTAAATTAAATAAACAATTCAAGACTTTAATCGTCAAATGGAATATAGAAAGTTCAAAATTAAAGTAAATCAAAAATTCAAGACTTTAATCGTCAAATTGAATAAAAAAGTTCAAAACTAAATTAAATAAAAAATTCAAGACTTAAATCGTCAAATTGAATAAAAAAGTTCAAAATTAAATGAAATTAAAAATTCAAGACTTTAATCGTCAAATTGAACATAAAAAGTTCAAAATTAAATTAAATGAACAATTCAAGACTTTAATCGTCAAATGGAATATAGAAAGTTCAAAATTAAAGTAAATCAAAAATTCAAGACTTTAATCGTCAAATTGAATAAAAAAGTTCAAAACTAAATTAAATAAAAAATTCAAGACTTAAATCGTCAAATTGAATAAAAAAGTTCAAAATTAAATGAAATTAAAAATTCAAGACTTTAATTGTCAAATTGAAAATAAAAATATCAAAAATAAATTAAATACAAAATTCAAGACTTTAATCGTCAAATTGAACATAAAAAGTTCAAAATTAAAGTAAATCAAAAATTCAAGACTTTAATCGTCGAATTGAAAATAAAAATATCAAAAATAAATTAAATACAAAATTCAAGACTTTAATCGTCAAATTGAATAAAAAGTTCAAAATTAAATTAAATAAAAAATTCAAGACTTTAATCGTCAAATTGAATATAAAAAGTTCAAAATTAAAGTAAATCAAAAATTCAAGACTTTAATCGTTAAATTGAATAAAAAAAGTTCAAAATTGAGTTAAATAAACAATTCAAGACTTTAATCGTCAAATGGAATATAAAAAGTTCAAAATTAAATTAAATCAAAAATTCAAGAATTTAATCGTCAAATTGAATATAAAAAGTTCAAAATTAAAGTAAATCAAAAATTTAAGACTTTAATCGTCAAATTGAACATAAAAAGTTCAAAATTAAATTAAATAAAAAATTCAAGAATTTAATCGTCAAATTAAATATAAAAAGTTCAAAATTAAAGTAAATCAAAAATTTAAGACTTTAATCGTCAAATTGAACATAAAAAGTTCAAAATGAAATTAAAAAAAACTTTAAGACTTTAATTGTCAAATTAAATATAAAAAGTTCAAAACTAAATTCAATAAAAAATTCAAGAATGTAATCGTCAAATTGAATATAAAAAGGTCAGAACTAAAGTATGTCAAAAATTCCAGGCTTTAATCGTCAAATTGAATATAAAAAGTTCAAAATTAAATTAAATCAAAAATTCAAGACTTTAATCGTCAAATTGAATAAAAAAGTTCAAAACTAAATTAAATAAAAAATTCAAGACTTAAATCGTCAAATTGAATAAAAAAGTTCAAAATTAAATGAAATCAAAAATTCAAGACTTTAATCGTCAAATTGAACATAAAAAGTTCAAAATTAAATTAAATAAACAATTCAAGACTTTAATCGTCAAATTGAATATAAAAAGTTCAAAATTAAAGTAAATAAAAAATTCAAGACTTTAATCGTCAAATTCAATATAAAAAGTTCAAAATTAAAGTAAATCAAAAATTCAAGACTTTAATCGTCAAATGGAATAAAAAAGTTCAAAATTAAATTAAATAAAAAATTCAAGACTTTAATCGTCAAATTGAATATAAAAAGTTCAAAATTAAATTCAATAAAAAATTCAAGACTTTAATCGTCAAATTGAACATAAAAAGTTCAAAATTAAATTAAATAAAAAATTCAAGAATTTAATCGTCAAATTAAATATAAAAAGTTCAAAATTAAAGTAAATCAAAAATTTAAGACTTTAATCGTCAAATTGAACATAAAAAGTTCAAAATGAAATTAAAAAAAACTTTAAGACTTTAATCGTCAAATTAAATATAAAAAGTTCAAAACTAAATTCAATAAAAAATTCAAGAATGTAATCGTCAAATTGAATATAAAAAGGTCAGAACTAAAGTATGTCAAAAATTCCAGGCTTTAATCGTCAAATTGAATATAAAAAGTTCAAAATTAAATTAAATCAAAAATTCAAGACTTTAATCGTCAAATTGAATAAAAAAGTTCAAAATTAAATTAAATAAACAATTCAAGACTTTAATCGTCAAATTGAACATGAAAAGTTCAAAATTAAATTAAATAAACAATTCAAGACTTTAATCGTCAAATGGAATATAGAAAGTTCAAAATTAAAGTAAATCAAAAATTCAAGACTTTAATCGTCAAATTGAATAAAAAAGTTCAAAACTAAATTAAATAAAAAATTCAAGACTTAAATCGTCAAATTGAATAAAAAAGTTCAAAATTAAATGAAATTAAAAATTCAAGACTTTAATCGTCAAATTGAACATAAAAAGTTCAAAATTAAATTAAATGAACAATTCAAGACTTTAATCGTCAAATGGAATATAGAAAGTTCAAAATTAAAGTAAATCAAAAATTCAAGACTTTAATCGTCAAATTGAATAAAAAAGTTCAAAACTAAATTAAATAAAAAATTCAAGACTTAAATCGTCAAATTGAATAAAAAAGTTCAAAATTAAATGAAATTAAAAATTCAAGACTTTAATTGTCAAATTGAAAATAAAAATATCAAAAATAAATTAAATACAAAATTCAAGACTTTAATCGTCAAATTGAACATAAAAAGTTCAAAATTAAAGTAAATCAAAAATTCAAGACTTTAATCGTCGAATTGAAAATAAAAATATCAAAAATAAATTAAATACAAAATTCAAGACTTTAATCGTCAAATTGAATAAAAAGTTCAAAATTAAATTAAATAAAAAATTCAAGACTTTAATCGTCAAATTGAATATAAAAAGTTCAAAATTAAAGTAAATCAAAAATTCAAGACTTTAATCGTTAAATTGAATAAAAAAAGTTCAAAATTGAGTTAAATAAACAATTCAAGACTTTAATCGTCAAATGGAATATAAAAAGTTCAAAATTAAATTAAATCAAAAATTCAAGAATTTAATCGTCAAATTGAATATAAAAAGTTCAAAATTAAAGTAAATCAAAAATTTAAGACTTTAATCGTCAAATTGAACATAAAAAGTTCAAAATTAAATTAAATAAAAAATTCAAGAATTTAATCGTCAAATTAAATATAAAAAGTTCAAAATTAAAGTAAATCAAAAATTTAAGACTTTAATCGTCAAATTGAACATAAAAAGTTCAAAATGAAATTAAAAAAAACTTTAAGACTTTAATTGTCAAATTAAATATAAAAAGTTCAAAACTAAATTCAATAAAAAATTCAAGAATGTAATCGTCAAATTGAATATAAAAAGGTCAGAACTAAAGTATGTCAAAAATTCCAGGCTTTAATCGTCAAATTGAATATAAAAAGTTCAAAATTAAATTAAATCAAAAATTCAAGACTTTAATCGTCAAATTGAATAAAAAAGTTCAAAACTAAATTAAATAAAAAATTCAAGACTTAAATCGTCAAATTGAATAAAAAAGTTCAAAATTAAATGAAATCAAAAATTCAAGACTTTAATCGTCAAATTGAACATAAAAAGTTCAAAATTAAATTAAATAAACAATTCAAGACTTTAATCGTCAAATGGAATATAGAAAGTTCAAAATTAAAGTAAATCAAAAATTCAAGACTTTAATCGTCAAATTGAATAAAAAAGTTCAAAACTAAATTAAATAAAAAATTGAAGACTTAAATCGTCAAATTGAATAAAAAAGTTCAAAATTAAATGAAATTAAAAATTCAAGACTTTAATCGTCAAATTGAACATAAAAAGTTCAAAATTAAATTAAATGAACAATTCAAGACTTTAATCGTCAAATGGAATATAGAAAGTTCAAAATTAAAGTAAATCAAAAATTCAAGACTTTAATCGTCAAATTGAACATAAAAAGTTCAAAATTAAATTAAATAAACAATTCAAGACTTTAATCGTCAAATGGAATATAGAAAGTTCAAAATTAAAGTAAATCAAAAATTCAAGACTTTAATCGTCAAATTGAATAAAAAAGTTCAAAACTAAATTAAATAAAAAATTCAAGACTTAAATCGTCAATTTGAATAAAAAAGTTCAAAATTAAATGAAATCAAAAATTCAAGACTTTAATCGTCAAATTGAACATAAAAAGTTCAAAATTAAATTAAATAAACAATTCAAGACTTTAATCGTCAAATGGAATATAGAAAGTTCAAAATTAAAGTAAATTAAAAATTCAAGACTTTAATCGTCAAATTGAAAATAAAAATATCAAAAATAAATTAAATACAAAATTCAAGACTTTAATCGTCAAATTGAAAATAAAAATATCAAAAATAAATTAAATACAAAATTCAAGACTTTAATCGTCAAATTGAACATAAAAAGTTCAAAATTTAATTAAATAAAAAATTCAAGACTTTAATCGTCAAATTGAACATAAAAAGTTCAAAATTAAATTAAATAAAAAGTTCAAGAATTTAATCGTCAAATTGAATATAAAAAGTTCAAAATTAAAGTAAATCAAAAATTCAAGACCTTAATCGTCAAATTGAAAATAAAAATATCAAAAATAAATTAAATACAAAATTCAAGATTTTAATCGTCAAATTGAACATAAAAAGTTCAAAATAAATTAAATAAACAATTCAAGACTTTAATCGTCAAATTGAATATAAAAAGTTCAAAATTAAATTCAATAAAAAATTTAAGACTTTAATCGTCAAATTGAACATAAAATGTTCAAAATTAAATTAAATAAAAAATTCAAGAATTTAATCGTCAAATTGAATATAAAAAGTTCAAAATTAAAGTAAATCAAAAATTTAAGACTTTAATCGCCAAATTGAACATAAAAAGTTCAAAATGAAATTTAAAAAAACTTTAAGACTTTAATCGTCAAATTAAATATAAAAAGTTCAAAACTAAATTTAATAAAAAATTCAATAATGTAATCGTCAAATTGAATATAAAAAGGTCAGAACTAAAGTATGTCAAAAATTCCAGACTTTAATCGTCAAATTGAATATAAAAAGTTCAAAATTAAATTAAATCAAAAATTCAAGACTTTAATCGTCAAATTGAATAAAAAAGTTCAAAACTAAATTAAATAAAAAATTCAAGACTTAAATCGTCAAATTGAATAAAAAAGTTCAAAATTAAATGAAATCAAAAATTCAAGACTTTAATCGTCAAATTGAACATAAAAGTTCAAAATTAAATTAAATAAACAATTCAAGACTTTAATCGTCAAATTGAACATAAAAAGTTCAAAATTAAATTAAATAAACAATTCAAGACTTTAATCGTCAAATGGAATATAGAAAGTTCAAAATTAAAGTAAATCAAAAATTCAAGACTTTAATCGTCAAATTGAATAAAAAAGTTAAAAACTAAATTAAATAAAAAATTCAAGACTTAAATCGTCAATTTGAATAAAAAAGTTCAAAATTAAATGAAATCAAAAATTCAAGACTTTAATCGTCAAATTGAACATAAAAAGTTCAAAATTAAATTAAATAAACAATTCAAGACTTTAATCGTCAAATGGAATATAGAAAGTTCAAAATTAAAGTAAATCAAAAATTCAAGACTTTAATCGTCAAATTGAAAATAAAAATATCAAAAATAAATTAAATACAAAATTCAAGACTTTAATCGTCAAATTGAACATAAAAAGTTCAAAATTGAACATAAAAAGTTCAAAATTGAATTAAATAAAAAATTCAAGACTTTAATCGTCAAATTGAAAATAAAAATATCAAAAATAAATTAAATACAAAATTCAAGACTTTAATCGTCAAATTGAATAAAAAGTTCAAAATTAAATTAAATAAAAAATTAAAGACTTTAATCGTCAAATTGAATAAAAAAAGTTCAAAATTAAGTTAAATAAACAATTCAAGACTTTAATCGTCAAATTGAATAAAAAAGTTCAAAATTATATTAAATCAAAAATTCAAGAATTTAATCATCAAATTGAATATAAAAAGTTCAAAATTAAAGTAAATCAAAAATTTAAGACTTTAATCGTCAAATTGAACATAAAAAGTTCAAAATTAAATTAAATAAAAAATTCAAGAATTTAATCGTCAAATTAAATATAAAAAGTTCAAAATTAAAGTAAATCAAAAATTTAAGACTTTAATCGTCAAATTGAACATAAAAAGTTCAAAATGAAATTGAAAAAAACTTTAAGACTTTAATCGTCAAATTAAATATAAAAAGTTCAAAACTAAATTCAATAAAAAATTCAAGAATGTAATCGTCAAATTGAATATAAAAAGTTCAAAATTAAATGAAATCAAAAATTCAAGACTTAAATCGTCAAATTGAATAAAAAAGTTCAAAATTAAATGAAATCAAAAATTCAAGACTTTAATCGTCACATTGAACATAAAAAGTTCAAAATTAAATTAAATAAACAATTCAAGACTTTAATCGTCAAATTGAATAAAAAAGTTCAAAACTAAATTAAATAAAAAATTCAAGACTTAAATCGTCAAATTGAATAAAAAAGTTCAAAATTAAATGAAATCAAAAATTCAAGACTTTAATCGTCAAATTGAATAAAAAAGTTCAAAATTAAATTAAATAAACAATTCAAGACTTTAATCGTCAAATTGAACATAAAAAGTTCAAAATTAAATTAAATAAACAATTCAAGACTTTAATCGTCAAATGGAATATAGAAAGTTCAAAATTAAAGTAAATCAAAAATTCAAGACTTTAATCGTCAAATTGAATAAAAAAGTTCAAAACTAAATTAAATAAAAAATTCAAGACTTAAATCGTCAATTTGAATAAAAAAGTTCAAAATTAAATGAAATCAAAAATTCAAGACTTTAATCGTCAAATTGAACATAAAAAGTTCAAAATTAAATTAAATAAACAATTCAAGACTTTAATCGTCAAATGGAATATAGAAAGTTCAAAATTAAAGTAAATTAAAAATTCAAGACTTTAATCGTCAAATTGAAAATAAAAATATCAAAAATAAATTAAATACAAAATTCAAGACTTTAATCGTCAAATTGAACATAAAAAGTTCAAAATTGAATTAAATAAAAAATTCAAGACTTTAATCGTCAAATTGAAAATAAAAATATCAAAAATAAATTAAATACAAAATTCAAGACTTTAATCGTCAAATTGAACATAAAAAGTTCAAAATTAAAGTAAATCAAAAATTCAAGACTTTAATCGTCGAATTGAAAATAAAAATATCAAAAATAAATTAAATACAAAATTCAAGACTTTAATCGTCAAATTGAATAAAAAGTTCAAAATTAAATTAAATAAAAAATTACAGACTTTAATCGTCAAATTGAATAAAAAAAGTTCAAAATTAAGTTAAATAAACAATTCAAGACTTTAATCGTCAAATTGAATAAAAAAGTTCAAAATTATATTAAATCAAAAATTCAAGAATTTAATCATCAAATTGAATATAAAAAGTTCAAAATTAAAGTAAATCAAAAATTTAAGACTTTAATCGTCAAATTGAACATAAAAAGTTCAAAATTAAATTAAATAAAAAATTCAAGAATTTAATCGTCAAATTAAATATAAAAAGTTCAAAATTAAAGTAAATCAAAAATTTAAGACTTTAATCGTCAAATTGAACATAAAAAGTTCAAAATGAAATTAAAAAAAACTTTAAGACTTTAATCGTCAAATTAAATATAAAAAGTTCAAAACTAAATTCAATAAAAAATTCAAGAATGTAATCGTCAAATTGAATATAAAAAGGTCAGAACTAAAGTATGTCAAAAATTCCAGGCTTTAATCGTCAAATTGAATATAAAAAGTTCAAAATTAAATTAAATCAAAAATTCAAGACTTTAATCGTCAAATTGAATAAAAAAGTTCAAAACTAAATTAAATAAAAAATTCAAGACTTAAATCGTCAAATTGAATAAAAAAGTTCAAAATTAAATGAAATCAAAAATTCAAGACTTTAATCGTCACATTGAACATAAAAAGTTCAAAATTAAATTAAATAAACAATTCAAGACTTTAATCGTCAAATTGAACATAAAAAGTTCAAAATTAAATTAAATAAACAATTCAAGACTTTAATCGTCAAATGGAATATAGAAAGTTCAAAATTATAGTAAATCAAAAATTCAAGACTTTAATCGTCAAATTGAATAAAAAAGTTCAAAACTAAATTAAATAAAAAATTCAAGACTTAAATCGTCAAATTGAATAAAAAAGTTCAAAATTAAATGAAATCAAAAATTCAAGACTTTAATCGTCAAATTGAACATAAAAAGTTCAAAATTAAATTAAATGAACAATTCAAGACTTTAATCGTCAAATGGAATATAGAAAGTTCAAAATTAAAGTAAATCAAAAATTCAAGACTTTAATCGTCAAATTGAACATAAAAAGTTCAAAATTAAATTAAATAAACAATTCAAGACTTTAATCGTCAAATGGAATATAGAAAGTTCAAAATTAAAGTAAATCAAAAATTCAAGACTTTAATCGTCAAATTGAAAATAAAAATATCAAAAATAAATTAAATACAAAATTCAAGACTTTAATTGTCAAATTAAACATAAAAAGTTCAAAATTAAATTAAATAAACAATTCAAGACTTTAATCGTCAAATTGAATATAAAAAGTTCAAAATTAAATTCAATAAAAAATTTAAGACTTTAATCGTCAAATTGAACATAAAATGTTCAAAATTAAATTAAATAAAAAATTTAAGAATTTAATCGTCAAATTGAATATAAAAAGTTCAAAATTAAAGTAAATCAAAAATTTAAGACTTTAATCGTCAAATTGAACATAAAAAGTTCAAAATGAAATTTAAAAAAACTTTAAGACTGTAATCGTCAAATTAAATATAAAAAGTTCAAAACTAAATTCAATAAAAAATTCAAGAATGTAATCGTCAAATTGAACCTACAAAGTTCAAAATGAAATTAAAAAAAACTTTAAGACTTTAATCGTCAAATTGAATAAAAAAGTTCAAAATTAAATTAAATAAACAATTTAAGACTTTAATCGTCGAATTGAATATAAAAAGTTCAAAATTAAATTCAATAAAAAATTTAAGACTTTAATCGTCAAATTGAACATAAAATGTTCAAAATTAAATTAAATAAAAAATTCAAGAATTTAATCGTCAAATTGAATATAAAAAGTTCAAAATTAAAGTAAATCAAAAACTTAAAACTTTAATCGTCAAATTGAACATAAAAAGTTCAAAATTAAATTAAATACAAAATTTAAGAATTTAATCGTCAAATTGAATATAAAAAGTTCAAAATTAAAGTAAATCAAAAATGTAAGACTTTAATCGTCAAATTGAACATAAAAAGTTCAAAATGAAATTTAAAAAAACTTTAAGACTTTAATCTTCAAATTAAATATAAAAAGTTAAAAATTAAATTAAATCAAACATTCAAGACTTTAATCGTCAAATTGAACCCTACAAAGTTCAAAATGAAATTAAAAAAAACTTTAAGACTTTAATCGTCAAATTGAATAAAAAAGTTCAAAACTAAATTAAATAAAAAATTCAAGATTTTAATCATCAAATTGAATAAAAAAGTTCAAAATTAAAGTAAATCAAAAATTCAAGACTTTAATCGTCAAATTGAAAATAAAAATATCAAAAATAAATTAAATACAAAATTCAAGACTTTAATCGTCAAATTGAACATAAAAAGTTCAAAATTGAATTAAATAAAAAATTCAAGACTTTAATCGTCAAATTGAACATAAAAAGTTCAAAATTAAATTAAATAAAAAGTTCAAGAATTTAATCGTCAAATTGAATATAAAAAGTTTAAAATTAAAGTAAATCAAAAATTCAAGACCTTAATCGTCAAATTGAAAATAAAAATATCAAAAATAAATTAAATACAAAATTCAAGATTTTAATCGTCAAATTGAACATAAAAAGTTCAAAATAAATTAAATAAACAATTCAAGACTTTAATCGTCAAATTGAATATAAAAAGTTCAAAATTAAATTCAATAAAAAATTTAAGACTTTAATCGTCAAATTGAACATAAAATGTTCAAAATTAAATTAAATAAAAAATTCAAGAATTTAATCGTCAAATTGAATATAAAAAGTTCAAAATTAAAGTAAATCAAAAATTTAAGACTTTAATCGCCAAATTGAACATAAAAAGTTCAAAATGAAATTTAAAAAAACTTTAAGACTTTAATCGTCAAATTAAATATAAAAAGTTCAAAACTAAATTCAATAAAAAATTCAAGAATGTAATCGTCAAATTGAATATAAAAAGGTCAGAACTAAAGTATGTCAAAAATTCCAGACTTTAATCGTCAAATTGAATAAAAAAGTTCAAAATTAAATGAAATCAAAAATTCAAGACTTTAATCGTCAAATTGAACATAAAAGTTCAAAATTAAATTAAATAAACAATTCAAGACTTTAATCGTCAAATTGAACATAAAAAGTTCAAAATTAAATTAAATAAACAATTCAAGACTTTAATCGTCAAATGGAATATAGAAAGTTCAAAATTAAAGTAAATCAAAAATTCAAGACTTTAATCGTCAAATTGAACATAAAAAGTTCAAAATGAAATTTAAAAAAACTTTAAGACTTTAATCGTCAAATTAAATATAAAAAGTTCAAAACTAAATTCAATAAAAAATTCAAGAATGTAATCGTCAAATTGAATATAAAAAGGTCAGAACTAAAGTATGTCAAAAATTCCAGACTTTAATCGTCAAATTGAATATAAAAAGTTCAAAATTAAATTAAATCAAAAATTCAAGACTTTAATCGTCAAATTGAATAAAAAAGTTCAAAACTAAATTAAATAAAAAATTCAAGACTTAAATCGTCAAATTGAATAAAAAAGTTCAAAATTAAATGAAATCAAAAATTCAAGACTTTAATCGTCAAATTGAACATAAAAGTTCAAAATTAAATTAAATAAACAATTCAAGACTTTAATCGTCAAATTGAACATAAAAAGTTCAAAATTAAATTAAATAAACAATTCAAGACTTTAATCGTCAAATGGAATATAGAAAGTTCAAAATTAAAGTAAATCAAAAATTCAAGACTTTAATCGTCAAATTGAATAAAAAAGTTCAAAACTAAATTAAATAAAAAATTCAAGACTTAAATCGTCAATTTGAATAAAAAAGTTCAAAATTAAATGAAATCAAAAATTCAAGACTTTAATCGTCAAATTGAACATAAAAAGTTCAAAATTAAATTAAATAAACAATTCAAGACTTTAATCGTCAAATGGAATATAGAAAGTTCAAAATTAAAGTAAATCAAAAATTCAAGACTTTAGTCGTCAAATTGAAAATAAAAATATCAAAAATAAATTAAATACAAAATTCAAGACTTTAATCGTCAAATTGAACATAAAAAGTTCAAAATTGAATTAAATAAAAAATTCAAGACTTTAATCGTCAAATTGAAAATAAAAATATCAAAAATAAATTAAATACAAAATTCAAGACTTTAATCGTCAAATTGAACATAAAAAGTTCAAAATTAAAGTAAATCAAAAATTCAAGACTTTAATCGTCGAATTGAAAATAAAAATATCAAAAATAAATTAAATACAAAATTCAAGACTTTAATCGTCAAATTGAATAAAAAGTTCAAAATTAAATTAAATAAAAAATTAAAGACTTTAATCGTCAAATTGAATAAAAAAAGTTCAAAATTAAGTTAAATAAACAATTCAAGACTTTAATCGTCAAATTGAATAAAAAAGTTCAAAATTATATTAAATCAAAAATTCAAGAATTTAATCATCAAATTGAATATAAAAAGTTCAAAATTAAAGTAAATCAAAAATTTAAGACTTTAATCGTCAAATTGAACATAAAAAGTTCAAAATTAAATTAAATAAAAAATTCAAGAATTTAATCGTCAAATTAAATATAAAAAGTTCAAAATTAAAGTAAATCAAAAATTTAAGACTTTAATCGTCAAATTGAACATAAAAAGTTCAAAATGAAATTAAAAAAAACTTTAAGACTTTAATCGTCAAATTAAATATAAAAAGTTCAAAACTAAATTCAATAAAAAATTCAAGAATGTAATCGTCAAATTGAATATAAAAAGGTCAGAACTAAAGTATGTCAAAAATTCCAGGCTTTAATCGTCAAATTGAATATAAAAAGTTCAAAATTAAATTAAATCAAAAATTCAAGACTTTAATCGTCAAATTGAATAAAAAAGTTCAAAACTAAATTAAATAAAAAATTCAAGACTTAAATCGTCAAATTGAATAAAAAAGTTCAAAATTAAATGAAATCAAAAATTCAAGACTTTAATCGTCAAATTGAACATAAAAGTTCAAAATTAAATTAAATAAACAATTCAAGACTTTAATCGTCAAATTGAACATAAAAAGTTCAAAATTAAATTAAATAAACAATTCAAGACTTTAATCGTTAAATGGAATATAGAAAGTTCAAAATTAAAGTAAATCAAAAATTCAAGACTTTAATCGTCAAATTGAATAAAAAAGTTCAAAACTAAATTAAATAAAAAATTCAAGACTTAAATCGTCAATTTGAATAAAAAAGTTCAAAATTAAATGAAATCAAAAATTCAAGACTTTAATCGTCAAATTGAACATAAAAAGTTCAAAATTAAATTAAATAAACAATTCAAGACTTTAATCGTCAAATGGAATATAGAAAGTTCAAAATTAAAGTAAATCAAAAATTCAAGACTTTAATCGTCAAATTGAAAATAAAAATATCAAAAATAAATTAAATACAAAATTCAAGACTTTAATCGTCAAATTGAACATAAAAAGTTCAAAATTGAATTAAATAAAAAATTCAAGACTTTAATCGTCAAATTGAAAATAAAAATATCAAAAATAAATTAAATACAAAATTCAAGACTTTAATCGTCAAATTGAACATAAAAAGTTCAAAATTAAAGTAAATCAAAAATTCAAGACTTTAATCGTCGAATTGAAAATAAAAATATCAAAAATAAATTAAATACAAAATTCAAGACTTTAATCGTCAAATTGAATAAAAAGTTCAAAATTAAATTAAATAAAAAATTAAAGACTTTAATCGTCAAATTGAATAAAAAAAGTTCAAAATTAAGTTAAATAAACAATTCAAGACTTTAATCGTCAAATTGAATAAAAAAGTTCAAAATTATATTAAATCAAAAATTCAAGAATTTAATCATCAAATTGAATATAAAAAGTTCAAAATTAAAGTAAATCAAAAATTTAAGACTTTAATCGTCAAATTGAACATAAAAAGTTCAAAATTAAATTAAATAAAAAATTCAAGAATTTAATCGTCAAATTAAATATAAAAAGTTCAAAATTAAAGTAAATCAAAAATTTAAGACTTTAATCGTCAAATTGAACATAAAAAGTTCAAAATGAAATTAAAAAAAACTTTAAGACTTTAATCGTCAAATTAAATATAAAAAGTTCAAAACTAAATTCAATAAAAAATTCAAGAATGTAATCGTCAAATTGAATATAAAAAGGTCAGAACTAAAGTATGTCAAAAATTCCAGGCTTTAATCGTCAAATTGAATATAAAAAGTTCAAAATTAAATTAAATCAAAAATTCAAGACTTTAATCGTCAAATTGAATAAAAAAGTTCAAAACTAAATTAAATAAAAAATTCAAGACTTAAATCGTCAAATTGAATAAAAAAGTTCAAAATTAAATGAAATCAAAAATTCAAGACTTTAATCGTCACATTGAACATAAAAAGTTCAAAATTAAATTAAATAAACAATTCAAGACTTTAATCGTCAAATTGAACATAAAAAGTTCAAAATTAAATTAAATAAACAATTCAAGACTTTAATCGTCAAATGGAATATAGAAAGTTCAAAATTAAAGTAAATCAAAAATTCAAGACTTTAATCGTCAAATTGAATAAAAAAGTTCAAAACTAAATTAAATAAAAAATTCAAGACTTAAATCGTCAAATTGAATAAAAAAGTTCAAAATTAAATGAAATCAAAAATTCAAGACTTTAATCGTCAAATTGAACATAAAAAGTTCAAAATTAAATTAAATGAACAATTCAAGACTTTAATCGTCAAATGGAATATAGAAAGTTCAAAATTAAAGTAAATCAAAAATTCAAGACTTTAATCGTCAAATTGAACATAAAAAGTTCAAAATTAAATTAAATAAACAATTCAAGACTTTAATCGTCAAATGGAATATAGAAAGTTCAAAATTAAAGTAAATCAAAAATTCAAGACTTTAATCGTCAAATTGAAAATAAAAATATCAAAAATAAATTAAATACAAAATTCAAGACTTTAATTGTCAAATTAAACATAAAAAGTTCAAAATTAAATTAAATAAACAATTCAAGACTTTAATCGTCAAATTGAATATAAAAAGTTCAAAATTAAATTCAATAAAAAATTTAAGACTTTAATCGTCAAATTGAACATAAAATGTTCAAAATTAAATTCAATAAAAAATTTAAGACTTTAATCGTCAAATTGAACATAAAATGTTCAAAATTAAATTAAATAAAAAATTCAAGAATTTAATCGTCAAATTGAATATAAAAAGTTCAAAATTAAAGTAAATCAAAAATTTAAGACTTTAATCGCCAAATTGAACATAAAAAGTTCAAAATGAAATTTAAAAAAACTTTAAGACTTTAATCGTCAAATTAAATATAAAAAGTTCAAAACTAAATTCAATAAAAAATTCAAGAATGTAATCGTCAAATTGAATATAAAAAGGTCAGAACTAAAGTATGTCAAAAATTCCAGACTTTAATCGTCAAATTGAATAAAAAAGTTCAAAATTAAATGAAATCAAAAATTCAAGACTTTAATCGTCAAATTGAACATAAAAGTTCAAAATTAAATTAAATAAACAATTCAAGACTTTAATCGTCAAATTGAATATAAAAAGTTCAAAATTAAATTAAATAAACAATTCAAGACTTTAATCGTCAAATGGAATATAGAAAGTTCAAAATTAAAGTAAATCAAAAATTCAAGACTTTAATCGTCAAATTGAACATAAAAAGTTCAAAATGAAATTTAAAAAAACTTTAAGACTTTAATCGTCAAATTAAATATAAAAAGTTCAAAACTAAATTCAATAAAAAATTCAAGAATGTAATCGTCAAATTGAATATAAAAAGGTCAGAACTAAAGTATGTCAAAAATTCCAGACTTTAATCGTCAAATTGAATATAAAAAGTTCAAAATTAAATTAAATCAAAAATTCAAGACTTTAATCGTCAAATTGAATAAAAAAGTTCAAAACTAAATTAAATAAAAAATTCAAGACTTAAATCGTCAAATTGAATAAAAAAGTTCAAAATTAAATGAAATCAAAAATTCAAGACTTTAATCGTCAAATTGAACATAAAAGTTCAAAATTAAATTAAATAAACAATTCAAGACTTTAATCGTCAAATTGAACATAAAAAGTTCAAAATTAAATTAAATAAACAATTCAAGACTTTAATCGTCAAATGGAATATAGAAAGTTCAAAATTAAAGTAAATCAAAAATTCAAGACTTTAATCGTCAAATTGAATAAAAAAGTTCAAAACTAAATTAAATAAAAAATTCAAGACTTAAATCGTCAATTTGAATAAAAAAGTTCAAAATTAAATGAAATCAAAAATTCAAGACTTTAATCGTCAAATTGAACATAAAAAGTTCAAAATTAAATTAAATAAACAATTCAAGACTTTAATCGTCAAATGGAATATAGAAAGTTCAAAATTAAAGTAAATCAAAAATTCAAGACTTTAGTCGTCAAATTGAAAATAAAAATATCAAAAATAAATTAAATACAAAATTCAAGACTTTAATCGTCAAATTGAACATAAAAAGTTCAAAATTGAATTAAATAAAAAATTCAAGACTTTAATCGTCAAATTGAAAATAAAAATATCAAAAATAAATTAAATACAAAATTCAAGACTTTAATCGTCAAATTGAACATAAAAAGTTCAAAATTAAAGTAAATCAAAAATTCAAGACTTTAATCGTCGAATTGAAAATAAAAATATCAAAAATAAATTAAATACAAAATTCAAGACTTTAATCGTCAAATTGAATAAAAAGTTCAAAATTAAATTAAATAAAAAATTAAAGACTTTAATCGTCAAATTGAATAAAAAAAGTTCAAAATTAAGTTAAATAAACAATTCAAGACTTTAATCGTCAAATTGAATAAAAAAGTTCAAAATTATATTAAATCAAAAATTCAAGAATTTAATCATCAAATTGAATATAAAAAGTTCAAAATTAAAGTAAATCAAAAATTTAAGACTTTAATCGTCAAATTGAACATAAAAAGTTCAAAATTAAATTAAATAAAAAATTCAAGAATTTAATCGTCAAATTAAATATAAAAAGTTCAAAATTAAAGTAAATCAAAAATTTAAGACTTTAATCGTCAAATTGAACATAAAAAGTTCAAAATGAAATTAAAAAAAACTTTAAGACTTTAATCGTCAAATTAAATATAAAAAGTTCAAAACTAAATTCAATAAAAAATTCAAGAATGTAATCGTCAAATTGAATATAAAAAGGTCAGAACTAAAGTATGTCAAAAATTCCAGGCTTTAATCGTCAAATTGAATATAAAAAGTTCAAAATTAAATTAAATCAAAAATTCAAGACTTTAATCGTCAAATTGAATAAAAAAGTTCAAAACTAAATTAAATAAAAAATTCAAGACTTAAATCGTCAAATTGAATAAAAAAGTTCAAAATTAAATGAAATCAAAAATTCAAGACTTTAATCGTCACATTGAACATAAAAAGTTCAAAATTAAATTAAATAAACAATTCAAGACTTTAATCGTCAAATTGAATAAAAAAGTTCAAAACTAAATTAAATAAAAAATTCAAGACTTAAATCGTCAAATTGAATAAAAAAGTTCAAAATTAAATGAAATCAAAAATTCAAGACTTTAATCGTCAAATTGAACATAAAAGTTCAAAATTAAATTAAATAAACAATTCAAGACTTTAATCGTCAAATTGAACATAAAAAGTTCAAAATTAAATTAAATAAACAATTCAAGACTTTAATCGTTAAATGGAATATAGAAAGTTCAAAATTAAAGTAAATCAAAAATTCAAGACTTTAATCGTCAAATTGAATAAAAAAGTTCAAAACTAAATTAAATAAAAAATTCAAGACTTAAATCGTCAATTTGAATAAAAAAGTTCAAAATTAAATGAAATCAAAAATTCAAGACTTTAATCGTCAAATTGAACATAAAAAGTTCAAAATTAAATTAAATAAACAATTCAAGACTTTAATCGTCAAATGGAATATAGAAAGTTCAAAATTAAAGTAAATCAAAAATTCAAGACTTTAATCGTCAAATTGAAAATAAAAATATCAAAAATAAATTAAATACAAAATTCAAGACTTTAATCGTCAAATTGAACATAAAAAGTTCAAAATTGAATTAAATAAAAAATTCAAGACTTTAATCGTCAAATTGAAAATAAAAATATCAAAAATAAATTAAATACAAAATTCAAGACTTTAATCGTCAAATTGAACATAAAAAGTTCAAAATTAAAGTAAATCAAAAATTCAAGACTTTAATCGTCGAATTGAAAATAAAAATATCAAAAATAAATTAAATACAAAATTCAAGACTTTAATCGTCAAATTGAATAAAAAGTTCAAAATTAAATTAAATAAAAAATTAAAGACTTTAATCGTCAAATTGAATAAAAAAAGTTCAAAATTAAGTTAAATAAACAATTCAAGACTTTAATCGTCAAATTGAATAAAAAAGTTCAAAATTATATTAAATCAAAAATTCAAGAATTTAATCATCAAATTGAATATAAAAAGTTCAAAATTAAAGTAAATCAAAAATTTAAGACTTTAATCGTCAAATTGAACATAAAAAGTTCAAAATTAAATTAAATAAAAAATTCAAGAATTTAATCGTCAAATTAAATATAAAAAGTTCAAAATTAAAGTAAATCAAAAATTTAAGACTTTAATCGTCAAATTGAACATAAAAAGTTCAAAATGAAATTAAAAAAAACTTTAAGACTTTAATCGTCAAATTAAATATAAAAAGTTCAAAACTAAATTCAATAAAAAATTCAAGAATGTAATCGTCAAATTGAATATAAAAAGGTCAGAACTAAAGTATGTCAAAAATTCCAGGCTTTAATCGTCAAATTGAATATAAAAAGTTCAAAATTAAATTAAATCAAAAATTCAAGACTTTAATCGTCAAATTGAATAAAAAAGTTCAAAACTAAATTAAATAAAAAATTCAAGACTTAAATCGTCAAATTGAATAAAAAAGTTCAAAATTAAATGAAATCAAAAATTCAAGACTTTAATCGTCACATTGAACATAAAAAGTTCAAAATTAAATTAAATAAACAATTCAAGACTTTAATCGTCAAATTGAACATAAAAAGTTCAAAATTAAATTAAATAAACGATTCAAGACTTTAATCGTCAAATGGAATATAGAAAGTTCAAAATTAAAGTAAATCAAAAATTCAAGACTTTAATCGTCAAATTGAATAAAAAAGTTCAAAACTAAATTAAATAAAAAATTCAAGACTTAAATCGTCAAATTGAATAAAAAAGTTCAAAATTAAATGAAATCAAAAATTCAAGACTTTAATCGTCAAATTGAACATAAAAAGTTCAAAATTAAATTAAATGAACAATTCAAGACATTAATCGTCAAATGGAATATAGAAAGTTCAAAATTAAAGTAAATCAAAAATTCAAGACTTTAATCGTCAAATTGAACATAAAAAGTTCAAAATTAAATTAAATAAACAATTCAAGACTTTAATCGTCAAATGGAATATAGAAAGTTCAAAATTAAAGTAAATCAAAAATTCAAGACTTTAATCGTCAAATTGAAAATAAAAATATCAAAAATAAATTAAATACAAAATTCAAGACTTTAATTGTCAAATTAAACATAAAAAGTTCAAAATTAAATTAAATAAACAATTCAAGACTTTAATCGTCAAATTGAATATAAAAAGTTCAAAATTAAATTCAATAAAAAATTTAAGACTTTAATCGTCAAATTGAACATAAAATGTTCAAAATTAAATTAAATAAAAAATTTAAGAATTTAATCGTCAAATTGAATATAAAAAGTTCAAAATTAAAGTAAATCAAAAATTTAAGACTTTAATCGTCAAATTGAACATAAAAAGTTCAAAATGAAATTTAAAAAAACTTTAAGACTGTAATCGTCAAATTAAATATAAAAAGTTCAAAACTAAATTCAATAAAAAATTCAAGAATGTAATCGTCAAATTGAACCTACAAAGTTCAAAATGAAATTAAAAAAAACTTTAAGACTTTAATCGTCAAATTGAATAAAAAAGTTCAAAATTAAATTAAATAAACAATTTAAGACTTTAATCGTCGAATTGAATATAAAAAGTTCAAAATTAAATTCAATAAAAAATTTAAGACTTTAATCGTCAAATTGAACATAAAATGTTCAAAATTAAATTAAATAAAAAATTCAAGAATTTAATCGTCAAATTGAATATAAAAAGTTCAAAATTAAAGTAAATCAAAAACTTAAAACTTTAATCGTCAAATTGAACATAAAAAGTTCAAAATTAAATTAAATACAAAATTTAAGAATTTAATCGTCAAATTGAATATAAAAAGTTCAAAATTAAAGTAAATCAAAAATGTAAGACTTTAATCGTCAAATTGAACATAAAAAGTTCAAAATGAAATTTAAAAAAACTTTAAGACTTTAATCTTCAAATTAAATATAAAAAGTTAAAAATTAAATTAAATCAAACATTCAAGACTTTAATCGTCAAATTGAACCTACAAAGTTCAAAATGAAATTAAAAAAAACTTTAAGACTTTAATCGTCAAATTGAATAAAAAAGTTCAAAACTAAATTAAATAAAAAATTCAAAATTTTAATCATCAAATTGAATAAAAAAGTTCAAAATTAAAGTAAATCAAAAATTCAAGACTTTAATCGTCAAATTGAAAATAAAAATATCAAAAATAAATTAAATACAAAATTCAAGACTTTAATCGTCAAATTGAACATAAAAAGTTCAAAATTGAATTAAATAAAAAATTCAAGACTTTAATCGTCAAATTGAACATAAAAAGTTCAAAATTAAATTAAATAAAAAATTCAAGAATTTAATCGTCAAATTGAATATAAAAAGTTTAAAATTAAAGTAAATCAAAAATTCAAGACTTTAATCGTCAAATTAAAAATAAAAATATCAAAAATAAATTAAATACAAAATTCAAGACTTTAATCGTCAAATTGAACATAAAAAGTTCAAAATTAAATTAAATAAACAATTCAAGACTTTAATCGTCAAATTGAATATAAAAAGTTCAAAATTAAATTCAATAAAAAATTTAAGACTTTAATCGTCAAATTGAACATAAAATGTTCAAAATTAAATTAAATAAAAAATTCAAGAATTTAATCGTCAAATTGAATATAAAAAGTTCAAAATTAAAGTAAATCAAAAATTTAAGACTTTAATCGTCAAATTGAACATAAAAAGTTCAAAATGAAATTAAAAAAAACTTTAAGACTTTAATCGTCAAATTAAATATAAAAAGTTCAAAACTAAATTCAATAAAAAATTCAAGAATGTAATCGTCAAATTGAATATAAAAAGGTCAGAATTAAAGTATGTCAGAAATTCCAGACTTTAATCGTCAAATTGAATATAAAAAGTTCAAAATTAAATTAAATCAAAAATGCAAGACGTTAATCGTCAAATTGAATAAAAAAAGTTCAAAACTAAATTAAATAAAAAATTCAAGACTTTAATCGTCAAATTGAATAAAAAAGTTCAAAATTAAATGAAATCAAAAATCCAAGACTTTAATCGTCAAATTGAACATAAAAAGTTTAAAATTAAATTAAATAAAAAATTCAAGAATTTAATCGTCAAATTGAATATAAAAAGTTCAAAATTAAAGTAAATCAAAAATTCAAGACTTTAATCGTCAAATTGAAAATAAAAATATCAAAAATAAATTAAATACAAAATTCAAGACTTTAATCCTCAAATTGAACATAAAAAGGTCAAAATTTAATTAAAAAAAAAAATTAAAGACATTAATCGTCAAATTAAACATATAAAGTTCAAAATTAAATTAAAAAAAACTTCAAGACTTTAATCGTCAAATTGAATATAAAAATATCAAAAATAAATTAAATACAAAATTCAAGACTTTAATCGTCAAATTGAACATAAAAAGTTTAAAATTAAATTAAATAAAAAATTCAAGAATTTAATCGTCAAATTGAATATAAAAAGTTCAAAATTAAAGTAAATCAAAAATTCAAGACTTTAATCGTCAAATTGAAAATAAAAATATCAAAAATAAATTAAATACAAAATTCAAGACTTTAATCGTCAAATTGAACATAAAAAGTTCAAAATTGAATTAAATAAAAAATTCAAGACTTTAATCGTCAAATTGAACATAAAAAGTTCAAAATTAAATTAAATAAAAAATTCAAGAATTTAATCGTCAAATTGAATATAAAAAGTTTAAAATTAAAGTAAATCAAAAATTCAAGACTTTAATCGTCAAATTAAAAATAAAAATATCAAAAATAAATTAAATACAAAATTCAAGACTTTAATCGTCAAATTGAACATAAAAAGTTCAAAATTAAATTAAATAAACAATTCAAGACTTTAATCGTCAAATTGAATATAAAAAGTTCAAAATTAAATTCAATAAAAAATTTAAGACTTTAATCGTCAAATTGAACATAAAATGTTCAAAATTAAATTAAATAAAAAATTCAAGAATTTAATCGTCAAATTGAATATAAAAAGTTCAAAATTAAAGTAAATCAAAAATTTAAGACTTTAATCGTCAAATTGAACATAAAAAGTTCAAAATGAAATTAAAAAAAACTTTAAGACTTTAATCGTCAAATTAAATATAAAAAGTTCAAAACTAAATTCAATAAAAAATTCAAGAATGTAATCGTCAAATTGAATATAAAAAGGTCAGAATTAAAGTATGTCAGAAATTCCAGACTTTAATCGTCAAATTGAATATAAAAAGTTCAAAATTAAATTAAATCAAAAATGCAAGACGTTAATCGTCAAATTGAATAAAAAAAGTTCAAAACTAAATTAAATAAAAAATTCAAGACTTTAATCGTCAAATTGAATAAAAAAGTTCAAAATTAAATGAAATCAAAAATCCAAGACTTTAATCGTCAAATTGAACATAAAAAGTTTAAAATTAAATTAAATAAAAAATTCAAGAATTTAATCGTCAAATTGAATATAAAAAGTTCAAAATTAAAGTAAATCAAAAATTCAAGACTTTAATCGTCAAATTGAAAATAAAAATATCAAAAATAAATTAAATACAAAATTCAAGACTTTAATCGTCAAATTGAACATAAAAAGGTCAAAATTTAATTAAAAAAAAAAATTAAAGACATTAATCGTCAAATTAAACATATAAAGTTCAAAATTAAATTAAAAAAAACTTCAAGACTTTAATCGTCAAATTGAATATAAAAAGTTCAAAACTAAATAAAATAAAAAATTCCAGAATTTAATCGTAAAATTAAATTAAAAAGTTTAAAATTAAAGTTAATCAAAAATTTAAGACTTTAATCGTCAAATTGAACATAAAAAGTTCAAAATTAAATTAAACAAAATTTTAAGACTTTAATCGTCAAATTGAATATAAAGAGTTCAAAACTAAATTAAATAAAAAATTCAAGAATTGTATCGTCAAATTTAATATAAAATGTTTAAAATTAAATTAAATAAAACATTCAAGAATTTAATCGTCAAATTGAATATAAAAAGTTCAAATTTAAAGTAAATAAAAAATTCAAGACTTTAATCATCAAATTGAACATAAAAAGTGTAAAATTAAATTAAAAAAAATTTAAGACTTTAATCGTCAAATTGAATATAAAAAGTTTAAATTTAAATTAAATAAAAAATTCAAGACTTTAATCGTCAAATTGAATATAAAAAGTTCAAAATTAAATTAAATAAAATATTCAAGACTTTAATCGTCAAATTGTAGGGGAGAGTAGTCAGAGTTGGATATAGTTTTGACTTTTCTCTATAACTTCTCCTGTAGGCCGAATTTTGCGATGTATCTTATATTAGGGGTTGTCGCAAGCCTACAACAGGCAAGTCTCCCCAGGACAAGTCTTCCCACAGAAAGTCTTCCCACGGCATCTCCTCCCAACGGCAAGTCTTCCCAGGGCATCTCCTCCCAATGGCAAGTCTTCCCAGGGCATCTCCTCCCAATGGCAAGTCTTCCCAGGGCATCTCCTCCCAATGGCAAGTCTCCCCGGGGCATCTCCTCCCATACACCGTTAAAGCTAAGGCCACGCCCACCCAACCTTTAACCTTCATCATGGCAACCTTGGGCAAGTCTCCCCAGGGCATCTCCTCCCAACTAAGAATGTACGGATTTGTAACAGTCTTCGGCAAGTCTCTCCAGGGCATCCCCTCCCAAGTAAAAATCTATGTACTTGTGGCAGTCTTCGGCAAGTCTCCCCGGGGCATCTCCTCCCAAGTGAGAATGTATGGAATTGTGGCAGTCTTGGGCAAGTCTCCCCAGGGCATCTGCTTCCAAGTGAGAATGTATGGACTTGTGGCAGTCTTGGGCAAGCCTCCCCGGGGCGTCTCCTCCCAAGTGAAAATGTATGTACTTGTGGCAGTCTTGGGCAAGTCTCCTGAGCATCTCCTCCCAAGTAATAATGTATGTAATTGTAGCAGTCTTGGGCAAGTCTCCCCGGGGCATCTCCTCCCATGTGATAATGTATGGACATGCCCAAGACTGCCACCAATCCATACATTCTCACTTGGGAGGAGATACCCCGAGGAGACTTGCCCAAGACTGCCACCAATCCATACATTCTCACTTGGGAGGAGATGCCCCGGGGAGACTTGCCTAAGACTGCCACAAGACCATACATTCTCACTTGGGAGGAGATGCCCCGGAGAGACTTGCTCAAGACTGCCACCAATCAATACATTCTCACTTGGGAGGAGATGCCCCGGGGAGACTTGCCCAAGACTGCCACAAATCTGTACATTCTTAGTTGGGAGGAGATGCCCTGGGGAGAGTTGCCCAAGACTGCCACCAATCCATACATTCTCACTTGCGAGGAGATGCCCTGGGAAGACTTGCCCAAGACTGCCACCAATCCATACATTCTCACTTGGGAGGAGATGCCCCGGGAAGACTTGCCCAAGACTGCCACAAATCTGTACATTCTTAGTTGGGAGGAGATGCCCTGGGGAGAGTTGCCCAAGACTGCCACCAATCCATACATTCTCACTTGGGAGGAGATGCCCTGGGGAGACTTGCCCAAGACTGTTACCAATCCATACATACTCACTTGGGAGGAGATGCCCCGGAGAGACTTGCTCAAGACTGCCACCAATCAATACATTCTCACTTGGGAGGAGATGCCCCGGGGAGACTTGCCCAAGACTGCCACAAATCTGTACATTCTTAGTTGGGAGGAGATGCCCTGGGGAGAGTTGCCCAAGACTGCCACCAATCCATACATTCTCACTTGGGAGGAGATGCCCTGGGAAGACTTGCCCAAGACTGCCACCAATCCATACATTTTCACTTGGGAGGAGATGCCCCGGGAAGACTTGCCCAAGACTGCCACCAATCCATACATTCTCACATGGGAGGAGATGCCCCTGGGAGACTTGCCCAAAACTGCCACAAGTCCATACATTCTCACTTGGGAGGAGATGCCCCGGGGAGACTTGCCCAAGACTGCCACAAGTCCATACATTCTCACTTGGGAGGAGATGCCCCGGGGAGACTTGCCCAAGACTGCCACAAGTACATACATTATCACTTGGGAGGAGATGCCCCGGGGAGACTTGCCCAAGACGGCCACAAGTACATAAATTATCACGTGGGAGGAGATGCCCCGGGGAGACTTGCTCAAGACTGCCACAAGTCCATACATTCTCACTTGGGAGGAGATGCCCTGGGGAGACTTGCCTAAGACTGCCACAAGTCCATACATTATCACTTGGGAGGAGATGCCCCGGGGAGACTTGCCCAAGACGGCCACAAGTACATAAATTATCACGTGGGAGGAGATGCCCCGGGGAGACTTGCCGAAGACGGCCACAAGTACATACATTATCACGTGGGATGAGATGCCCCTGGGAAAAATGTCACTTTTTTCAGATCTCAAATTTAAATGCCTTCTGTTGGTCGGGTTTGCAACGGTCCTTTAAAAATCTATAGTGGTAAAGAAACCAAAAATTAAAATAAAGGAAATTTAGCTGTTCTCGGAATTAAAAAGTCTAACAATCGCGAAAAAGGGGTAGTCGGAAAACGATTCCAATTCTTTAGCATAAACAACTATATAGATTTTTGACACTTCAAGACGGGAGAATTAGTCAAGTTTGTGAAATTAAACGAATACCAAGATCAACACCACAAAGAAAACCGAAATATAAAAAGTTCAAAACTAAATTAAATAAAAAATTCAAGAATTTAATCGTCATATAAAAAGTTCAAAATTAAATTAATTCAAAAATTCAAGACTTTCTTCGTCAAATGGAACATAAAAAGTTCAAAATTAAATTAAATCAAATATTCAATACTTTAATCGTCAAATTGAACTAAAAAATTTTAAAATTAAATTAAATAAAAAATTTAAGACTTTAATCGTCAAATTGAACATAAAAAGTTCAAAATTAAATTAAATCAAATATCCAAGAGTTTACTCGTCAAATTGAACATAAAAAGTTCAAAATTAAATTAAATAAAAAATTCAAGACTTTAATCGTCAAATTGAACATAAAAAGTTCAAAACTAAATTAAAACAAAAATTCAAGACTTTAATCTTCAAATTGAACATAAAAAAGTTTAAAACTAAATGAAATCAAAATTCAGACTTTAATCCTCAAATTTCATAATAAACTAAATTTAAATTTAAGATTAAAATTGTGAAATTGATCAGAAAAGAAAGGTGCAGATTTCTAAACCTAATTTAATGTTTCCAATTAATTGAATTTATGATAAAATTTAAAAATTTTAAAAAGTCAAGTTCAAAACATTAGGTGAATCAGATTAATTTTTTAAAAAAAAGAGAGCTTAAATTTATTAATAAATCGAATTTAATATTTCTCTACGGAAACCTTATAAGTAATTTTATTTATCCTAAAAATCATATCTTATCGGGTTTTTGCGATATTTATATTCTCTTATTATTTGATTTTTTTTACCCTTCTTGGAAAATTAAAAAAAAAAATGTCACTTTTTTCAGATCTCAAATTTAAATGCCTTCTTTTGGTCGGGTTTGCAACGTTCCTTTAAAAATCTATAGTGGTAAACAAACCAAAAATAAAAATAAAGGAAATTCTATAGATTTTTGACACTTCAAGACGGGAGAATTAGGCAAGTTTGTGAAATTAAAGGAATACCAAGAACACCACCACAAAGAAAACCGGAGCAACCATCGGTTATAATCGATTTAACGATTGGGGAACCATTGGTAGTAATTGATTTAACGGTTGAGGATGCGATAGAACAGCGAATTCGGGCTCGCATGGAAGAAAGAGCAGCTCCCGTTATTACGTTAAATTAAAAAAATTCTTAAACTTTATTTCATTTTGCTTTACAGTATTGTTGTTTTTTTTCCTCTTCCTTTACTCTAATTATTTAATTACTTGGTAAATTTAAAATGAAAATCTAAAATATTCGTAATTGTATGTTTGGCGTTATAAATAATTAATTTTTTTTAATAGAAAAAGAAAGGATATTTGTTTTTTTCAATAGAATGATAACCTATTTAGGATAAAAATTTATTTATTGTTTACAAATTCATTATTTTCCTTTTTTCCCTCGCCCTCTAGTATCATTTTTTTCTTTCCTTCTTTTTCTCTCTAAATAAAAAAAAATAATAATTTTTTTTTTAAATTTGTGGGAAATTAGTAATTATTATCGTTTTACAATGTATATGATTAATTACTTATAATTTTACGATGTAATATTGAGTGATCAAATAGAATTTTTTTTTCCTTTCTCTCTTTTCTTCTCTTTCCCTATCTTTCTTTTCATTGCGAGATTCTGGTCGAAGTCTGATCGATTTTTATTTGCGCTTTAATTATCAATCAATAATAAATATCACAAGGTTATGCATTGGTTATGAGGGATCATCCGGGTTATTTTACCCAAAAGCGCAAGAAATTCTCAAACAAAAAGAGATTAAAGTATAAGTAAAAACTTGCGAAGCGAGCGCTGGAACAAGAGAAAAATAGTCCACCGCCGCTTCCAAACTACGAACCTTGTATTCCACCCCCACCACCATTTTCTTTAGACGAAAAAATTGAATTGTTCCAAAAGTTTCGATGCGAACTTTGTTTAGCACTAAGATCAGCTAATTCCTGTTTGCACTGTGCGTCTAAAAAAATCTGTACTTTAAAAGTTTAATTTTTTTTTACATATTTTTTTTCTCTCTCTTTCTCTCCCTTTAAAGTTCGAATTTTTGTTTTAAATTATGGATCTTAATTTGTTTAGATGTTACCCGATATTATGTTTAGCCGACATGAAGAATACTTCCAGCAACTTGTAGAAAGCGTCCAAGCCAAAATAGCGCGAGCTATTGAAGAAATTGATGAAGTTGTCGATAAATCGTGAAGATATACGAGACAGGCTTTTAAGTCAAAGTTATAACCTTGAAGAAAAAATAAAAACGAGTTTTAGAGTAGTGGAAGTTGGTATATGTAAATTAACTGTTGCGTGCGAAAAATTAAGTGATAGACTCGATGATTTGGATTTGGATGAATTGAGGGACAAGTTAGAAAAGTATCGACAGCAGGCGTTAGAATTTCGAATCGAAATATCCCGAGAATCCGAAAAATATCGGGAGGATTTGGAAAAAAAATTAGTTGTTTTAGAAAGGATCACGTTTGGTTTAGGAATTTCTGTTGTATCAGCAGTTTTAGCTATAGGTTTTTTATGGATTAGCAAATAAAAAAATGTGTACAATTTATTTAGGAGCTTAAATTTTAGGGTTTCTTAAATAAACACAAATTTTTAATCGTTTTGTTTTATTTTTTGTTTTATCATTTCTTTCTTTCCTAGCCTCATTAAAATAAATGATTTACGTAAACACTATCATTGTTTTTTTTCTTTGCATTTTTTTTTCTTCTTCTTTCTTTCTTCCTTTTGTTTTTTCTCATTCTTTAAAATAAAACAAGGAAATTTGATAGATGTACAGATTATCTCAATTTTAAAATAGTAAATCTCATTTTTTTTTCTCTTCCCTCTCCCTCCTTTCCATTTAATCGAAAATTAGAATTTTATTTTTGTATAATATGTTTTAGATGAATTCATTGACTGAGTACAGCTGAAGATTTATTCGACAAAATTCTTGCCAATCGTCGGGATGTTCAGAAATTAAAAAAACTTACTAAACGTCAACAGCAGTTTAGAGATAAAAACAATTTGTTCTTACTAAAATTAAGCTTTTGCGTCTTATTTTCTAATATAGTAATTTTCAATTATCAAAATTCATTAATTCCAGTTATTTTGCTTGTTTTTATACTTTTCTTTTCTAGAGTTTAGTCTTTTGGTATTTTATATGAGCAAGATTTAATTTGATCAAATACAAAATATCTCATGTTTAATAGATTGTTGTTTCTCCTGTAATTGGCGTTACTTCTTTTTCTTTTCTTCTCTCTCATTCCTCTTTCCTCTTTCCTTTAATTGTTTAAGTTTTGAGAAAAAAGTTTTATTTATTTATTGTGAATACATAAGAGTTAATTGCTTGATTTAAGTTTAAAATTTTAATAATTTGTAAAACTAATAAGTATAGTAAAATCTAATCAAATTAAATAGTCGTTTGGAATTAAGAATCCTATCTTTTTATAAAAATAATAATTATAATTATAATAGAATATTAATAATAGTTCATTTAAGTTTTTACTTTCAATCTCAGCGGAGATTTTTCTTTCTTTGATTACCTTATATTTTCATTTTTTATCTATTTTGTTCAACTTTCTTTAAAAGTTTTTATCTAGTGTTGATTATAGTTCTTTTCTGGAAAATCTGTTAAGTTTAAAAATTACTGTAATGCATGTCTGACGATAAGCCATTTACACGTAGTCAAACCAGAAAGGCATTAGTTGAAAACGAATCAGTAAAAGAATCAGTAGATAACCTTATAGATGATCAAAACGCTTTCGAATCTAGGCCTAGACTGCAAAGAAGCCCGGATCGTCAAAATTTTGAAAATTCGCTAGATAATTCTAATTATAACATTCACACTCCTACGGGTAGTCCAAACGCTAGACGTCAGGAAATTTTATTTAATTCTCCTGAAACTGCGACAAGTTCTATTTCTACATCAACACCTCAACCAGCTAACGTTAGTAAATCGTTGTATCAACCATTAGACGATTTTAAAGAAAATTTAGAAAATAATTCGTTATTTAGCACAAATAACACGATAATAGAATTAGCAAATAATTCTAAAACATTATTGAATTTATCAGATTCAGATTCTACACATATCAATATGGCACAAAATCCACCTATTCAACAAATCCTGGTGAACACCCAGATTGTTTCTCTTAGAGATGCAGCATCCGTAGTACCAGAATTTGATGGATCATGGGATCAATGTAATTTATTTATTGAGGGATGCAACGAAGCCAAAGCGATGGTTGACGTGACTTCGGAGGCAAATCTAGTTAAGCTAATTCGTACAAAAATTAAAGGTGAAGCTAGACAGGCCATTTCGGGAATGAATTTTCCCACAATTGATGAACTGACTAGTTATTTAAAGGCTATTTATGTTCAGACTAAGTCTCTAAATCAACTGTTAGATGAATTAGGTAACGAATTCCAACGGGATGAGGAATCGGTTATTGTTTATGCAAATAGGATTAGGGGAATAGGTTCCAAAATAGTGGAAGCTAAAAAATTGGAAAATGAAGGCATTATAACCCCAGCTGATAGATCAATTATTGATACAGCAATTGTTGATGCATTTAGAACCGGTCTCAGAATAGAAATCGAACAGAGGTTAGGTGAAGCAGCAGGTGTTAATGATATAGTGAAAATTGCTATTGCTATTGAAAAAATTCAAGCTCATAAAGCATTACGTGATACGCGTCTTGTTTCGCATCAACCGAAACAGGATAAAACACCAAATACTATTACTTGTCAAATATGTAGTAGAAAAGGGCACGAAGCCAAAGATTGTAGGTCCCAGTTGTCTTGCACAATATGCAACAGAAATGGTCATACCTCCGACAAATGTTACAAAAGAGTAACCACAGTCGAAGCTTAGGTGGTTTTATGCCAATTGTGCAAAAAAATTGGACATTCGGCAAATCAGTGCAAAATTATTGAAGATTGCCAATTATGGAATCAAAAAGGGCATTCTGCGAAAGAATGTACCAATAATCAAAATAATTTAATGTGTCAAATCTGTAGTGAAACCGGACACACGGCAGTCACTTGACGCCAGTTATCTCAAAGTAGTTTGTTTAAACCAACCACACTAAGGTGCAATAGATGCAATAAGGTGGGACATACAGAAACTACGTGTAGAATAACATCTCCAAATAAAATCTGCAGCTATTGCCAAATTTCTGGCCATAGTGTCAATGAGTGCAGAAAAAAGTATTATAATGAACAGCGTGCGGGAAATGCTATGTTCTCCAGGTTACCGAATGCGAACAGGGAGAACAGGCATGCCCAAATGCATTCAAATCCTCAACAAACAGTACAACAAGTACAGATTCCAGCGGATTTGGCTGCAGAATTGCTACCATCAATTTAACGAGACAATCAAGTTTTATTCCATATTTGTATTTAAAAAATTCTATCACCAACAAAACTCTTTTGTTTATGATCGATACGGGTGCCGAAATAAGTATTATAAAACTACGTGCGGTACATAATCCTTCTGATATTGAATCAAGTAAATTAATGTTTATTAAAGGAATCGACGAAGATTTAATACCGTCTTTGGGCTCTTTAAAATTCAAATTCATGAATAATAACATTAACTTTAATGTTGTAAATAATGATTTGCCAATCTCTTGTGATGGTATAATTGGTGCCGATTTTATTAAAACAGCTAAGGCTAGTTTAAATTTTAGTAATCGTACTATGGTTAATGAATTCTGCTCTATACCATTTAAACAATCAAAGGTTCGATTAGTGGAACACAGGATCGGAGGTGTTCGAAAATGGGAAAAACAAACTTCAAGCGAAGTTATACCATATATCGACATTTATAATCCTCCTTCGGGTACCCTTGGTAAATTCATGGTAGACTCGGGTTCTAAATTGAATCTAATCAAGGAAAATTTATTACCTGCAGAAATTGATTTAAATACATTTAAACCGGTATTATTAAAAGGTATTGGTGAAGAAAGATACATCACTAGTGGAACTATCGAGCTTTCTGTCTTTAATAGAACATCAGTATTTCATGTTGTCCCTGAATGTTTCGATATCCCTTGCGAAGGTATAATTGGAGCTACATATTTGACATAAAATAAAGCTATTTTGAACTTTGGTAATGGAACCATGCAAATGAATGATTTCATAACCAGTTTAAAAGTTAATAATAGTCAAAGCAGTCCTCGACCTTTATTATGTGTGGCTAACTATGATAAAAAAAGAAACCTTTCAGATTCGGTTTCCGGTTGTAGTCTTGAGGGCCAATGTCCTTTTCAAGATTCTGAACTAGAGAAAACTATTAATGATGAATCTAGTTCAGAAATATATAAAAATAATCGTATGGAGAACGTAATTTCCAAATATCTCAATACTTTTGCCGACGAGATGCAAATTGAGCCGTTTTCACAATCAGAATTTAGGAAAACTTGTGAAACTTTGATACACAAGGAAACTAAAAATAATAGCATGAATGTTTTTTCAATACAGCATGAACATTCAGAACTTTTTAAACAATTACGTTTGGATCATTTGAATGATAGGGAAAACAATGTAATAACAAGAGTAGTAATTCAAAATAAAGATCGGTTCCATCAGGAGGGGCAGAAAGTTTTAGCCGCGACAAAAAAAACTCATAAAATTCCAACTACTGATGACGAACCCGTTAACGTTAAGCAATATAAAATTCCAATCTCTTTGAGAGATGAAGTCGAAAAACAAATTCAGGAAATGATAGATAATGAACTAAATAAACCTTCAATGTCTCCCTACAATTTACCGTTGTGGATAGTGCCGAAAAAAGAGGATATCCATGGTAAACCAAAGTGGAGAGTACTTCAGGATTACCGTGCTCTAAATGACAAAACTATCGCGGATCGGTACCCTATACCTGATATTAGTCAGATCATTCATGAAATCGGTGGTCATAGATATTATACGACAATCGATCTCGCTAAAGGTTTTTAACAAATTCTTTTAGATCCCTTATATGCACACAAAACTGCATTTAGTACCCCCTTTGGACATTACGAATATGTTCGCATGCCGTTTGGGTTAAAAAACGCCCCACCCACATTCCAACGTTACATAGATAAAACTTTTAAAGGATTACAGGGTAAGATAATGTTTTCTTTTATAGACGATATTATTATCTATGCGGATTCATTAGAAGAATTCCTCGAAAAAATTAACCTAGTTATGAAATGCTTGCAAGAGTCTAACCTTCAGATAAATGTCGAAAAATGCGAGTTTTTAAAAGATAGTGTATGCTATTTAGGACACATATTAAATATAAATGGCGTTAGTCCAGATCCCAAGAAAATCGAAGCGGTAAAAAGTTTTCCGTACCCTAAAAAAGTTAAGAATGTTAGACAATTTTTATGACTCGCCGGATATTATCGAAGATTTATTAAAGATTTTTCGCATATCGCAAAACCTCTTACTCGGTTATTACAAAAAGATATAGAATTTAAGTGGGGGGAAAAAGAAAAGGAGGCATTTAACTTACTTCGTGATAAATTATGCACTGCTCCTATCTTACAATTTCCGGTTTTTACTAAAGATTTTATAATTACAACCGATGCATCGGGATACGCTATCGGCGCTATTTTATCACAAGGTGATTTAGGGAAAGATTTGCCCATTGCTTACATCTCCAGGGTTTTGAGAGGAGCAGAATTGGCATACGAGGTATATGAGAAGGAAGCTTTAGCTATGGTTGAAGCAGTAAAAACCTTCAGAAATTATGTTTACAATAAAAAAATTACAATCGTAACCGATCATAAACCGCTCCTTTGGTTTAAGACAGCTGAATGTAATATACGAGTTCAGAAATGGAGATTCCAATTATCTGAATTCAACAAAAGGGGAAAAAGATTCAACAAAAACAGTCAAGTAAAGTATTATCAAGTAATCTTCAGCATGAATCACATTCCGGTAGTACAGAGGCATTAAATAGCTCCCAACTATCTACACTCTTAATGAATTCTAAACTAAGTCAAGATGAAATCAACGAACATAACAAACATAATATATCGGAAAATACCTTTAGTACGGTTAAAATGACATCTCCTAATGTTTCAATCGATAATCCTGAACCAGAATTACTGAAACTAGTAGGTACAAAAAGAAATCAACCAAAACGCGTAACTAATAAAGTAAATTATAGAGAATCGTTACCTTGCGGGTCTATTTCAATTGATGATTTCCTTGAAAAGTCGGACGATCAAGATTATTCATTATATTTTAAAAATGCTTTACCTAGAAAACCCAAGTTTAAGGAACCTGACAAAATTCCATCAGATCAAAGTAGTATGATAAGTAAGACCTCATCCTCAGAGGGAATTTCATCGCTATCCACGGAAAAAGTTCTATCAGTAGAACATAATAATAAATAAATACTTTTATTTCTCAGTATGTATCTCAAGCAACGCCGGTCAAAGCATGTTAGTCACGAAAGAGAATCTTTTTAAAACGTTAGGACAGCTTCGGAAAATTTTGCTCAAAGAAAAAGTTGCATGCTTTAGTTTAGCCAGAAGTACTCGGGTCGCAAATTTAGACTGGAAAGAAGTTTTGTCAGTCATTAAGACCGTGTTCTTTGATGATCCAATCAAAATCCTTATTTGTAGAGGGTTAATTAAATATGCACCTCCGGAAGAGAGGGACGAAATTTTTGCGAAACTCCATTCATCACCTGTTGGCGGACATAGAGGAGTGTCAAAAACATATAATCGAATTAAGAGTAGGTTCTACTGGGAATATCTAAAATATGACATACAGCGACGAATTCAACAATGTCTAGGTTGCCAGATAAAAAAATTGGTTCGGCTAAAAACAAAACAACCAATGGTAATTACTGACACACCTGGCAGGGTTTTCGACAAAATAGCTTTAGACATTGTAGGCCCTTTAGCTCGAACAAAAAATGATTTTGAATATATTTTAACGATGCAAGACCAATGGTCGAAATTTTGTTTAGCGGTCCCCCTTAAAAATACGTTAGCTTCAACAGTTGCTGATGCATTTGTAAAACGTTTCATGTGTACTTTTGGAGCCCCCAAAATAGTTCTAACCGATCAAGGACAAAACTTTTTAAGCAAGCTCATGACGCGAGTAGCTAAGCGGTTTAAGATTAAAAAAGTTCGTACTACGGCGTTTCATCCGCAATCAAACGGTTTTTTAGAACGCTCTCATCAAGCATTAGAGGAATTTTTAAAACAATATACTGGCGCAGACCATGAATGGGATGAGTGGGTCGACATAGCGATGCTAAATTATAACACCTGTGTTTCGGAAAGCACCAAACATACCCCGTTCGAGGTAGTATTTGGTCGTTTAGCCAGGTTACCATCCAGCGAACCTCTTCGCGAAAGCGACATGTCTCCTACATATAAGGATTATATAATCGATCTCGTGACCCGTTTAAATGGAATTAGATCTTTAGTATATGATAATTTGGTAAGTTCAAAAGAAAAGTCAAAAAAATATTACGACCGAGCATTAAATCCACGAAATTTTAAAATCGGGGATTATGTATTTTTGCTCAAAGGACAAAAACAGAATAAATTTGGATCCCACTATTCTGGTCCTCATAAAATCCTTGAAATAATTGATAAAGTCAATGTACGTATTAATATGGGAAAAAGAGTAAGATTGTCTATAGTAATCGACTCAGAATCTCGCTCAGAATATAAATCGACTCAGAATATAAATCAACAAACAAATATGAAAACTAAATCGAAGAAGCAGTTGGACGATGTCAATTCAACAATTAACTAATACATTTTTCTATGTTACAGATGTATTCTTGCGCATTCTTCTTTTTATTATCATGCCATGTAGCATTAGGTATGATAGGGTATGACTGCGGTTCCAAGCAGTTGAACGTAACCACGTTATCTCTACTGGATGTGGCCGAGTGTGAGATCCCGGAGAGTAGCATCAATGTGACGTATAAATACGTCCAACTTCTGCAAATCAGTGAATACACTGAAATAATGGTCAGGCAATGTAAGATTTTGATACAACGGACTGTGTATCATTGCGGCATGTTTGGACATGTCGGAATTGTAGAAGGCGGAGTGAATGAGTATCTCATGGACATCGGTAAACGTACATGTGATGATGCTCACTTGACCGGTACCATTAGATTATCGAATAATCATGTTATTCATGGACTAAAAATTAATGATACAATTACTCATGGCATGACCAAGCAACTGTGAAAATAACATTAAATAAACAAACTGCTCGTGTTAAAATAAATTCAAATTCTGTTCATTTAAGATCCGGTACCAAGTGCTCCCTCTCTGAAGGTAATTGTATAGACTCAGATGGAGGTTATTCTTTCTGGAATTCTTTACCTGTTGATAAATGCAATTTCAAAAAATTCAGCATTATGTACGAGGGCGTACATAATACGTAGCTTCTAAAATAGTCAATTTAGATTCTAGTAACAATAATGAAATAGTATACTCTGTCACAAAGAAAGATATTACTTTTGCATTAACTGTACAAGGAGAGGAATTTGCGTATGACATGATGAAAGGACCAGGTTACATGGCTCTGGTCGCTGGAGAGGTTGTACATATTATTAAATGTGTTCCAGTGGAAGTGAAACTTCAACACGGAGAAACATGTTACACTGAACTCCAAGTATCCAGAAATAATCAAACATTTTTCCTTACTCCTCGTACTCACATCTTGAAGTCAAAAGCTACCGAAACATCGTGCAACAGGGTCCTCCCAGCATTTTACATGGTCAATGACAGATGGTACAGGATTTTACCTTTGCCAACAGAATCCAAAGCACCTACTGTAGTCAAACCAATGACCACCAACACTTGGGAGTATATTACTCCTGAAAATTTGTCGACGAGTGGAATATACACTGCGAAGGAAATCGACCAACTTCGGGAGATGATTATGTTTCCGGTTGAGAAACCTTCTATTCTGAATGGTTTGGCAAGAGGCATGCAGGGACATCAAGTATTTAATCAAGACGACGGAATTGTTAAATTGTTTAATGAAGATGTTGTTGATAAAATCATCGACAATACGTGGAACAAGATGTGGAGTCGGTTTTTAACGTTTGGAACAGTCAGTGCTGGAGTCATTGCAATTTTTATCATGATCCATTTAATTAAGATGGTGGTAGACATTGTAATCCGAGGTTATGCTATCCATTCTATTTATGGTTGGTCAGTCCACCTCCTTGGTGCAATTTGAAGCTCCATTTCACACCTGTTAATAACACTGAATAAACCCACTCCGGAAAATCCTATGTAAATTAGAACCAACGAAGAGTTACGAGAAATGAAACCACTTCAAGAACCAATAGATAAGGATTTTAAACATTCAAATTCAAAACAACAGGAAATAACTGCTGGTACATCTAAAACCTTCCTTCAAACTATACCATAGTTTGGAATATTTAATTTTATGTGCATCCTTCTGGCGATGTGATTATTGGTATAGTAATCATTGTCAGATGTCAAGTTGATTTAGGAACCAATGTTCGGGGATTTAAGTTTTTGCGTTGAGTATCGAGATATGGTTTCTTTTTAAGTTTTACTCTCAAACAACCATTTAACGATGGGGTTGTGACGTCCGAATATATATATATCCGACGTTTCTTTTTACTTTAGATATTTAGTTGTTTGCGCAAAAAAAAATTCTTTCTTGGAAAAGAATAAAAATGAAAGATCAGGGAAAAATTAAACAATCGAAGGAACAAGTTTATCTTATTTTAAAGAAAACTTAACCTTCGGAATGTTGAATTTCGAGATAAATTGTGTATCGTTTTTAGATAAAAAGTAAATAGGAGTAAAACTCGCATCTAGTAAATTTATGAGGCCTAGACGAGTAAAAAGTTTTTTACAACACTCGATCCCTAAATTAACAAAAATTCCGGAAAGAAGTACCTTCCTTAACTGCCTGAAAACCTTGAAAAAAGGGATTCTTTTGTAATAAGTTCCGGGATATTTTCACCAGACGAATTTCAGGCGCCGAAAACTAATAAAGATATCAATATTTGAATAGAATGGCGATCTCCCAGCTTCGAGCGGAGGCTTTGTGTTATCTCCCGACAAGTATTATAAAGATCGGCCTCTATTAAAACAATTGATACAAGATTCCAGTCGAAAAACGCAATTAACTAATGACACTGGGATTTTTAGTAAGAATGAATGCTAGACAATTAGAATTTAAATACATTTTATAGGTTGATTGATCTGATTGATTTAGCATTAATGATCTAGTTACCGATGTCCTAGTTTATGAGGTTAAAGATATGTTTAAGAAACAAATAATAGTTAAGTAAACAATTGAAAGTTAGTTAAACGAATTAAATGAGCTTTCAATGAGCTTTATGTTTAAAAATATATTGTTAATTAATAAACAAAAAAATTAATTAACAATTTAAAATAGAAACAAATAATAGTTAAATAAACAATTGAAAGTTAGTTGAACAAATTTAATGAGCTTTCGTAATTTAATTTAAAATGTATTGTTAATTAATAAACGACGAAAATTAATTAACAAATCAATATTAAAAATTAACAAGTGAATTCAACGTTGAAAGTTGAATTGAATTTTTTATTGAGCTTTCAATAAGCTTTCGTAATTTAGTTTAAAATATATAGTTAATTAATAAACGACGAAAATTAATTAACAAATCAATATTCAAAATTATCAAGTGAATTCAACGTTGAAAGTTGAATTGAGCTTTCAATAAGCTTTCGTAATTTAGTTTAAAACATATTGTTAATTAATAAACGACGAAAATTAATTAACAAATCAATATACAAATTACACAGCCCCACAAAAAAAAAAGTGTCATGTACTTTTGACCGGAATACCTTAGCCCTATGTATTTTGACGCGCTGAACACGAATCCATTTTGCTCCATCACGTCAGGATTTCTTTCTAACCTCAAAAAACATGTCGGATTTTGAGAGGTAGGCGATTTTTTAAAAAAATTTATGGATTTACTTCAAACTTGGTATCTGGGGGTTTTTTGGGTCGCTGATTATGAATCTGAAGTTAGATTTTCAAAATTCAAAATGGCGGATCCAATATGGCGGACGAATTTTGAAAAAATTTGAAGATTTACTTCAAACTTGGTATCTGGGGGTTTTTTGGGTCGCTGATTACGAATCTGAAGTTAGATTTTCAAAATTCAAAATGGCGGATCCAATATGGCGGACGAATTTTGAAAAAATTTGAAGATTTACTTCAAACTTGGTATCTGGGGGTTTTTTGGGTCGCTGATTACGAATCTAAAGTTAGATTTTTAAAATTCAAAATGGTGGATCCAATATGGCGGACGAATTTTGAAAAAAATCGAAGATTTACTTCAAACTTGGTACCTGGGGGTTTTTTGGGTCGCTGATTACAAATCCGAAGTTAAATTTTCTAAATTTAAAATGGCGGATCCAATATGGCGGCCGAATTAAAAAACATATTAAGATTTACTTGGCGGCAAGAATATGGCTGATGAATTTTTTTAAAATATTAAAATTTACATAAAATTTGGTATCTAGTGGTTTGTGGGGTGACTGATTGCAAATCTGAAAACAGATTGTCAAAATTCAATATGTCAGTTCTGAAGTATATAATTTTCCTTTATTCCTTTTTATGGTAGCGCACTCTTTTGTTTTCGAAAGATCTGTGTAGCGGTTTTCTCTTTAAGTTCACACTACCTGGTACAACATCCCTTTTCAGCATCCAGCAAAAGTCGGCCATCATATTTACGCCCCACCTTCCTTGATAACGACGTTCCATTTCTTTAAGGTCTTGATGAAATCGCTCTCCCTGTTCCTCACTGTAGTCTCCTAAATTTTCGGGGAAGTACTTTAGATGTGATTCTAAGAAATGTAGCTTCAACCTCATCAAGCATCCTTGCTTTCCGAAGTTTGTTATCATATTATTTGCCATTTCTTCCCAATTCTCGCTTTTGTTATTCCCCAGAAAATTTTCAACAATTAGTTTAAAACTAATCCATGCATTTTTCTCAGTTTTACTCATGTTTCTGACAAATTTCTCATCTTTTAATAATTTTCGAATTTGTGGGCCATCAAAAACTCCCTCATTTAGTTTGGCATCAGAGACCTCAGGGAATTTTTGTTCTAGGTATTTAAAACATTTTCCATTTTTATCTAAACTCTTAACAAACTGTTTTGCTGCTCCTAGTTTAATGTGCAATGGTGGAAGCAATACCTTTGAGGGATGAATCAATGGCTTCTTAATGATATTTTTCGGTGGTGAATTTAAAAGAAGGTTATAAAATGTAATAGACGTCATTCAAAAAAATGTACATTTGGACAAAACTACACTGAGAGACTGAAGATTTGAATATTTATAAAACTTGTTGAAATTTTATTATGTTAGGTTAGAGGTTAGGGAAAAACGTACTTTTTCTTAATATTTCAAATGGGTCAATCCACTGACTTTTGTCTGTAAGCTGTTGCAGCAATATTTTTAATAATTCTAATTTTAAAATATGTGAAACGCCAACATTTTCTGAATTCAGTAAGCATATTAAAATGGTATAAATTTTTCTTTCTTTTCGTGTTATTATTAATCAAAAAATGAAGGTTCACAAGCATATTTGTAACCTTAAAACTAATGCTTTTTTTAAAAATGTTCTAATTCTTAGAGTAATTAATATAATATTTATCAGAACTTATTAGAAATATAAATTATTTAATTCTGAACACAGAAAAGATGGGTTTATTATAAAATTTTATTATTGTAAAGTGATACTCTGATTTAAAATATTTATACTTGTATAAAGTTTCACTATTTTTCGAAGCTTATTACTTTTTTATGGAACCTCCTACAAATTTGAGGTTCTGAATATAATTTAATGTTAATATAATCTACTTGTCTATAAAGTTTGACGAACGTGTTTTGCCTCGTTTAGGAAATATTAAAAATTTTAAATTTCTTACTCAAAAAGGTTAATTTTTATATTTTAAGTAAACACAGCAATTGCACATTGTTCCATTTAAATTAAATTAGTATACAAACGGAGCGTTTGCCTGTTAAATATTATATTAATTACTCTAAGAATTATAACATCTTTAAAAAAAAACCAGATTTGAGGTTACAAATATGCTTGTGAACCTTCATTTTTTGATTAATAATAACACGAAAAGAAAGAAAATTTATATTATTTTAATATGCTTACTGAATTCAGAAAATGTTGGCGTTTCACATATTTTAAAATTAGAATTATTAAAAATATTGCCGTAACAGCTTACAGTCAAAAGTCAGTGGATTGACCCATTTGAAATATTAAGAAAAAGTACGTTTTTCCCTAACCTCTAACCTAACATAATAAAATTTCAACAAGTTTTATAAATATTCAAATCTTCAGTCTCTCAGTGTAGTCTTGTCCAAATGTACATTTTTTTGAATGACGTCTATTACATTTTATAAACTTCTTTCAAATTCACCACCGGAGAGTTATCATTCAGGTCTGGACATTAACCATTCCTGTCTAGACAGGGTTCACTACTATCTATTTCATTACTGTCCAAGACATTACTGAGTCCTTTCCAGACAGGAATGGTTCATGTCCAGAAAGCAATGAGTGCTGTCTAATTAAAATTTTTTATTTGGACAGGAACCACTCCTGTCCAGACAGTACTCAGTCATGTCTCATTTTCTCAGTGTAGGATTGTTACAAATTGGGAAGGTAGATATGGGGCAAAAGCTCTTATTGCTAAACCCAATTTTCACAGTTGCAACATATTCAATGAAAATTTAGTTATAATTGAGGTAAATAAACTTCAAATAAAATTTAACAACTAGATCTATGTTGGCTTTAGCATTTTAAACATATTAAAATCATATCTTTATGATTTTCATTATAATTACATAAAAAAAGTATTCAACAATCAATCAAAGTTGCTATATATACAGATATTGATAGTTTAATTTATTACACAATAGTGCCAAATATATATGATTATATGAAAAAGATATAAAATATTTTGACCACCTTCTTCGTTCAATTCATTATCACATAGCTTTGGTCTCAAGTTTTATAATCTATCCTCGGGTATAAAAAGGAACTTGATGTACGGGGTAGATCATCATTTTAAAAGTCACAAGAAGAAGAACAACTTGACTTGCAGTAAAGAGCATCTAATTAATTAATTAATTAACTTTTAAATCCACTGAAACTGTAAGCAATATTTAAAATTAAATTATAATTTAATTAATTTTTTGAACATTTCATTTTTATAATAATTTTTAATTTTTAACAATTTTTAAAGAACACTATATAACAATCGATTGGAAATAAATTATAAAATAATATTTCATTAAATTTTAATTTATACACTGATTTTTTAAAAATAAGTTAAATATTTTATTTATTTATTTAATTTTTAATTTTATCAGATGTATTTATTATTTAATTTTGATTTTTATAAAGTAAACATCTTTTTACCTTTCAATGACTCAAAAATTTTGTTCTTAGTTGTTTGTTAATAACAAAAAATAAGTTGCAATATTAAAATTAAGTAAATTTTAATTAAGGAACTTAATTTTTTACAAATAATTAAAACATCTTATTTATTTTATATATGTTTAATAAAGTGTTATTTAATTGAATTCTTTTAATGAATAATTTAATTTTAAAATTTAATTGCAATTCAACAATAAGAACATTTTAAAATGAAATGTTAATTTTTTTAATTTCACTTAACTATTTCTTTTAACAACTATCTTTTAACTCCAAACATTATTTTTTTTAGAATTCATTAAAAAGAAGAAGACAAAATGGAAAACTACTCAAAATTACACATCGATATCTTCATTTCAAGACAGTGGTTTTTAACTACTAGTATTCAAACATGTGAAAAAATCGCAATTATGGCAATTGGAATCAGAAGCCTGGACATCATGTTAAGCTTTATTGATTCGAAGTCTAAAGTAAATGTCAGTTTTCAAATTTTCAAAGTACAAATATTGGAAGTGCGAATTGGATTTCATTAATTGTCTAATCAATCTGAATGAGAATCTGCCTCAGTGGTGAGTAGAACTTTTAACTTATGTTAACATTAATTTTTTTTATTGAAGTTCAAAATTTTATTATTTATTTACACAATATTTTATAAAAAATTAAATCATATACTGTAATCAAAATTATGTAACATAAGTCTTTTAATGTAGTCAACATTTTGTAGAATGAGCTAAAGAGTCATTATAAAAATCTTTCTGACAAAAATGTATATTCAAGTGTTTTAAAAAGAAAAATTTACTACAAAAATTGCATAAATTTTTAATAATTAAGAAATTTTACATGTCCTTTTATGGCTGTATTTTCAAATATAAAAAATTTAGTTATCCGTCAATTGAAAATTAAAATATTTTTTTTGTTTTCAGTAAAGGTTGCAATCAGTTTGCATCCCTATATCCTTCTACCTTCCATCGGAATGGTTAACTGTTGCACCGAATATTTCAATATTGAGGAATTTCCTTATTTTGTCAGCAGCTGTCAAAAAATCCAAGTTGTTTAAGGAGCTAATGAATGACGACCACACATTTTTCATAAGAACTAAAGGTTACATCACAGAAATAATCCAAATGAATAACAGGTATTACTTCCTTAAAAATCGACCTGATTTGGTAGGACATGAAAAGGAAGAAAATATGACAATTAGAATGCACGGAAGTCAAAAAACTCATGTTGGTGAAACGTTTGCTCAATTGGAAATAGAAGTTGAAGAAAGAGTTCGGATTTTAGACACTATAACTATTAAAGAACTAAAATAAGAAACAGACAGTTCCATGGAAGTAGATGAGAAGAAAGAGAGCGTAAAAGAAACTGCATCAGGGAATACCATGGAAGAAGTGAAAGAGAAAAATTTTGAACATGAGGCAAGTTCATTGTCAGACGAAGGGATAGAAGAAGAATCGGAATTGCACATGGAAGAAGTGAAAGAGGTAAATTTTGAACATGAGGCAAGATCAAAGTCAGACGAAGGGATAGAAGAACAATCGGAAATGGACATAGAAGAAGAAATGTATTTACTTATGGACACTGATAGTGAGGAAGAAAGAAAAGAAATAGTGGAAGCTTTAAATTCTATAAAAGTAGTAGAAGAAAAAGATGAGGAGACAAAATCTACATCAGCTAAGGCCTTGGAAAAAATCGATTAAAACAAAAAAAAAGTAAATAAATATTAAAAATGTTATATGTCGTGCTATGAAGTTCTGTAGTTGTCACCTTTTTATATGATTATATATTCAATACTCTATATATAATTGTATATCAATAATACAATTTTAAGTATCAATCTATTGTAACAAAGTTAAATAAAGATAATTAAAAAAGATTTTCTTGTCCTTGTACTTATTAATATTTTTAATTAGTTTAATTATGAAAATAGACTAAAGTAAAACTTAATATTATATAAATTCTTTCTAAAAAATAATTTAAAAACTAATTTTATATTAATTTGATTTTTAAAATTATTTAAAGTAGTAAAAAAAAATATATATATATAAATTTTAAAAAATCGAATTTTGCTTGCTAAAACTCATTGCCAAATAATTTTAGTACAATATATATAACAAATATTTTTAAATTGCAATACGTATTGGGATTCCTCTCTTATCTTTTGTTTTACTAAACATAAGAAGGAGAATAAACAGTTATGATACTATCAAATTCCAGACAAAGCCGTTGCTCACAATGTCAAGGTTATCTAATGGATACATGAAACATCTGATTATGATTATTCTACCTGCTTACTATATTTTTACATTCTCATCCTAAATGAGAAAGTCTTCAATTTGTGCGATTTTGAACTTTTGCTAAAACATACATTTCTCGACGTTTTGAGACCTCCTGATTCCAAAAAAATGGGTTTTACGAAGATGTCTGTCTGTCTGTCTGTCTGTCTGTCTGTCTGTATCAAAATTTTGAAATCGGATAACTTGAGTAAAAATTGTCGTATCAACTTCAACTTTGGTATACTTTTTTTTGGTACCAAAATACAGGTCGAGTTCGTTAGCCAGCAATTTTGGTCCAAAATTATCAAAAATAGAATATTTTCAAAATTCAAAAAAAAAAAAATTTTCAAAAAAAAATTTTCTCTAATTTTTTTCTTAAACTACAAGTAAAATCGAACAAATTTTGTTTATAAAAGTTTCCGATATAATGCAACCCCACAAAGCTATGAATTTTTTAAGTTTACATGTGCAAAAAGGGGTACTGAAAGTGGATAAATCCTATACAAAAACTCTATTATTTTAAAAAAAAATGAAAAAACTTCTGGTTTTTTCTTCCTGTTTACTTCCATTGATCACAACTAATAAAACTGCATCAAAAAATATTGACTTTTCTAAAAATTTTTGGAAATTTTGAATAAATTCATTTTTACATTCTCATCCTAAATGAGAAAGTCTTCAATTTGTGCGATTTTGAACTTTTGCTAAAACATACATTTCTCGACGTTTTGAGACCTCCTGATTCCAAAAAAATGGGTTTTACGAAGATGTCTGTCTGTCTGTCTGTCTGTATCAAAATTTTGAAATCGGATAACTTGAGTAAAAATTGTCGTATCAACTTCAACTTTGGTATACTTTTTTTTGGTATTAAAATACAGGTCGAGTTCGTTATTGAGCAATTTTCGTCCAAAATTATCAAAAATAGAATATTTTCAAAATTCAAAAAAAAAAAAATTTTCTCTAATTTTTTTCTTAAACTACAAGTAAAATCGAACAAATTTTGTTTATAAAAGTTTCCGATATAATGCAACCCCACAAAGCTATGAATTTTTTAAATTGGGTTAATTTTTTTTTTTTTTTTTTTTAAGTGCTACATACGTCTTGCTTTAAAGGAAAATTTGATATTCGCCTGTTAGTTTTCACAAACATTATTTATCTTTTGAGATTTAAATCTTTGGGAAAATTGATGTTCTTTTAAATTTAAAACTTTTGTGAATAAATATTATTATGTCCTCATAACCTGTAAGTTATTTTACAACTAAATGTAAAAATACAAGTGTTGTGTTCCTTACAATAAAAAGAAAAAATATACGAAAAATAAATCAGCAGCTGGAACTGATCACGGGATCTTCAACTTGAAAGTCCGACACACTAACCACTGCTCCATGGAGATACTTGTCATAATTTTGTTTTATTCAAATAAGTAGATAAATAAATATCAAATCGCGTATAAAATGAATAAAAATTCTGATATTATGCCCAAATAATACTTATTAAACTAGTGTTTGTAATTGATAAAATAGTTTATCATTTCTCATTAGTTTTAATACAGAATTTTAAAATCTCTTTTTATAACCTACAAATAGTCTACATTATTTACATGCGTTGTGTTATTCATTAGCCTCGACGAAGTAAAATTACGGCACCTTACGTAATATTACGACACATTGTGTATTTTTATTAAATAATGTATATTAACTGTCGTTTATTAAAATACACGTCGGACATAGTGAAACTATTTTCCAACGTCGGATATTGTAATTTTACACAACACTGCTAAAATACTTTGTGGCAAATAATATTTTTACAGTATAATACTGAATTACGCATTGGCACGTAGTAAACTTACGACGTCTAACGTGTATTTCAGCATGTAAAATAACATGTTAAGGTACGCTCCCACTTAGTTTGTCTGCCTGCACGCGCATGCAATCGACATGAGATAGAAGAAGACAGAAATATAAATTTGCATGTTTTGTCTTCCTTTATCTCATGTCGATTGCTGCATGCGCATGCAGACAGACTCCGAGGTGAGAGTGTGCCTTTACATGTTTTAATACACTTATTTCTTTTAGAGTGTAGATCGAATTATAAGCCACACTATGTCATTTTTGTGTACATGCAATTATACTAACACAGTTGAAATGTTTTTTGCAAATGGCTATCTACAAACAGCTGAGTGATCACGTAGGTCACGTAAATAGCTTAGCAGACGAAAACCCATTATAGCAGACGAAATTTTGAAGTTCCAAATTATCTCGCTTGGTTCTCCACTTTCGCTAATTTGATTCGTTGATAAAAACTGCATCTTATAGTTAATCGATTTTTCGACTAAAAAATCGCTATTTAAATATCTCTAAAAAAAATTTTTTTTATCTATTGTTAAAATCGTGTGTACTTCTTTAGATAATCTAATTAAGAAGTTACAGTTAAAATTTCAAGTCAATCGGATGAAAATTCTTTGAGTTCTACTGCTTTGTTTGTTTATTTTTACACTTCGGAATTGCTCCAGAAAAATTAATTTTAAGAAGAATTCTAATTTGTTTTCCATGCAAGTACGTTATTGATTATCAATCTAGGGATGTTATAGTGTACTTTAAGCCAATAAAAAAATATGGTTTCGAAAAAAATGCCTTTGAATTTAAAATTTTCTTTGTTTACACTTCGGATGTGCTTCAGAAAATAATTTTCAGAACATTTCCAAGTTGCTTCCTTGTAAAGACAATATTGATTATTTATCTAGCAATATTATAGTGTATTTTAAGCCAATAAAAAAAGTCGAAGGAAAAAAAAATTGCAAACAGATGTAACCCAGTAATTGTATTCTAAATTCGAGTTTAATACTATATTGGTTTGAAGACTGGTCTTACTCAATTATGGAATTGTATTGAGGCAGAAGTCAACTAATATCAATAAGTTCAAACAGAAATTTTAAGGTTTTTTAATGACATTTAGGTGCAACAATCTTTTGCTTTGAGGATTTAAGTAACTGAGATTTTTCTTTTCGTTCCAGTATATCGCAAATATTCCGGAAAGTATTAGTATCGAGCGCGAAGCGCGAGTGCCGTGATGAGAATGTATTCCTTAAAGGCGTAGAACTTTAAGACAAAAAAAATCTTATATTTTAAGTGAAAATCCAATTTAGAATAGCGCTAAACAGTGCCAAAGATTAAACTGGCTCATGTTGTAGGGAAAGTATACAATTTCGATAACGAAGAGCATGTATTACATGGTCGAAGCGTGCAGCCTGACGGGAAGATTAATAATAATCGGAGTGCGAAGCACGACGTTCATTTCAAATACGGAGCGCGTAGCGCGACGATTTCTAAAACTTCGGAGCGCGAAGCGCGACGATGACTCTCGCACGCCACGAGGCGCGCTGAAACTAGCGAGCGAAGCGAGCCATGCGCGCGAAGCGCGCGATAAGAATGCGACGGAGCGCGAAGCGCGACGACGACCCTCGCGCGCCCTGAGGCGCGCTGAAACTAGCGAGCGAAGCGAGCCCTGCGCGCGAAGCGCGCGATGAGAATGTGACGGAGCGCGAAGCGCGATGTCAGATTTTTTAATACCAGAATGTAATACTTCCAAGTTCCGGACAAAGAAAAAGGATAGTTTTAAATGAGTATAAATGAAAAAGTTGCTTTTTAATTCAATAATGAATTTTTATTATAAGAAAATTACATTTTTAATTTAAAACTAAAATACCAAATTTAACCTTTTATCAGTATCGCTTATAAATAGTTTTTTGTAACCATTCTTTTAAGACGTTTACATTTTGAAATGCACAAGAAAATTCGTTTTTACATAAATGATATGAACAATTTGCATCAGAAAAGCTGTGTATTAATTTTTTCAACGAGATACATTCTAAGTCCTGCAAGTCTATAATTTGAGTAGAACTTTGAGTGATAAAATTTTTCAAACACAATTTTTTTTCCAATCCTTTACCGTAAATTTTACTTGCATCTTTAAATAGAGTTTTTATTATTTCTTTCACTAAAGAATAAGGTACATCTCCATCCTCCCAGTTAATACCGTGAAGATTACTCTTTAACCAACTATTAATTCTTTTATAGTTGTAAATAAATGAGATTATAGCTCATTCTTTCAAAACAAATTTATTAACCGGTAGTTTGAATCCTTGTATGTCTATAACATAATCCATTTTGGGAGCAACTGAGCTAGTTCAACGTAATTACAATAAATTTATACTAATTTTTTTACTATACCACTTATAGTTTTGTATTCTACAATTCTATCATGTATAATTAAACAATATGCTGATGTATTGGCGGAAAAATTGTCTTTTGATTCAAATTCTAAACGAATGTCAACATGGCCACTTTTTGGGATTTTAAAAACAACTTTACATTAGATATATTGCAGTGTTCAAAGTAACTAGAATTTCTCAAAGTATCGTTTTTTCTGTTTGTTTGAAATCCTAAAACAATAAATCTTGGTTTTTCTAATTGTGTAGAAGTTTTTACAGTCCATATATGTTTTGAAGTAGCTAGTAGTAATGGATACTTATATAATTCCCAAGTTCAAAAACTTATTTGAACTGATGAACCTCTTTCAATATATTTTAATAATTGAAATTTTCTAATATCAGATAATTTAATGTAAGGTAATAGCCATTCCATTTTTTCAATTGTAATTTTATAATTTTTAAGCGGTGCTACTTGTAAAACAGCATTTGAATCATTTCTTGATCTAATAAAAATCAGTTCATGTTTAGCATTAGTAATAATTTTTTGATAATCTTCAGCAAAGCCAAATATCATACTAAGTGTTATACAGATAACAAAATAGCCCTGGTTATTAGTTAAAGTATGATCACCAACAATTTCTTAACTGCCAACATTTTCAAGAGATTTGTTTTGACTAGCATCTAAAGAAATATAATTTTACATTAAAGTAGTTAAACCTAAATTTTTATTCTTATCGATTTCTACACCATTGAGCTCGTATTTTTCTTCTTCAAACAGATGACAAATGCCATTGGAAACGAAATTTGTATTTGCAACTGGTGTCCCATCATTCTTTAACATTCTTCCACTTATATGAATTGAACTTTTGTTTGGAAATAGGCAATGGTCTTGATTTTGCACAATGATTCGAATTTCGTCACTATTATTAAAAGTAGATTAAGCATATGGCTGATGTGCTTGAACTTCACAATGAGCAATGGATTCCTCAAAGATGATTGGTGCTTCAATATTTAAAATTTGCTCTTCCATGACAAATAATTATACGTCTATAAACGAATAAGCATACACAATTACAAATAGTTTTTAACCTTTGTATTCTGTGACTTTTTTCCCCTTTCGTTTGAGCTTGAAACCCAGACTTTTTAGCAGCTGTACGTTTTGATGTGTTAACGCCTTGAACTTGTGTCTTTAACTGATTTTTTTCTGGCATAGTACAGTATTTTTATAACCAAATCCAATTTTAGGCCTGTTATAAAAAACGATGCCCATTATTTTACAGGTTTATGTGTAATCTAATTGTTATAGTTTCACTACGAAAATTAATCAAATATCCGTTTTGATCAACAATTCGTAATTGAAGTTGACTAACTTTCTTTACTGCGACTGACATGCAAATGACATGAGCTGGAACTTCCACTATCTTATAACCTGGCGGCACAATAGGAAAAAATGCATGTACTGTGTGTACTTTTTCACCAATTATATATGCCCCTGTAGTTATGTTACACACAATTCTTATGGAATTTACTTTAACTATCGATACAGGCTGATCAGACTCATAAAATTTATTAGCTTCTAATTTACGTGGAGAAAATCCTAATAAACGACCAATAGAATCCTTAGGTATGAAATTAATCTCTCTGTTACAAACATTTCACTTTTTAAAGTGTTATTATTGGGTATATGTGAACAATAATACCTTCTCTTTCTAAGCAGCTTTGCAAATGTCGCTGAATGTCATTTATTTCATTACTTTCTGCTGGTATATCAATGACTTTATCGTCAATGTAAAATTTATTTTCGCCAATATCTACTGCCTCAGTTTCAATTTTTTTCTCACCTCGAAATAAGATACATATTAGAAAAATGTAGTTGATTGCCTAAAAATTCCAGACATAAACGTCCACACACAAACGTATTATAATCTTGATATCTTTCATGGTTATATACCACGCTACTATCACCAAAATACCTAGCCAAGTCTGACGGTGGACGAAGATTACCGAAACTATCAAAATAAATTATTTTATCACTAATTTTTTTATAAGCGCACCAGTGTGTTCCTGGACCATTTTTATCATTAAGATTTACTATTCCCGATTCATATTTTTTAGGACCGAACAATGGTAATGCATCTCTCATAAAAACACCTCGAAAATGTGTAATTTTTAATCTTTTTGCAAATCTAAGTAAATCTCTATCCGTCAGTGCTAGGTGAAGTAGCTTCACTTTGAGTTTTTTGACTTTTTTTTATTTTCTAATCCTTGTTTGCGTTTTTTTAAATGTAGTCCTAGTCCCTGTTTATAAGGTTTCATATAAAGCCCTTTGCCTAAAGCAATAGCTTCCATTGCTTCATTATGTCGTTTACTTTCTTTTAATTGGCGATGAGCTGAATTTGTATCATTAACAGCTTTTGCAATACCAGCAGCCCCTCCTGCTAGAGCTCCTGTTGCGCTAAGTCTCGCAAAAATAGGAATAAGAAATGGTTAAACACCCCCAACTTTTTTTGGTACTGGTAGAACACGAGGTTTATTTACTCTTCCTTTTCCACCAGCTTTTTTAACAGCTACGCGTGCTTCAAGAAGAGCAGTTTTAATTACTTTATTTACCTACATTATTATCAGGAATCATTGTTTTCTTGGCCGCTGAGACAATATTTCTTAAAGACGTTGTGGGCTTTTTTTTCTTATTTAAACCCATGCCTACTTTAGATTTTATTTTCATTGCGTTTGTTATTAAGTAAGCAGCAGCTGTTTCACCAAAACCAGAATCTGGCGCAATTCACTACACGATCCCAAGCTTTTTCAGGTAGTACTTTATCTGCAAAGTTTCTGGCTTCAATATTTTCTGTATTTTTAGAATGGGAAATATCGTCCTGTTTACAAGCTTTGTCTAAATTATTAATTCCTGTATCACCACGAAAAAGTTTTTTAGTCAATAAAGTGCCTGGACCACCATATTGATAACGAGGGAAGTGTAACTCCACTGGTAAGCTGTTTATCAATTTATTAAAAAAACCTGTACAACGTCTTATAGTTTTCGCGGTTTGTTTACGACTGACTCTTAAGTAAACAATCATTTTCCTATAAAAGCTGAAATAAAACTAAAGAAATATTACTTATAAGTCGCATATTTATTGGTTTACATTCAGTATAAAAGAAGATGGAGTTCGAAGCAGAACCTGTAAAGCTACCTGTTGTTAAGTTTAATATATTAGTACAAACATGTAACAAAACAGAAAAACATCGGCATGGTAATTTACTTCCAAACAGTGTTCGAGCAATATTTTGTGGTCCATCCAATTGTGGAAAAACAAATGCTTTACTTGCTCTTTTAACGCATCCAAATGGACTACGATTTGAAAACGTTTAGGCCTATTCAAAATCTTTAAATCAACTAAAATATCCATTTTTAGAAAAAGCTTTAAGTCCGGTTGAGGATGTACAATAACTCAATATTTATATTTCATGACGTGGCCTGTGAGAAACAAGATAATATAAAAGCCTTCTATGCTATGGGTCGACACAGGAATGTTGACTGTTTAGACTTATGTCAAACATATGCTCGTATTCCAAAACATCTTATAAGAGACAATGTAAATTTATTAGTATTCTTGAAACAAGATGAAATGAATCTTAGGCATATTTATCATGATCACGTTAACACAGACTTGTCATTTATTAAATTTAAAGAACTTTGTGTTTCTTGTTGGAATAAAAGTAAGCACGAATTTGTAGTGACTGACAAAGATTGTAAAATAAATCAAGGAAGATATCGGAAAGGTTTTGACTGTTTTATAAAATTGGAAGAACTATAAATAAGTTATTAATAATAATTCCATGTCAGTATCCTCGTTGATTTTACATCAACATCATGCCTTCCGAACAACTAGAAAATTTAAGAAAAGAAAAATATATTCTTTGTGAAATTGCTAAGGCAGGTGAAGCTATTCGCCGCAAACATAAGTTATTAAAATTGGGAAAGGAAGCGGTAAAACAGTCATTAAAAGAAACATTTAAACCAGCAGTGACACTAATTCAAAAATTAGTAGATGAATATGAAACCGCTAAAACTTAATTTAAAAAAGAAACAGAAATTTTAGCCGATAATACTTTAAATGTAAGAAATGGAGCTTTCAACAAAGATCTTATTATTAAACCAGAAAAGTTTAGTTCATTCTCGCCATATGCAGGTGATCACGATAATGATGATGACAAATTTTCGTATAAAACAGCTTCTGAAAAAGATGAAACATTATCTTTAAACTCTTCGTTCAATGCTCCCGAAAAATCTAATATTGCAAATTTGTATATTAAAATGTTAGAACAAGACAAAAAACATTTAGATAATGCATGTGGAGTTCGCAAACTATCCAGAGGACAATTAATAGTTGGTGATACATCTATAAACTTTGAAAAAAATAATATAGTAGTAGGTACTAATATTTATCCTGCAACAAAAGGTTTACTAGAACTTTTATTTAAAAAAGTTCCTGACGAAAACTATGTTAGTTTGAAAGACCGTGAAAATTATAAAAATATTGTTATTTCAACAAACGCTCATAAAAAATATTATAAAATTGATGGTGCTATATGCGATGATAAAACTTAAAATATTAAAATTACATAGCAACCGAAACATCTGCTTTAAACAAAAAAATTAATATAAAAAAACGTTCTTTTCAGGGTAAAGGCTTAATACCAAAATATATGATTAATCAAAAGAATAATGTAATTAACTATGTTTATTGGGATGGTCCCAATAAGTTAGTTGGTCGATTACGTTTACTTTTGGCTTCTCAATCTGCTGGAAATTATAGTTATAATAATGGAATTATATCAATAATTGAAGAATTACGCGAAGCAGATATTATTTATTAACGAATAATTTATTCAATTTATTATCAGTTCTACCATGAGTATCGACGTATTTGGACATTAGTTTAAAAAACCAGAGACTTCACATCCTGGCCTATCTGGAATAGGATTTAAAGTTACCGCAGGAGGTCATTATGATATGTAAAGTAAAAAACTATGCAATCTTGCAGATGCTGAACAACAGAATGATGCAGTTAACTTGAACCTTGTTAAAAATATTGTACAAAGTAAAGTAAAAGTTATCAATGTGGTAATAGATTCTTTAAAACCAACATACTTGATCATAATTTAAAAAATAAAACATTAGAAGAGTCTTTGAAACAATTTTTTGAGAATTTAAAAGTTTATATTGAAAAAAATACAGAGCTGTTGTCGATTAAAGAAATTATTGCTAAAATATACAACAGATTGAATGCTCTTGAACAAAATATAGTTTCCAAAAGAGAAACATAAACTTATAAAATGGACATGAAAAAACTGCAACTGGTTAAAGAGTAACATAAGCCGGCTAGACGAAATTACAAACGTAGAAATGTAGACGTTCGAGGCATTGATGAAACATGGCAAGCTAATCGTGTAGAGATGATTGTTTATGCGAGAGAAAATAAAGGTTATCAATATTTGTTGACGATCATTGATATTTTTTCTAAATTTGCATGGGCTGTTCATAAAATCTAAGTGAGGCGAAGATGTAACTGCAGCTATGGAATCTGTGTATGCACAAGGACGTGTACCAAAGAACTTACAAGTGGATAAACTTTATAATTTCAATTTTCAAAATCTAATGAAGTATTTTAATATTAATTTATATTCAACGTTTAGTAATTTAAAAGCATCAATCTGTGAACGATTTAATAGTACTTTAAAGAATAAAATGTGGATGAAATTTAGTTTAAATGGTAATTATAAATGGTTAGACATTTTATCTGTTTTAATATATTTATATAATAATACAAAACATCGAACTATTAAAGTGAAACCTAAAGATGTTACAGTTCAAAATGAGAAAAATATATTACTTTATGTATATAATCTTGTAGATTATCAAGAAAATACAATATCTGGTTGTTTCTATAAACAAGAACTAGCAAAAGTCAAATATTCAAATATATATTTAGTAGAAAAAGTACTTCAAAAACGTGGTAATCAAATATTTGTAAAATGGCTCGGATTTGTTAATTCACACAATAGCTGGGTTAATAAAAATGAATTGTAACAATTCTTTATTAATAAAAACAGATTATATTTCTTACATAATGTGTACATAGTTTTAATTATTCTACAGTACTACCTAATTTACACAAGAAGTACATTCACAGTTCTTTAAATTCAACATAATTAAATTGCCCTCCCAAATACACAAGTGTCAATTTTTTTTTGAAGAAATTTCTTTCAAATAACTGAATAAATTTTTGTCTTTACACTGAGAAAAGAGGATCTCGATTTATAGTAAATAATGTAATTATTACTCTAGTCATTTTTGAAAATTCTGTTAATATTTTTAATCTTTATATTGTCTTAATAACTTTTATCAACTTCGTGTATTAATTATTAAATTCGTCCTTTTTTAAATATTGCTCAAGCATTTTTAAAAAGTATAACTGCGTGATATAACAATTACTTCAGTAGGATCAGTTTTTAATATTTGCTAGCAACTTTTGCTCAGGAAATAGTAATCCGTGCCACTACTACTAATACTACTACACGCCTCTCACCGATACGCGAGTCATATACAATCGAAATATAAGTACATTTAATAAATGCTTCAATTCCTTCTTACATAAACATTTTTAAGATTTTTTAAACAAATCTCTTGTTAATATGGATCTTATACTTTTATTTTGACATATTTTGTTCTAAAAAAAGTTATAATAAGCAAATTTATATCAAAATGTGTATTTAATTAGAGAATTTAGTTGTTTCATACTTTAAATTAATTAGTATATTGTTACTCATTAATGATACAAAAATATTTTAAATAATATGTATTCTATTACCATTGCAAATTTTTTTATAAACTTGAATTTCTTTGGTAAATATTAAGTAATTAATTTTCTAGACCAAAATTTTTTTCTTGTAACTCGTCAGGTGTTATATAAAAACAATTTTTCATTTTTCATTTATGTTTAATCATATTATTTTGTATTATTTTTTTCAAAAAACTGAATTTGTTATAATAATTAATTAAATGTATTTTGATATTCAGATAAATTATTCAATATTAATATTAAAACATTTTTAAAATTAATTTTTACTTTTATTTTTGCTATTTTATTTTATAAATTAGTTTGCTTTAAACTATTTAATAAGTATTATTTATTAATAATATATTGTATAAAAAAATTTAATAATATTTTATTATAAAATTTTTTAGATTATATAAGTATTTCATTTATTTTCACATATTTACAATTTTTTATTTAATATTATTCTATCTAATATTATTCTATTTACTAATGTTTTGAATAATATTTACATTTAATTTCAATAATGTAGTAAAATATATGGGGTTTATGATTTATTTTATTGCGATAATTCATATAAGTTAAAAAATATATGACGTCAGTTGCGTCGATAGCCGAGAGGCTTAATGCGAAAGCGTGCGTTTTTAGGGTTGCGACATTGCTTATTTATATTTAAGTTAGGTAGTTCGATCCCGTATAATTGTAAGATTTTTCCGAAATGTTCACTCGTTAATTCTAAGTACTTGTATATTAGAAGAATGAAACTTGTAAATTAATAAATTGAAGTGAATTTATAAAGTTAATAATGTAGAAACTTTTTTATTTTTATTTGCATTGATTTATTTTATAAAGAATTAAAAACAAGAAAATATTATTTTCTGTATTATTTCATTCTCCCGTTTCCCGTCTCACACGCATATACTGCCTACATCGGTGAGTGACGCGAGCAGTAGAGGGGCAAAATTATTACAATTTTCTGAGTAAATATCGTTAGTGGCGATGTAAACGCCACTCCGTTGAAAAGCAATTCTTATTCTGGATGATACAATAGTTCCTCAGATTCATAATAATACTTATAATTTTCATTTAAATTTTCCATTCCATGGGGTAAATTTTATTTCAAACAAAGTATAATTCATTTACTGAATTAAGTAAAAAGTATTTAATTTTTGAACGGTTTCAAAACTACTGCTCAAAAATAGTAATTTTTAATCGAAAATATGTAACTTTTATTATTTTTTTTTTCAGTGTAATAATAACACTAAACATTAATTTCGGCAAAAACACTAAAAATTCTTCTGCAATATCCACAATAATTCTCATTCCATATCTGGTGTTTACACGTTTTATATTAGAAATCAAATATGGACTATTTAATTGAAGATCATTTACTTTCTTCGTTGGTAAAAAATCTCCTGCTCCTCGACCAACCTCGTTCAATTTTTCAAAATTCATTCTTTATTAATATTCAAGTTTTTAAACTGTTTTGTTAAATCTCTAGAATATTCTAGATGTTGAATCAAATTTTTTAAGTTTTGAATTTGATTTAAAAAACGATGTATACAAAACTTCAACTCTTGTTTCTTAACACAATTGTTCATTAATAGTTGACTCAAGTTTGAAAAAAAGTGAAACTGACGAAGCTCTTGAGTAAACTGCTCTTATATACCCACCGAATGTTAAATAATAAATTCCTTTAGGTACACGGAAGAACTTTTGGTTTTAATAGTTAATATTATAATATGTATTTTTACAAAATTTCGATTGTAAATCAGGATACACTGAGAAAATAAGTTGACTAAATACAACCAATTTTTGATTAAATTTAGCAGAGAGAGGCTGTTGATATAGCACCTGCAAAGCACTTAATTGATTTTAGCAGAGCATATGCTCCGGTATCCTAGAAGTTTGATTGTCATCGCCGGTGTTTTGTTTGTTTCGTCCCGAGGAACCCTAACCTAGAAATAAAGCTGCTTGGCTAGAGGCTTATTTTCTCAGTGTATAACTGTAAAATGGTATTTTATACTACAGGACTAGAAGAATATACTTTTTTAAAAGTTAATATTTATATATTTTGAAATTAAAATTTACTATTTAAAAATTGAAAGATTGCTTTTTTTAAAAGGAAAATGAAACTAGGAAAAAGTATAATCTAAAAAAAGTAATTAAAATTATTTAATTTTTATTAAATAATAATTTTTATAAAAATATTTACAAAAATAGGTTAAAAATATTACTATATTCAATAGGAAGCAACAATAAAATAAGTTCATCTTGAACATCTTACTATTAAAAAGATTATATTTCAAAATAATGCTTTGTTGAAATTCCATTAACTATTGGAAAATTGGCGGCCATGACAGTTTAACCGTTGTGCGCGTCTTGTCACTGTTGATTTGCTTATTCGGATTATATAATTTCTTTCTTAAAAGAAACGATTAAATCATTAACGTTGTCGTAAAGTGGGTGAAAAATAACACAATAAATACTTTCTACGTGATAGTTTTATTCAATATAAACCGGTTATATCATGTAAAAACTTTTAAGTGAAGTTTGAATTTGGCGGATGTCAAACTTCAACTATTGTTCACAGATGGAAACTTGTGATTTTTGTGGATTTTTCTCAAAAGTGGTAATGTATTATGTCGATTAGTATATAAGAAAACTTTTCCCTTCAAACATTATATGTATTGTGCGATTCGTTAAGCATATATATGTGCGTGCGTATTATCGTTAGTGTTTAGGTTATGTTAGGATTTCGTTTGTGACGGTAATTGTGTTTATATGTATATAAAAGTGTTAAAAATATATGGAATGTCAATTACCACAGGTAACCTATAATAATATAATAATCATGAAGATCGGTTTATTTGCCTTTTTATAGGAATTACTTATTAATCTCGATTTTACTAATTTCAAAACTCAATAGCAATTTTCCCAACAAAATGTCGATTCAAGTTTCTTTTAACATTTCCTATCGAAAATAGTAAATATTAAATAGAAATAGTAAATTCTGAAAATATAACGATATATCCTGGTTTCCTATCGAAATTTTGTAAAAATAAATACTATAATATTAAGTATTAAAATCGAAAGTCTTTCCGTGTAGTAACAAAAGATAATCTCACCGAATTGCAATATCATGTTTGAATAAAACTATTTTACAACAAAGCATATTGCCTAATAATTATTTATAATAAATACCAATCCTTAAAAGGAATTTAGAAATGGGATTATATTCTCACTGCATTCCAAACCTTTTATAAATAAACTTTAAACAATTGTAACAGAAGACAATCTCATCGAATTCCACTAATATTTTTAAATAAATATTTACAACAAAACATACTGAGTAACAATAATATTCATATTCAATATCATTTCTTGAAAGCAATTTAGAAAAGGGATTAAATTCCCAAACGCATTCCAATTTTTTATAAATAAACTTATTAGTAATTGAAATACATTTTTAAAGATATCTGGAACTTATATAACTTTTAAGACATGCATGCACCTTTTAATATCAGATTCATAAATATCATTCCTTAAATAACAATTATAAAATGAGACAACTGTAATCGATATTTTAATAAAACAAAAAAATCCATTGCGGATTTATCCCAAAACAAATCATCTCTTTAAAATGCAAATTATTTTCTTAATCAGTAATAAAAAAATTATTACGTCATCATCACACTTCCTGAAAAAATATCGGCTGGTAATGTCGGTAAATAGGAATCTTCTATACAGAACTCTCCTAGTATATCTACTACTTTTTAATTCCAAATGTTTTAAAATTTTTAGACGTTCTTTCTCGATATTTCATACATACATTTTGTTGGTCCCTGATTAAGTTATAGTTTATTATAATAAATAATTAATAAATTAAATTCCAAAAATCTTGTCTGGTTCCGACACTGAATGAAACAGTAAATTTATATTGTACTGCTAATGCTTGGCCTGCAGTTAACTTATCTTTTTCATCTAAGTACATTAATTTTCAAGATTCCTTTTCAAGATAATTGTATCAAATATCAGAGGAATTCTTTTCACACAGAATCACTTACATAAAATATCTTTAATTTTAAAGTAATTTTTCCGTTAATACTGGATTAATCCCATTAAATTTTAAAAAGGTGATTTTTGATTCGTTATCTGTGTCTTTAAAATCCCGTCTATTACAAGTCGCATAAAAATTAATCATCTCAATGGACTAGCTATTTTGAAATTTAAAAATTTAACAACAGCTTGGTAATTACAGACAAATACCCTTTATATACATTATAAAGGGATTAATCAGAGACCCCAAAAACTTCTTTACACCAAGTTTCATAAATATCAAGTAATTTTTTTTAAACATCGACGGCCGTATCCGAGCAGCTATTTTGAATTTTGAAATATTCTGATCCCTGATTCTTAATCAGGGACCCCAAAAACTCCTTTATACCAAGTTTCATAAATATCCATTAATTTTTTTTATATATCGACTGCTGTATTGGAGCCGCCATCTTGAATTTTAAAAAAGTGACTACAGATTCTTAATCAGGGACCCTAAAAACTCAGTTATACCAAGTTTCATAAATATCCAGTAATTTTTTTTTAAATATCGACCGCCGTATCGGAGCCGCTATTTTGAAGTTTGAAAAATTCTGATCCCTGATTCTTAATCAAGGACCCCAAAAACTCCTTTATACCAAGTTTTATAAATATCCATTAATTTTTTTTATATATCGACCGCCGTATCGGAGCCGCCATCTTGAATTTTAAAAAAGTGACTACAGATTCTTAATCAGGGATCCTAAAAACTCCGTTAGGGGAAAGTCGGATAGCCCCGGACAGCGGGTAGCCCCAGACACTAGCTATTTCACGTATAATACTGCATTTTTATAATTGACACAAATTACAAACTGTGTATAATTCACTTGAGCTTACGTTTTTTAATATATTAATTCATTTTTTCATTTCTTCTTTTTGAAAATAAGTAATTTATAAATTTAACCTTAAATTGTCTAGACAATTTAACAAACGTGTATCGTATTAAACGTCATATAAAAATTCTATTATATTTGGACTTTCTGTTCCTATTGAATAGATGTTTTAATTTATTTCTAAAAAATAATTTACGGTCATTATTTAAGACACAATTTATTCGCACTTTATCAAATTAAACAATTTAAATAAGCACTTTTATTTTCTCTGTCCGGTGACACCCGACAAGTTTTTGGAGGCTTACATTTTACTACTCATATATGATCTCATTTTTCTCTCAATTAATGTGTTTATTTTATGATCGAATTTATTTCAAAGATGGACAGAGGTCATGTCTTTGTCATAAGATGATTTAATTAATATTTCAAAAAAATTATACAAATTTGTTAACCAAAAGACTTAGGTGTCCGGGGCTATCCGACTTTCCCCTATACCAAGTTTCATAAATATCCAGTAATTTGTTTTAAATATCGATTGCCAAATTAGAGCCGCCATTTTGAATTTTAAAAAACTGATTTCAGATTCATAATCAGCAACCCCAAGAACTCCCGTATACCAAGTGCCTTTGAAAACAAACAAAGGCTTGATATTTTCGCCACTTTTAAGTGTCTTCTGGATCACTGTAATAACTGGAAAAATCTTAGTAGAACCAGTACTGACAAAACAACTGGCATTGCATTGATTCAGTTCTATTTTTTAGTACTGACCAAGTTAGTAGTAAGCCCAAGTTAACATCGTTACCAGCCCTTAATGGACCCGTACACGCCCTGTGTAAAGTCTTCTGTTATCCAATCCGGCATACTACGGAAATTTCTGCCTGAGATAAAAATTTCAAAATGGTGTCCGCCATTTTGGATTCGCCATTTTGAATTTCCAGAAAGTGACTTCAGATTTGTAAACAACGACCCCAAAAATCCCCGAGTTAGAAGTTTAAAGCGAATAAGATCAAATTTTAAATTTTTGAAACAATCTTTTCATTTTGTTAATTATCTTCTTGTTTATTTATAACACTATATTGTTTTAAAAAAAATTTTAATTTAAAAAAGCCATATGGCAAAAGTAACTGCCTATCTCAAGATGCAAATTTTTTTAAAAGAACGGTCATTTGTTTTTAAATTTTTTTTGGGCAGAGTGTGAGGTCCGTTTTACAGAGAATGCCCCAAATATATTTTTTGATTAAAACAAAAGATATTATTAAAACTATTTCTGAACAAAGTAAATATACTTCTTACCTCCAGAACATTAAAATTGAACATTTCAGGTATAATGAGGCTTTTCTCTTTGCGTCCCAAAAGAACCTCAGTTTCCAGAAAGCTAACAGGAAGCTAACCGTGTTAAGTTTGGACGTTAACCCCGTTAACTTCCTGTTAGCTTCATGGATTGAAGTACATAAAAATGAAAGTTTAAAAGAGTTTTGAATTACAAGTTTTTTTAAAACTTTTTACTCTAAGTATTCTAAAAATTAGAAGCAAATTTCACTAAAAATAAAAAGGTAAGTTTCTAGAAGATTTTATAAATTAAGTTTAAAAAATCTTGAGCCCAACGTATATAAAGGAAAGAGCTATAGCAAGGAAATCTCAATATGAGATGAATACAATAGGATGATTTTAGTTGGTCGTCAGTAGTTATCACTCTCAGATTTCCTACAGATATGTTCAAGTTCAGACTTAGTTGTAAAAAAATTGTTAAGGCTAATGAACCCAAGCGAAGTGATATGGCATAAAAATCTTAATAAGGGATGAATAGAAACAGATGATTGTATTTTGGTGATCTATGGTTATCACTCTCAAGTGTCTTACAAATATGTTCTAGAGCGGACTTAATTGTTGAAAAATTCTTAAGGTAAAACGAGATTTTTAACCTTTTATAAATTAATTAATTAAAATTTTATAAATATTCAAAATTACATTAAATTTACAAAATTGACTACTAAATCACTTTTGACATTTTTCTCAAACTAAAATTCCGTAATAATTTTTGTCTTTCAACGTGTTTCTCGAACGCGCTAGGCAATGATTTACAAAAATTAATCATTGCCGACACAAATTTATCAACGATGTAAAAATTCGGTACTTTAAAACACCACCAGCTAGCTCTTTTGGTGCGGAGAGGGGCGTAAGTCGAGAAACGAACGAATTCCCCGAAATTCTGCCATGCTTCCTGGAAATCTTTCTGCCCTCTTGAGGGAATGTAATACTCAAGCACAAAATAAGTTAACACACTGCTTTTTAATTAAAAAATAACACAAATAATATTTATTAAAAGAAAAGTTTGATAAAACTCAATATTGTGGTTTACAAAAAGAACATTAGTTCTGACAAAGTATCCTATATAAGAAATCAGTTAGTTATAGATATAGGTATACTGCTATGCTTTTCAGAAAGTAAGAGAGAATAAGTTATAGAATAAATAAGTTATAGATAAAGACAAAAATAGAGTGAGAAACGCAAGGAGAGTTTACAGTTGTGGTTCTAAAAGCAAGAGAGAATAAGGTTACCTGTGAAAGATAAAGACAAGAATTGCATGCTAAACGCAAGGAGAGTTTACAATTATCCTTACTAAGAAAGAAGTTATATGCAAATGAGTTACCAAGGACCGTTAGATTTTGAGTTAGGAAGGGCCGTTAGAAAGTAACACTTCTCTTTGGAGAGAGTGAGAAGCAAATATTTTTGCAGGTAATGAGAAAGAGAAATGCAAATTTCCTCTCTTTCCCATTAAAGTTCGAAATTTTCGCCTATTTTCCTAAAGCTATTAACGCTCATATTTGGGATAGATAAAGACAACAATAGCGTGCGAAACGCAGGGAAACTTAACAGTTTGCGGTTCTAAAAGCAAGAGAGAAGGTTACCTGGGATAGATAAAGACAGCAATGGCGTGCGAAATGTGAACAAGGAAAATGTATAACAGGTGTCTGCGATACATAAAGGCAGAGTAAAAACAGACAGAGGGAGAGAGAGAGTGAGAAAATGAGAATAAAGATTTTAAGCGGTTAAAAATTCTAAGGCACTCTTGTATGAACTTGTATATACATGTAATTAATTTTGAACTGTTTAAACAATTTTTTTTATATTTTCTGTGCAAAATATTTTAAAAACTTACAACTTTTAATTAGCAAAATGTAATTAAAGTAATTTAATTGATTTAATTGAATAGATTGTTTAAATAATTAAAATGGTTTAAAATCAACTTTTGATGAAATTGAGCTGAAATTATGTAGTTCTTTGTCATTTGTCATTGGAAGAAAATTCAACTTTCTTCATTAAAAAAATATCATGAATTTTTCCGTCTGCAATTTTCAAGATCTTTTGATTGTTTAAATAATTTAAATTTGTAGAAAGAATTTAATGTTTCAGTGTGATAGCAGGTAGCTTAAGATTTAACACTTTGCGGCATAGTGGTAACCCAGATTAACACCTTTTTCATTGCCAATTTTGCTTTATATTTATAACGTTTATATAATTCAAAAATCATATTCTTGTTCATATGATTTGGTAAATATTGTAGAATGTAAAAAAAGTCAAATATACATATAACGTAAATTTATAAATTGTTATAAATAAACAACTTTGCAAAATAACGTTTCTTTTTTGAAAAAATTCATTTTTGTGTACGGTATTGGAGGGATTGTGACAAAACTTTTTTTTACAGAGGTTTTTGGGATCGTTGATTACGAATCCGTGATCAGATTTTAAAAATTCAAAATGGCGGATCCAATATGGCGGACGAAAATTGAAAATTTTTTTAAATTTTCATGTCTATTATTTCTAAGGGGGTTTTGGGGTCGCTAATTACGATTCCGTCATCTTATTTTAGAAATTCGAAATGGCGGATCCAATATGGCGGAAGAAAATTGAAGTTTTTTTCGAATTTTCATGACAATTATTTCTACGGGGTTTTCGGGGTCGCTGATTATGAATCCGTCATCAGATTTCAGAAATTTAAAATGGCGGATCCAATATGGCGGACGAAAATTAAATTTTTTTTCGGATTTTCATGACAATTGTTTCTAAGAGGTTTTTGGGGTCGCTGATTACGAATTTATCATCAGCTTTTAGATATTTAAAATGGCAGATCCAGTATGGCGGGAAAAAATTAAAATTGATTTTGGATTTTCATAACAGTCATTTCTAAAAGGTTTTTGGGCTCGCTGATTACGAATTTATCATCAGCTTTTAGATATTTAAAATGGCGGATCCAGTATGGCGGGAAAAAATAAAAATTGATTTCGGATTTTCATAACAATCATTTCTAAAAAAATTTTAAGATTACATATCGCAAGCTGATTCAGATCGCCTTTTTTCAATTGATACTTTTGGTTTGTAACTGGAAACTTCAGCAGCTTGTCGCTTTGTGCCTCTTGTAGTTTGTAATTTATGTCCAACTAGTTGGTCTACCAATCGTAATCTGAATTCCTTGGAAGACAAAATTGAATTAGAACCTTTCTTTTTGTACAGAATAAAAGCATTGATCACAGTAACGTCTAAGAAATGATCAAATATTCGAGACCACTATTTCTTAGATTTCCTATCAATTTCGTATGTTGACAAGAGTTGGTCAGCTTTATCAACATAACTCAAATGCTTAGTATAATCGGAAACCATAATGGGACAATTGATGGTTTTAAAGGAGCCATTTTTTCACCCTTTTCTACAAGTGAGTATGTCCTCAACAAATCAACCAAAGACTAAAACTTAAAAACTAAAAACACAAAAAAAAATTAATAATGAAAAAAACAACAAAAAAAAACAAAAGAAATCAACAACAAAAAAACAAAACACGAGCTAGAAGTTTACCACGTCCACGTGGTTAGTTCCGGATAACGCTAAGAGTAAACAATTATCAAAAAAACACAAAAATTACTCATCAGCCATTTTTAATTTCTTTAATTTTATTACAGATTTGCAATATGTAATCATAAAAACCTTTTACAAATGATTGTTATGAAAATCCGGTAATCCATTTTTATTTTTTCCCGCCATACTGGATCCGCTATTTTGAATATCTAAAAGCTGATGATAAATTCGTAATCAGCGACCCCAAAAACCCTTTAAAAACAATTGTCATAAAAATTCGAAAAAAATTTTAATTTTCGTCCGCCATATTAGATCCACCATTTTGAATTTCTAAAATCTGAAGACGGATTCGTAATTAGCGACCTCAAAAACCCCTTAAAAATAATAGACATGAAAATCCGAAAAAAATTTCAATTTTCGTCCACCATATTGGATCCGCCATTTTGAATTTTTAAAATCTGATGACGGATTCGTAATCAGTGACCCCAAAAACTCCTTAAGGAACATGAACTCAAAAAGTCAGGTTAAAAGAAAAATGTGTGCCGCAAAGGGTTAAAATTAGTTGGATTTTTTTTATAAAAGTAGAAAAGGGGTAACTGGAAATATTAAAAAAAGTACATTGTTATGGGAAAATTGGCAAAATAAAAATATTAATAAATTAGAAAATTAGAAAATTGGAAAAAATTAAAAGCTGATAATTTGAGACATTATAGACTTGGTCATTAGAAAATTGGCAAATTAGGATATTAGAGACGTGGTTATTGTCAAATTAAAGAAATTAGTGAAGTATAAAATTGGACAATTAGAAAATAAAAAACGAAAAGAGCATAATTTTGCGCGCATAGCGTGCTTTGCAAGTTCTAGTAATTACTAAATGCTCAGAAGGAGGTGACTTTGACGTTCGAATATTCATTGCCCATCCCGAGATCGTTTTGAAAGAAAAGTACACTTTACTATATTATTCTGAATAAACAAGATTCCGACCTGCGCGCTGCGTCGGGTAGAAGCACATGGCGATTTTAAATTATCAGAACATGATCTAGAAATAATAGCGATCCGCTTATCAAGAAAACGAAGACTCGTCGTGACAATCACCACTAATTCTCAAAATTTAAAATTAAAAAATACTTTTCTTGAAGTCCTTCATCAGGGCGGTTAAAACAATTGTAAAATACGTGAACTTAATTTCACGACCACTCAAGACGAAGGCACAACCAGGAAGGAAGATGGTGGCGATAATTTTGGGGCTTGTGTTGTGCCATCCCCCCTTCACCAGTTAGTCATCTTTCCTTCTTATCGGTAACTTGAATTCTTAATCGATGTCAAAATCATCAGATGTCCCTGGCAATGCAAATTTGGCCCAAACTTACTCGTCGAGAAATTTTCATAAAGCGGGAATCTTATGCTCTAAACGCCCTCGGTGAACAGCTCTCGGCTGTGCTCCCGACGAGAACTGGCGTAACGCTAGCAACCTTCTTTGGAACGCCTTCCCAGACGTTGGACGGCATAGTTTATAATAAAAATAAGAAAATAAACATCTTCAGTAACAGATTTCTAACGAAAACGACCCCGGAAAAGCATGGAAGTTCAAATAATTCGCCCACCCCTCAGAGAGGAGCAACTTATATTAATAAGTTATCTCTTAATTCTGAAGCTTAATCAACAGTTGATATAACTGTCAGATGTTCAACAGATCTGATAGAATGTATCTGATCAGACATATTGGCTTAAAAAATCCTAAGGCCAATGAACATGAGCGCAAGACATAGAACATGATTCATTAACCTTTAAAATTTTATACCATTAAGTCTGATCTGAAGAATGTCCGAAAGACCTCTGACAGTGATAACCACTAATGACAAAGTACAATCATCTCAATCTATTCATGTTAAATTAATATTTTAATGCCATAGCACTTATTCTTAGATTCATTAGCGTTAAGACTATTTTAATAATGAATTCTAATCTAGAACATGTCTATGTTACATCCCGAGAGAGACATATACTAATGACCAACTACATTGAACCGATTCTGTCAATACCTTTTTAAAATTTTAATAACAAATCACTTTTGTTTCTATTTATTTGGCTCGTATTTTTTTCAATTATATCTGATCTGCAACATGTCTGTAAGACATCTAAAACTGATACCCACTGTTTAAGGCAGCACAAAAGTCAGGAAATAAATATACTTTGTTAACAATTAAGTACATATATATTTTCAATAAATTTTCGTTAAATTTTACAATGTTTTAAATATAAAATGCTCAGAATTAATATAATTTGACTTTTCTGCTGCTAAGGCTTATCTGACTATAGTGACTAATTTAATTGATTAGCAAGCCAATGAATGCAAACAAAACAAGTAGACAATGAGAACATTTATAAATTTGAAAAATAGAATAAAATTTATATTCGAGTAAAAGTAGCAAACATCAAAATTAATATTCTAATTTAAGATCCAATAAAATAAATTTTCACATTTTCGAACATTTCCCATTTTTTTGCATTTTTGTTTTATACCGAAAGGAAACAAACTAATCTTTATAATTATCCTAACTAGCTTTGACTCTAAGAACCTTCAACAATTTAACAATTGGTCTAACTAATTGTCCAGTGTAAGTCTTGATCGTGGCTACGCGAAAGTGTTGATCTCGAACTGGATCTAGTCTGAAACAATTTAAATAATCGGTAGACCAACGTCTCCAGAAATAAGTTCAAAGTTGCTGCAAACATTGCCAACCGGATAAACGATTGATAGAAAAATTTGAAGAGAGAAGGCTCTGGGATTGCACTTAAAGATTGACCTTTAAGAAAGTAACCAGGGGTCAAAACCTCTAAGTACTCAGGATCATCTGATATCGCCTGCAGCGAACGTGAATTTAATCACGCCTCAATCTGGGCGAGTAAAATTGACAATTCCTTGAAGGTCAACATGTCTCCATGAGTCCATTTAAAGTGGTACTTTACAGATTTCACTACGGCTTCCCAAACCCCTCCAAAGTGTGGAACTGCAGCAGGTAGAAAAACACACAATTGCACATATGCAACCTTTGTGTAATCGATGACCTCGTCATTAAGTTGTGCGTACATTTGTAGGAACTAGGTAGTCGATGCTGCAATAATTAGATGCTGCAATGAGTGAAAGGTCTGGATTCCGTATAACGTAGAATTGGTAAATCACCCATTATCTGTTAAAGTTGAGAAGCTCGAAATCTTATGCATTTAACACATTTGAATATAAATTTTTTCACTTCAAATGGTCCTCGCAGAAACCAGTAATCCTTGCAAAGAGTATTAAGAGTAATTTAGACTCTTCCGTGAAGACACCCATGATGACAATCCTGAATTACGAGTTAAGTAAACGTAGAATCACCAGATAAAATTAAGGGATGTTATTAACGTTCTGCAAGAGCAGAATTATTGAGACCTCCTCCAACTCTAAGCAAACCATCGTCATGTAAAGAAGGTGTTAATTGAAAAAGCCACACTGGTCCTTAACATATTTTAACCCAAAGGTCTTGTCACTGTGAAAATTCTTCCATGTCTTGAATTTGGGTACTTTTATAAGTATTTAAAAAAAAAATTTTAATTTTTCATCGAGTCTTCTTAGTGAAAAGCGGTTTTTTATGTTAAAACATTAGTTTTTTCGTATTTTATGAAAAACATTGTGTAATATAACTAAAAAAAATTTATATAAAACATATCTTTATAAAGAGGAAGTATTATTAAATCTAGTTGGATATTTTTTAAGTGGCAAAAAAGTGAAATTCAGTTTTATTTTAATAATTAACCTCACAGATTAAAAAAAATTTGAAGAGCAAAAAACTCTTAATTAAATCTACTACAGGTGCACCGGAGTAAATTTATGTATTGTAACTTGGTTTTTACGAACACACACGTTGGTAAACAAAGCTCCGGGATTTCGACAAAGCTATCCTTACCTGGTTGCCGGGAACGCGGAAAAGCGGAGAAATAATTTCCGAGAAATGCTCTCAGCACGCACTTAACACACATTATTTCTTGATTTTGTATTTTCCTGGCATGATTGCTTTTGTTATGCACTATTTTTGTACACTTGTTAAATTGTCATTTTGTCGACACGAAAACAACACGATTTTGTATTTTATTTTATTATTTTGTATAATAACGAAAACACAGCACAGTCCTCATATCACGCGATAAACACTACACTACCCGACACTCGAACTACGACGAAGAGGCCGATGTAGAGGATCCGGACGATTGATGTCGTGATCGTTAGCCAGCTGATCGAACCTTGTTGACATCTGGCCAAGCAGACGGGCAAGATGACAGTTAGTCCTGATTGTGACCGCCAGTGGTCAGCAGCGGATGGGCAGGAACAGCAAACCAGGGCGACCAACCACTTCTTGCGTGCCGAACGAAAAGACGCTGTGAATTACGGACGCCAGACCGGTTTTCCTGCCTGAGATTAAGTTGCAGAGGAAATGGACCCGAATGAGATGATTCACCAGCTCCAAGGTTAGAGCTCCCTTTATCTCGAAGTGAAAGATTTGGGAAGTTATGCTGTCGTCGGTCGTGGCTGTGCTGGGCTATAATTTAATTACTTTTTGTAAGTTGGTTTTCACAAGTTTGTTTCATTAAAAGTTCGTTTTGATAATGGTTGTTTATTTTACTTTGTGTTCCTTGGATTGTAAAATAAAGTAAAGTCGCGGAGTGTAAACGTTGTCTCGTTCTCTTTTTCTCTTTCTCGTATGCGAGTTACACCTGGCGCGGTAGAAGTTACCCCTTTAAGGACGGGACGGACACTTTTTTGTACTAATTTTCAACGTTAATTTTCTCTATTTTTGAAGGTATAAAAAATTATAGGAATCTCCTTTTCTGACGTATTTTTTATCGCTCTTTCAGAATCTGTAATCAAACTTTAAAAAAAAAAAATTCAAAAAGTCATGAACTCTTTTTTGAAAAAAATATGAAATTTTGACAATTTTGTTTAAAAAATGATTTTATTTTCATATTTTTAATAATCGGAAAAATGTTTTAACTTTAAATGTCGCGTCTCTAATATCCAAACTTGAAAGTGACGAACCGTACTTTTGAAAATTTCAAGATGGCGGATCCAAATTGGCGTCCAACGAAAATTTTTTTTCAATTTATGGGCACATATTGTACGCTTCATTACAAAAAAATTTTATTTTCATGACACTAAGTGTCTAAATGTTTTTTGACTCTCCCATCATGAATCTGAACTAAGATTTCAAAAATTCAAAATGGCGGATCCAATATGGAGGAAGATATTTTGAAATTTGATCGGATTTGTTTGAAATTTGTTACTAGGGGTTTTTTTGGGTCGCTGATTACGAATCTGATGTCAAAATTTGAAATTTCAAAATGGCGGATCCAAAATGGCGGACGATATTTTAATAATCGTTTGGATTGGTTTGAAAATTGTTACTCGGGGGTTTTTGGGGTGGCTGATTACGAATGATTTTGGGTGGGCATGCCTCCCACAGCTCGAGCATTAGATTTCATAAGGCAAAATTTTGGGAGGCCGTCGCTCCCAAAGATAAGAGGAAAGCTGCCTCAAATTTTTCTCCGTGTGTCAGTTGGTTATTTTTCAATAAATATTTTTTATCCTAGTTAACACCATAGCTAAAATGGTACAGATTAAGAAACTACTAAATTTTTTTATTTCACATTAACCGTTGCAGAGAAAAAGTGTAAACAACTTTTAGAGAAAAACACTTTCGCAGACATTTTCTAAGGCTCCATTGAAAAACAAAAAGAAAAAAAAATGTATTTAATTACTTTAAAAGTTGTATTTTATTGTAAATAGTATATTATGCATCAAGGGAGGGAAACGCGTACGAAAAAATCGTGTTTCGTACGCGTTAAGTGTGGTAGTACTCACAGTTTTGAGGTTAATGAACATTAGAGGTAAAAAACTTCTGAACGTGGAAAAAAACTTTCTTCGGACAGGCGCATGCGGCGCAACCGCGATGCCCTAAAACCTGTGAGTTTTGACCCGCTTAAGGCGAACGAAAACGCAAGGTTTTCGTGCATGTGTGGAGAAAAAATTTTATGTAATAAATATTTTTCTTCTAAAAAAACAAATCTTTGAAAAAAATCTTAAAATCACTGTAATTTTCCTTTAAAGGCAACCATCTTAAATAGAATAAAGCGCGAATATTTAAATTAAAAAAAAATGTTAGAAATATTAAATTCAAAATAAAAGTTTGGATTAATGACCACCTTCTTGAAATAAAATAAAGTGTGAAATATTTAAATTTAACAAAATGTTTAAAATGTTAAACTTAAAATAAAATTAAAGTAATATGTGTCCATATTGAAAATAGCTTAAAGATGTCGATAAGGTAGAACACAAAATACCCTCGCAGAATTGTCTGATATAGTGTTATATAGCAGTAACCGTCTTGAAAATAATCCAGGCCAATTAGGGGAATCTCAATTTAGTCAGAAAGTTATAACTCAAAATACCGTAGCACAATTGCCTAAAATAGCGCACTCCAGCAGCAGCCAACTTATAAATAGCAAAGCACAGTTCGGTGAATGACACCTCAGTCGATAAGGGGTGATTCTACGTCAGAAATATCGCAATCTGCAAGTGGTTCACAGAATTTAATGATACTTGGTGAAATTGTAGTATAATATGAGAGAAATTAATCAGCAAAAAGAATTTTCAAAATATCATAAATTGTAGGAGTTATAATACCTTGAATTTTGATGCAACATTTTTTTAATTATTTTATATCTCGGTCAACTTTTAACCGATTTTGATGAGTCACCCATCAATTTCTTCATAAAATTGTGTATTTTCAGATAATTATGGAGCGAAGAACAAAATTTATTATTTAGATAGTAAAAAAATGAAAATAAAACTTTATTTATATTTTTTTTCAATTTTGACCCAATTCTTTAATTTTTTAATTTTTAAAAAATATTCCCCTTTATTTCATCTTTATTTTAAAATAAAGATCATCCTGGAGACTTTATTAGATCTTATGATATCGTCCTTTTAGTATCATCATCTCAAAGAAAAATACTACGTGAATTTATATTTTTACCTTCATTTGTTTTTCGACATTTTTTTTTAAATTAGAAACTATTTACTGTGAAGATTTCTTTTTAATTTTTCTATTAAATACAGTGAAAATCAAATAAAATTGTTATTCTATTAATAGATTTGTAAATAATGATTAATTTTAAGTTAAAATAAAAACATTTAATTAAATTATGGAAATTAAACAATTCAATGCAGAAAATATTTTGCTGCTAAAGAAACCTCCAAATTTTAAGTGCAAGTATCATAAAAACGAAAGCGATAGATTTTAGGACAATTATGTGAATTTGTATACTATTAAATCAGTTAATACTTGTTTTGTTACAAATTTTTTATTTAAGCAAATTGGTTACTAAATAAATCATTGTAAAAATATTTATTATATTATATTATAATTATATTATTATTAAATAAATAATGATTTAACTACCTAAATTATTTAATTATATTAAAATTAATTTTTAATTAAATGTTTTTCATTTTTACTTAAAATTGATCATTATTTCCAAATCTATTAATAGAATAACAATTTTATTTCATTTTCACTGTATTTAATAGAGAAATTGAAAAGAAATATTCAAAGTAAATATTTTCTAATTTAAAAAAAAATGTCGAAAAACAAATGAAGGTAAAAACATAAATTCACGTAGTATTTTTCATTGAGATGATGATACTTAAAGGACGACATCACAAGATCTAATAAAGTCTCCAGGATGATCTTTATTTTAAAATAAAGATGAAATAAAGGGGAATATTATTTAAAAATTAAAAAATTAAAGAATTGGGTCAAAATTGAAAAAAAATATAAATAAAGTTTTATTTTCACTTTTTTTCTATCTAAAGAATAAATTTTGTTCTTCGCTCCATAATTATCTGAAAATACACAATTTTATGAAGAAATTGATGGGTGACTCATCAAAATCGGTTAAAAGTTGACCGAGATATAAAATAATTAAAAAAATGTTGCATCAAAATTCAAAATAGTATAACTTCTACAATTTATAATATTTTAAAAATTCCTTTTGCTGACTAATTTCTGTCATATTATACTACAATTTCACCAAGTGTCATTAAATTCTGTGAACCACTTGCAGATTGTGATATTACTGACGTAGAATCACCCTAAGGTAAAACTCTGATGTACCGATTGAGTCAAACTCCTAGTAGAAATCTGCATTACTCAATTAACTGAGATTAGAACATGTTCCAGAACTCCGCTTGCTACACTACTTTCAAATTAATTTGATTAACAAAGTTTAGACTGAATCAATTTTAGAAAAAGTTATTGCACACGAAAAAATGCTTGAAGTGTAAAAAGATTATGTAAGTGTTAAAAAATTTGTGTCTTGCCGAAAATAGTATATTACGTTACGAGAGCAGAAAGTTCGAAATTCCTGCATTATTAAAACAATTTAACAACTCTTCAGCTAAACAGATGACAATCTTAACATCCTTATTGCGCTGCCATTTTTAAGAAAACACGTCTCTGTCGGACACCGGCAGAGATACCTGAAATTAATGTAACTCGTAAAATCATTATTGGCTCGTTTTTTATCACTATTTCACAAAACGTTTTTTTCTTTCTATCAAATCTTGATGCCTGCCCGATCGGGAGCAGGCATTAAAAACGCATAGAAACAATTTTAAATAATTTTCAAAAAAAAACTTTTAAAAACAACTTTTAAATTTAAACAATTATGTAAAATTGTTAAATAATATTTTTATTTAAAAATATTCTCAAGATTAACTCAAGATTCTCTCATATTAAAAAAAGTTAAAAAACAAATTTTAATAAATTATTAAACACTTATGTTTTAAAACAACGGTACAACAAACTTTTAGGGTTAAGAAAAATTATTTGGTTAATTCAACAACAGCTTTAAACAAATTTTTTCGTTGAAAAAACTAATTTTTTTTCTCAGGGTGGAGCGTGAAATTTAATTTGCTTGTGGTTGTTTTTTGTGTAACTGTTACGCACACATTTAGTGCCTTAAGCGCATATCTATTGCAGGGAAGATCATTGCGCATACATTTTACGGAATATTTGAAACTAAATTGAAAGTTAATTTGTTTGATGTTGTTTTATTACGCTCGTTACAAAATTAAATGCAGTGCACAATTACGTTTTAGGCATGAATCAAAAACTTTATTTAGTCTGGATTTTTGTTACAGACATTAACCGACACTTAATTCCGAGACAATTTTTTTATCAGATTCAACACGTAGTCATATTTAATTGAATTTTTGTTTTGGTTTCACTGATTGAAAACGAAACAAGAATAAAATTCATGTTTTCGTTTACTTGTCATTCCCTACACTGTAGATAAAAAATTTTATGTCCTTTTTAATAGCTTTAGACTATGAAGATTAATTGGTTACACATTTTTCACTATTATTTTTGTCATCAGTTCTGTACTTAACTTTAACCAAATCACAGTTCCGCGCTATTTGAAAGTATTTATAATTATAACCTATAGTAATCAAAGAACGTATTTATAGATGGAGTTGCAAGACATAGATAGAAATGCTGGAATTTATAGTTGGACAAGTTGTGAATCTTGCTCTCTAATGAAATTAATAATGGAAACAAGCTGGGGCAATAATCATATTTGTATGGCGAATTCTGAATGCACGTTTTGTGAATCAAAAATTGTTTGGTATCAGCTTTGCTTGCAACTGCTTACTTACGTAGCACCGTCATACTTAGCACATCCTCCAGATGTAAGTATTTAAATTGGTATTAATTATTTTAAAATTATAAATATACATGTTATTTTTCTTAAACAGATATTAATTGAGATTTACACCAAGTTTTGCACACACTTTATTTAATTTTATTTAAGGCTGTGACTATTCGTATAAAAAGGCTGTACGAATAGTCAGGCAAAGGCGAAATCACTATTTGTACAGAAAATGCATACACTTTCTGCGGTAGCTAAATACCATTTTTTTCAAAGGCACAAAAATGGTACTTTTAAAAACCTGAAGACAGGCATTGAAAGTCACTCATTTATTCGACCACATGAAACTAGAATCTATTTTTTTCTTTGGACAAAAAAAGACGTCATTTTCATAAATGTTTATTTTGTTTATTTTGATGTTTGCGTTCTTGTGTACGTCTCTGACGCCATCGGCGTTCTCGACTCCCACTCGCACTGCAAACATCAAGGTAAACAATTAGCTGACTTTCTGTCCTTGTTACTTAATTTACTATTGTTTTGAATATGAACAAACATAATACATTTTTTTAAAGGGAACAGGAGGGTACTTGTGCCACCTAAAGTGGGTTTTTAAACAAAATATACTAGGCCGACAGTGATTTTTACAAAAAGAAGGTCTTTGACAATTTTTCGTAAGAATAGCCGCTCCATTCAGGCTTGGCTATTCGGACAGATTTTCTATACGAATCGCTAGCTCACATAGGGTGAACCATTCATATTTGTATAAGCAGTATTTTGCTTGGTTGAGATTTTCTGTACAAATAGAAGATAAGTATATTTAAAAACTTTTTGACCGCTGACGTTGGTCATTACGGTATTATTAACCCTGATCAGGGACGTTACCACCATACAGCGAAACCCCTTATTGCGGAGGGGGGGCCTCAAACCCAACACATCTAAATGCATAAACAAATTAAAATAAAACACGAAAATATTGCCTGAAAGTATTTATTGTGACCTTAATATTTTCATAATTATAACCAGAAAAATCAGAATCATTTAAATAAAATATCACACTTTGATCCTTCTAGACTAACTTACCTGAGTGCCAAATTCTTCAGGGACTAAAAATGAAAATCAAATCAAAACGTCAAATTTAAATTAATTTTAAGATCCAAAGAATCCGTTAGCTCAGCCCCTTTCTGGATAACAATGTTTTATTAATATACATATGTTGAATTGAAAGTTCGAATCTTAACTTAAAGGACCGTCCGGCTAAAGGCTTAATACATACAAAACTGATAATTATAGAACAAAATATTTATTTTAACAAACAATACAAAGATATCAACTTAGCTGCGGTTTGCGAGAGACTCATGGCGATGTTTATAATCGAAGATTCCTAGATTATGGAACCGCCTCTTCGTGTTGCGAACGAAAAGCCTTCGTAGCTTGAGAAGAGGAGTCACTCAAACCTCCTATGATGGGACAGCCATCGTCCCGAGTTCCGGATACACACTCGAAACTATAAACCGTTTCGCACACAGAAAAAAGTGAATGAAAAAAGAAAACCGTTAATAGATGATCATTTTACTAAAATCCAAAAAAGAAATTGTGTCGACCACGTGTCAGTTAAAACTAGACGCTCCGGAACTTACTGGAAAAACCAAGTGGTTTTGAAAGAAGGAGCGCTCGGGTCTTGGAAGTCATCTAGAATACACGAAGCAAGAAAAAGAGACAGGGCACTCGTAAAGCTACAAAGTCGCCAACGCAGAGAGATGGAACTAAAATTCCCACAAACATTCGTCTCGCCTTCGTCGAGCAAACGAAAACCTTCAGATCTAATTTATTGATACTTTCCGGATGGCGGTGATTCTTGAGTACTCAATTTAGGCAAAAAGAGAGATGTTTTGAGCAATACCGGAAGAGAGGACAAAGTCGAAATTTTGTGGTAGAAAAATAAAATGATAATAAACCTTCATTATGAAATTGTACCTTTTATTGTGAGATATTCCGTGGTCAGAAGATAAAAATTACATGCATTCGTTAAAAAACACACCCACGCGTGCACACAGTCCTTTTCTTTCGTTTTGATTGATGAGAGTTCAGTTGATTTGTCAAGAAATTACGGGAGTCTGCACCACACAATACACTAATGCACCCTTGAGAACAATCCTTGATACAATTTAGAGACAACCTTTTGAGTTAAACATTGAGAAAAACCTTGAGAAAGATATTAAACGCTACATGCGTGAGTCACAGATATCGTGTCGAGAGACAATTTTACACACTTGAGAAAATGTCTTCACAAAGAGAAATGCCATTACATCGTTTGAGCATAACCTTATTGATAAATAAACATCTTGAGAACAACCGTGAGAAAAAACCGAAAACGCTAAAAGCTTGATACAAGAGATTAAAAAATGGTGTTGTTAGATTCGGTTAGAATTTTACACTGATCACATAACGCGAGACGCATGGCGAGCAGCTGAGAAATTGGCCACCAAGAGGTTTTGCCGCTAAGCGCTCGCTAAATACAACACTTCACTTTTCCCGTGATATTTGAATTGGCAACTGGTCTCTATCTGGCAACTGGTCGAAATTCAAGCCAGGCCCAATTCTGTGAGATCAAACACTGAAGTCTGAACAGAAGACAATCTAGCAATATGTCGCTATCAAGTCTTAATTGGTGTTTTAACCGTTATAATGAACAAATTGTTTTTTAATAATATTCCATATAAAACCTACAAGCATTATTATAAGTCTAACCAGAAACTTTCCTAAAATCCTCCGCCAAAGGGAGACTCCGCTGAAAGCGCAACGCCTTTAGAGAAATCGGGAACGAATTGACAACCCGAATAAACTTCCAAATGACTTACCAAGTTTTGCGACCTGGAGTCAAAGTTCCTGGAGCGGATCAGGAAGTTTTCACCACAAACAAAACTACCAGTTTTACATTATGAAGCACATTACATATCCCTGCACGTAGACGTTACGCCGACAAGCCAGCCCGAGAGTAACCAGTAGTAGGCATACAGGCGCAGACGGTGTAACTTTGCGCCACGAGAGGGCAAACCAACTTAAATCTCCCCAAGGCGTGTAAATCCGAACACGTCTATATAAGACGTGAACGCGATAGATAAATCGCTTATTTGATACGGAACGGCATAGTGTGCGCACTCTGCCCGACTGAGAATCTACGCTGAGGCGTGATTCTTAAAAATAAGACATATTTAAATCCTTAGATTGCGATCAAGGTAAATTAATTTACTTTTCAGGTACCTCTTCGATTCTCGACGGCGAACTGCGGTAAACCGTCGAGACTTAGGGAAATTCCTTTCTCAAAACGCTTAATGCGATTTAATAAATCAAATCTTTTCTTTTCAAAATTTACAAGGTAAATTTTCAATAAAAAACAAATTATTCAAAAACTGAATTAAATTCAGACAATAATAACTTCTGTGAAGAGAACCTAGAAATCTCTCAACAAAAAGTTGTATTTTACTTTCAACTAAGAGTCGATGATGAACTTGCCAAGCTTTCAGTAGTTATAACTGAGCAATGACAGCCCTGAGACTCAAATTAAAAAACTACTAGTTGAAAGGCGTAAATGCTTCATCTGGTGCCCCCAGAGAGATCTCTCAGGTCCCTTGAATCAGAATATAAATACATATATAATTCACAAAATCAAAATTAATAAAGCTATCCGAGTCAATATCAAATTTTCAAAACAAAACATACTAATTAGTGAAGAGAATAAACACAGAAATTCTCGAATTTATTTAATTAAAATCAGTCACAATCAAACCAGTTAACGAAATAGTACTATCAAATAAAATATTACACACAATTTCACCGTTTGAAAAATAAATTACATAAAGTAAAAACAAATAAAAAATACATTTTTTTTTTTACACAGATCCAGTTTTTACGTGTGCATTGGATTATTTTTTTTTAAGGTGAGAAATCAATTGTTGCTTTGTATAAGTAGTGAATGTATTAGTGACAACTAAAACAGACGTCCCTTTTTCTCGTAAGTAATAATTACACTTTCTAAATTCTCTCAAAATGCCTCGCTATAATACAAGGTCCTTTTTGAGAAACAACAAAGATCTATCCGACTCAGAAATTTCACTTATTAACAAATCGACAGATGAAAAAACATTTAACCAAAAGAATAATAGCGCGCATAACTTAACTATAAAAGAAGAATCACTTCATAAAAATCCATCCCTATCTCAACTAGACGAACTTAAAGAAACAAAAAATCAATTAGAAAACATTCTACAAACTCCAAATAAATCTACGTCGCGACAAACAAAAATCGACCCAATCACAGAAGAACGCGTAAAAAAAGCCATTTCAGATTTAGAAAACAGAATTCTTACTTTATTAAACAAACAGAACCAAGAATACAATACAGAATTAAATTTAATTGCGGATCAATTAGAACAAACGGAATCACAAATGGAAACAATGACTAGACAACAAACGGACATTTTAGTTAACCAAGCCTCGTTGATTGCTTCCAAGATGGATCACGAACAAAAATTAGATAATTTAACACAAAATCAAACTAAATTACTACAAAAACACACAAGTATCGCATCCTATACTGGACAAACAACAAACTGGACTAAACACTTAACGATCTCAAAATTTTCAGGAACAAACACAGAAAAACCCATGCAATATTTAAAAGATCTCAAAAGATATCTAGACGCATCAAACACCCACGCAGACTTTATATATTTAATTCATTCTAGCTTAACAGAAACGCCACTACAATGGTGGCAATTAGTAGAAGAAAGCACAGATACCTTCGAAACATTCGAAATAAAATTTATAAAACGCTTCTGGAACGAAAATACGCGTAGAAAGATATCACATTCTCTAGAATACGGGTTCCATAACGATTTTAAACAAAGTAAAATAGATTACGCAATCCAATTAATCTCTAGCGCGAAAGATCTAATACCACCACCAGTAGAAGAAACAATCGTAGAACAATTATCAAGACATTTTACAATAGAAATAAAAAACGCGGTACTAGTCAGAAATGCAAAAACATATGAAGAATTATTAGAAATTTTAGAATCTTTTGAAAAATCAAGAAACATCAATCGAACTGAATTTTTTAAAAAAATACAAACAAATCAAAACCGTACTATAAATCAAAACCGCACTTTTACAAACAAAAACACAATACAAGAAACAAACGAAAAATCTACCCTACAAAACAACCCACCAAATACAAATGAACAACAAACGAAAACAGAATATAAACAAACTGACAGTTACGCACAAAGAAACCCGATTTACAACAGACAAACAAACAATTTTAAACAAAATAAAAATTTTCCAAACAGCAAACAAATTCAAGTACTAGAATACGAAAACGAAGAAAATAGCGACATAGAAATCGAACTAGAACCGCGAACGGAAAACTAGAGAACGCCCTGCCAGAGACTATCACAACTAGAGAAACTGACCAGGGCGATACAACCTCAATAGAACTTAGAATTACTAACATTAGAAACGAATTATTAAACAGCGAACCATGCGAAAAACAAACAATAAAGAAACAAAAACAACTATGTCCAGAAATCAAATGTAACATTAACTCCGTGATAACAAAAGCTCTATTAGACACAGGTAGTGAAGTGACATGCATATCAGAAAAATTGTATCTAGAAAACATAAACTCATTCAAATCAGCACCCAAACTCCCGGTAAGCGGAACTATCGTATACGGCGCAACTAATAAACAGGGAACTAAAATCAAAATGCAAATCCTACTCAACATAAAAATTGATAAATTAGAAAAAACATACCCTTTTTTGATAGTACCTAAATTAACTAGAGAATGTATTTTTGGAATAGACATTTTAAAAACCTTAGAAACAAAAATTGACTTAAAAAACAATAGCATAATACTTTCTACAGATAATAGCGAGGTAAACCTAAAATTCATTTCGGAAAAAAAAAATCCCGAACTAAATGAGAACAAAAAAATCAATACCCTACAGATTGACAACTACGAACTAACAAATACAGAAATCGAAAATTCGATAAAAAATTGCAACTCACTGAATGAAGAAGACAAACAAAAATTTCAAGACTTAATAATAAAATACAAAGAAATATTTTGCAAAAAACCCGGCAAATTATTAACTTACCAACACCAACTAACAATGAAAACAGATAAACCATATTTTTGCAAATCATACCCAATCCCTATGGCATACAAAGAAGCCGTAAAAAACGAGATAGACAAAATGCTAGAATTAAACATAATAAAAAAATCCACAAGCAACTTCATTAACCCTTTAGTAATTGTAAAGAAAAAAGACGGTTCCATAAGAACATGCCTAGATGCTAGAAACTTAAATGAAAACTTAATAGATGACAAAGAAACTACCGAATCCACAGAAACAATTTTTCAAAAAATGATAAATTTTAAAATTATGTCCGCCCTTGATATGACGTCAAGCTTCTGGCAAATACCATTACACCCTGACTCTTGCAAATATACAGCATTCATGCACGAAGGTAAAATTTACGAATTTAACGTAACTCCGTTTGGCCTCAAAACAAGCACCGCGGCTTTAATACGAGGCTTAGACAACACTATTTCTGACTTCCAGAGTTTCATAGTAAATTTTGTAGACGACCTGGTATGCAAATCAGCAAATATTAACGAGCACTTGGAACATCTAGAACTTCTTTTTAAAAGATTTCAAAAAAACGGTCTAACCCTTAACTTCAGTAAATGTAAATTTTTCAGAACAGAAATAAAATTTTTAGGACACATAATTTCAAACGAAGGAATTAAAATGGACCCGGAAAAAATACAAACCATCAAAGATTTCCCACAACCCAAAAACATAAAACAACTCCAAAGTTTTCTAGGTTTTATAAACTTTTACACAAAATTTACTGACAAACACGCACAAACAACATACCCCTTATACAATCTATTAAAAAAAAATACCCCTTGGTCTTGGAAAACAGAAGAGGAAACTGCTTTCAACGCAATAAAAAACCTTTTTTGTGAATCCATGATCATACGACACCCCAACTTAAAAAAACCCTTCTACTTATACACAGACGCAAGCGGAACCGGGCTAGGCGCAATATTAACACAAAAAGACGAAACAAATAATGAAAAAATAATTACATGCGCAAGCCGAACATTAAAAGGGGCAGAACTAACATACTTTACCACAGAACAAGAACTACTCGCGATAGTATGGGCCTTAGAAAAATTTCGCACATACATAATGGGAACAAAAATCATAATACAAACCGATCACAAACCACTAACATTCTTAAAAACATGCAACTTCACAAACGCGAGAATTACACGCTGGATACTAGCTATTCAGGACTATAACATACAACTTGAACACATTAAAGGTAAATTAAACACAGCAGCAGACACACTAAGTAGATTGACAAATACAAGCCACACAAGTAACACAGAAAACCATAATACAAAAACAATTTTTATACACACACTATACAAAAACCCATCAAAACAATTGAAAACCTTAATCACAAACATAAAAAACGAACAATTAACCGACGTATTCTTAAAAGAAAAATACAACTTAGCAAAACAAAACTTAACAGAACGGTACAAAATAACAGACGACATTCTAACAATAAAAATAGGCGACTATTACAAAATATGCATTCCAAACAACACAATCGACATACTGATTGACGAAACACATGAAATGTATGCGCACATAGGAGCAAGAAAATGCTACAGAATAATATCAGAAAACTTCCATTTTTCAAAACTAGCTAAATACATAAGAAAAAGACTAACAAGCTGCGACTCCTGCCAAAGAAATAAATACGCGAATAAAAAAGAAATGACCGAAATGCAGTTCATAACAACAAAAAAACCTAAAGAAGCACTATCGTTAGATTTTTACGGACCATTACCCGCGACAAGAGGGGGGTTCAAATACATACTATCCACAATCGACGTATTTAGCAAATTTGTAAAACTTTACCCACTAAGAAAATGCACAACAAAAGCAGTCCTGAATAGATTAACTAAAGACTACTTTCCAAAATACGGTAAACCTAGCAAAATAATTTCAGACCAGGGAACACAATTTACATCTAATGAATGGACAGAAACCTTAAAAAATAACAACATTAAACCAGTTTTAACAGCAATAAGACATCCACAAAGCAATATAGTAGAAAGAGTCCACCGAGAACTGTCTAGGTTTTTTAGATCCATCTTGGAAGACAATCACAACTCATGGGGCTTATGGGTTAAAACTATAGAAACCTGCTTTAACGAAATACACCACGACACAACGAATTTCACCCCCATAGAAATCCACTTAAACATCAAACCAAAAAGAATCTGGGAAAAATGGATAAAATTAAATAACAATCAAAATATCCCATACGACACTAAACTAAAATTAGTAGAAACGCGAATTAAAAATAAGGGAAAAAATCGTGCAAAAATAGCAAATAAAAATATAACCAAAAACGAATTAAAACTTGGCAGCAAAGTTATGATAAAAGCTATAAGAAATCCGGATAAAATAAATAAACTGACTAAAAAATTCTTAGAAATATATGAAGGACCATATATAATATCTAAACAAATAAGACCAGCCACGTATGTCTTAACAAATCCAATTACAAACAATGAACGGGGAATATTTAACATAAAAGACATAAAGCCATATATTGAGAGAACTTAGAAAGTATAAATCCACCCACACATGTCACAAACAAAACTAATCAACTACAAACATCACATAAAATTTGTTTCTATTTTTTTTTACACTCAGATGACGGAAAAAACGGATTTTGGCGAAGCCTGGGCCTGCACTGTAACCGAGGTAACAGTGCAATGCGACCAAAACAAAACTTACGACAACGACGTTCAAATTATTAACATCAGAACAAAAATACCAACACGTAAAGTCAAAGTTACAAACCAAAAAGAAGGCACACCATTCTCCAACTACACGGAAAAAGAAAAATATTTAATTAAACAAATTAAAGCCGACCCAAAATATCCGTTTATCGACAGAGCACTTTCTAACACAATAGTAAAAAAGAAAAAATTCATGCCAATTAGCGAAATTACTGACAACATACGACCAACTGATCTTAACAATAACAATGCAACAGAATTAAAACAAATACACACAAAATATGAAAACAAGTCATTAACAACTAAAATCATAAATAAAACTTTAATAAAAGAAATTAAAACAAAAGAAAGCTTCAATGAAACATTCGACGAAGTATTTAACTCGCTACAAAAACTAATTGAAAAAACAAACGACTCTTAGAACAAAATGTATTTTAGAGTCCCCTTTATTACACACATTTTTTGTTATATGTGGCCAACACACCACAAAAAATCCATGAGAAAACCACTCATGTAAATAATTTATCATTTTTATTTTTTTTTGTACATATCTATCGTTCCGATATAATATATCATACGCACAGCTAAATAAAAAACAAAGCAAAAAATTCTTTTCGTTTATTTTTTTTACAAACCTTGTTGAACGTTGTCTACATTTTTTTTTCTACTAGGAAGGACAAGACATCCATCCACAACGTATTTAACAAACATCAAAACAATTCACATAAAACATAGATATTTTTTTTTCTGCAAAAATCAGTAAAACAGAAAGTTACAGTAACTTCATCTTTCCGATTACTTTCATGCGTTTCCAAGGATGTTTCGTTTTTTAAAGTTTTTTTTTTCGGGGGGAGATAAGTACACCCACCGAACAGACAAAACATACATTATAAACGCAATAAAAATTTTTTTTTTAAGAGGGGACTGATGAAGCACATTACATATCCCTGCACGTAGACGTTACGCCGACAAGCCAGCCCGAGAGTAACCAGTAGTAGGCATACAGGCGCAGACGGTGTAACTTTGCGCCACGAGAGGGCAAACCAACTTAAATCTCCCCAAGGCGTGTAAATCCGAACACGTCTATATAAGACGTGAACGCGATAGATAAATCGCTTATTTGATACGGAACGGCATAGTGTGCGCACTCTGCCCGACTGGGAATCTACGCTGAGGCGTGATTCTTAAAAATAAGACATATTTAAATCCTTAGATTGCGATCAAGGTAAATTAATTTACTTTTCAGGTACCTCTTCGATTCTCGACGGCGAACTGCGGTAAACCGTCGAGACTTAGGGAAATTCCTTTCTCAAAACGCTTAATGCGATTTAATAAATCAAATCTTTTCTTTTCAAAATTTACAAGGTAAATTTTCAATAAAAAACAAATTATTCAAAAACTGAATTAAATTCAGACAATAATAACTTCTGTGAAGAGAACCTAGAGATCTCTCAACAAAAAGTTGTATTTTACTTTCAACTAAGAGTCGATGATGAACTTGCCAAGCTTTCAGTAGTTATAACTGAGCAATGACAGCCCTGAGACTCAAATTAAAAAACTACTAGTTGAAAGGCGTAAATGCTTCAATTAATTTCTAGTATTTATTGACACGTGGGGGAGGGGAGGGTTCTTGGCTCCAATTTTACAATACAGTTCGATTATAATCTATATCAACAGATTTTGTCTTTTATATTAAAAAGGGTGCCACTCGGCACGAGAACTTTTCACAAAAGAAAATTACAACTCAAAAAAGGATAATATTCTGTATCTCACACGCGTGATAAACCCAAAAAAAGCTCTCTTGGCAAGGTCAGACGAACAAGTCTCCTTAAAAACCACGGTTCTCCTCGGAGATCACAAATCGACTGATGATCGGCGTGGCGGTAGTGTCGATCACCACTTCCCCCCAAGCCTTGGCGCGAAAAGGAATAGCTACGCCCACTTTCCTGACGGCGTTGCCTTCCCACGGCCGGTCCTCTCACTCACTCCGCAGACGAATATCTGAAGAAGAAAAAAGGTCGCTACCGGAAAAACTAGGGAAATGTCGGACTGCGATGAAGCAGAAGACAGGCGCAATTTAGGGTCCTAACCAGAAAAGGCACCTGTGCTGCACCAACTATTTACTTAACATTAATTAACTATTAAACATTTAAGCTAACTAAATAGAATATCTTCTTCTTACTACACATAATTCGTCAGTGACAAATTGCTTCGTCACAATCCCCTCCCCTAGGCCGATACTAATATCTAGTACCGCCTACTCAAAAAAAAAGAAATAACAAAAAAAAAAAAAAAAAAATTCTCTTTTAAATGAATAACAAAAAAAATCATTTTTCAATCACATCTCTGAAACCCACGGCTTTAGAGACTCTTCTTTTCTCCCTGTCACCCCTCCAGATACTCTTGACGACTAGTTAAGAGAATTGTTCTTTCAGCGGCGCCATTCAACACTCAATCTAAAATTAAAGAGACAACAATTGCATAGGAAAGAATTCACTTTCTAGGCGGTATGAATCGTTTGAGATCAAACACATGCTCTTTAGTAACGCGGCGATTCTCATTCGTCTTTAACACATAGACCGAATCCTACAATTTTTTAGTAATCTCGAATGGCCTCTGATACTTCGGTGCCAACATAGCCGAAAACTTATAAAAAGGGGGCGGAGGAGAGGGTTCTAACCATCGTCTCCTCCAGTGAGACCCAAGACAAGACCGCAGGCGTCAGGTGTGGCGAAGCTGCAACTGGTGCGAGAAGTCTCAAGTGGTCCCTCCGAAGAAAAAGATTAGACTGGGAGGAGTATTATTTTAACCCAAGAAATGGGCATTTTTACAAAACTTTCTTACCGCGTTTGACAATTTATTGTGATCCACAACACTCGATCTCCCACGTGAAATTCGGCCGCTCTCTTACATCGGTTATAATAAACCGTGTGCGTTTCTCTCTCCTTGTCAATGAACCCAGACACCAAATCTTTTGATGAGTCTAATCTTTTTAAATGATTGTTTCAGACCTCCGGATCAATTCTCTCAACAATCTTTCTCCCCTCGATCCCTCTCCGTAAACTTTTGACAGGCTTCGAATGCCGTCCGTAATTAAGAAACGCAAGGAAACACTTAATCGTCGATTGGGCATCAGTATTCATGACATGTCGAAACTCATGAATATGCTTGTCCCACTCTCGATGATCCTCCTCTATAAATGTCTCCACCATCGTCTTAAAAACACGATTACTTCTCACGACAGGATTTGCCTGCGGATGCTAAGGCGGTATTGTGACGCGCTAAACACCGTAATCTTGGAACACTGATACCTGGAATTTCTTAGCAAACTCCTTCCAGTTATCAGTGAGAAAAAACTCAGAAGTTTCCCAACGGAAAATAATTAACTCATAAAACGCTATCGCAATTGATTTACGTTCACAGAACTCAACGGCTTGGTGTTGGAACACCACTAGGTAGCGACACTGACTTTTGCTTGGAGGAAATTCCATGCAATCAGCTGCCACTACTACCCAGCATCTTTCCACTATCCTCTGTCCTATAAGGCCTTGAGGTCCTTCCTGTGAATCGTGCCACACCCCCGGCCAATAATGTTCTCTCGCAACACAATCGAGGGTCTTCTCAATCCCTAAATAACCGGACGAATATTCTCAGTGCGCACTCATGAGCACTTTTTTACGATGCTCTAGTGGAACGACCAATTTCCACCCCTCTTCATCGCCACAACGGATCTTCTCTAAAACGATATAAACTTTCCTCTAGAACTTTCCACCCGGGAAATCTATTAAGAAATGTTAACACCAACTCACGTCTCTTGAGATACCAAGGGTCTGAGATCGTTTCAGAAGCCGCAACCTCTTAGAAATCATCCTCGTACATTCTCCATAACACGTCAGGAACATGATGATGTATTCCCATCCGATGAACAATCTCAAAATCTCACTGCTGCATCTCGAGGGCCTAACGCGCTAAACGTCCAGTTGGCTCTTTTTAAATTACGCAGCCATCTGAGAGCACTATGGTTCGTGATTGCTGTAAACTTAACTTAACAAAAAGAGTTTTACTCACAAACACTATAAGATGTTCACCATCTTCCCCTTTCTGAATCAACACCGCGATGATCGCATAGCAACTCGCGTCGCACTCTAGATGCTTGTCATAATCATCTCTGACGATAATGATGTAATCTAGATACCCAAACACATAAGGCTTGAACTCGGGTCCAAACAACGAAACGATTACTCTCTGGAATGTCATCGGGAAATTTGAGAGACCGAATGGCATTCTCTTGAACTGCCTCAAACCAGAACGAAAAATAGAACATGCTGTGAATTTGCGACTCTCAGGCGACATCGGCACTTGATGGTACGTCTGCTTTAGATTGATGTTTGAAATATAACGGGCCTTCCGTAATTTATCTAAAATCGAGACAATGGAGGGGATGGGATCTGAATCTCTTACTGTCACTTTATTTAAATTCCTATATTTGATACAGAAACGCAACAACCCATCTCCCTTCTAGACTTTAACTGGAAGGCTGCTTCCTTTACTGGCCGATCTCTCGATAAGTCCTCTCTCCAGCATCTTTTGTACTTCCTGGTTCGCTCATTCTAAAATCGCGGGCGGTATCCGTCAAGATCCTGGACTCTGTTCTTCATACTCCAAAAATGTATTTTATTATCCCTCCTAAATTCTTCACAGGCCCCTCCCTAACCTTACATGAATGTCGGCCGCTCTATGAAAAACCTGACCCAGAATCAAATCATGGGACAAACAATCCAGGATCCGCAAGTCGTAAGGTTCGGAGAAACCATCCACCGTCAACAATTACCTTAATTTCCCCAACGCTGGTGTCAATTCACCAAATGCGCTTCTAATTGCAGTATTGGTTTTTGTCAGCCTTTCTGGGAATTTTTCTGCCACTAGCGGTCCCACAAAGAAAACCGTAGGGCCTGGATCGAACAATGCGATATATGGCTTATTTTGCTACCACAATTTTAAGGAAATAGCGATTTTACAATTATGATGCATCTATCCTCTCCTCTGTTATCCGGTCTGTCAGAATTCCTTGTTTACAAAGAATATCCAGACTCGCTGCTTCTTCGGGAAATAACTCTTCAAGAATTTTCGTGTAATGAGATTAGTCCAGTGAATCAGAGATTCTTGTTCACAGGAAACCTATAGACAAAATGTCTTTTTTCTTTGTTTTTGAATTATCAATAAATTAATTAATAAAAATTCGTTAAAAATGAAATATTTCACAAGCCATTAAACTTTTGGTAATTTTAGGGCTAATAACGTAAAGCTTATTAAATTCTGGATCCAACAAGCATAATTTGAAGTCTTTTTAATAAATGGATACTAAATGCACATTTTTTATTTAATTAATTATTATTAATTATTTAGTTAGCATTCATTTTTCAAAAATACTTCAAGTTATGCTTGATAGATCCGGAATGTTAGAAAGTAATAGTCTTAGGTCTTAGGGGGTAGTAAGGGGTAAATAACAATTAAATTAGCACTTTTAAAATTTTCGTTAATTCTATTTCGTTACTTTTATGAAATCAAGGTACAGGCAGGCATTAAAAAACAATTTCATAGAAAATAAGAAAAGAAAACTAAAAAGTTGACATTTTTTCAGCTGTTTGCATTAATATTAGGATTGGACTATTGTTCTCATTCGTGTTTGTGCATCAAATCAATTTTTTTCGGCGCTGCCCTGATTTTTCGGCTTAATGACAGTTCTACTAATTGAATCTCTATATCCCCTTGTTCTTTTTTGAACTCTTTTACGGCGGAAAATATCTCTGGATGGTTTCTCCCAATGAGCAAGCTGAAGCGATTATGCCAACCCTCGGTGTCAATGTTGGTTTTGTTTTGGTTGTTTAATATTGCTGCGTACTGGTTCAAGACTAAAGGATGGTATCGTGGAGGTACTGCCCTTCTGCGCCCTCTAGCAATTGTTCCTACTTTTTTTTTTTGTTTTTTTTGCGTAGGATGTGAAAACCTGCCTTCAGGTACCCTGTAGCCCGTACTACAGGGTTATGCGGGAGTGGCGATTTTCTGCCGACCCGCTAAAAACACACCCTTATTTGGGACCTTAAGATCAACCCCAGGTAAAACCCGCATTCAGTGGCGTATTGCCGTTAGGGGTGATCTTATATCCCGACTCCATCGCTTACGCTATTTACTTCTTCATCGAACGGGACCTACTTTCTTTGACGACCATCGAGATCTTTGACCCTCATAGCATAGTATATGAAGGTCTCGATGGTCCGCCAATCCTCAGCAGAACGAGTCATAAGCAGGATCATGTTCTCCGGTGTAACTTTGGAGTTTACACCGGCGAACATGACCTGTCTTTCCGCGTCCCAGCGCTTACAACTGAAAAGTGTGTGTTCTGGGTCGTCCACTGGGAACTTGCAGTACACACACTCTGAGCTGTCAATCTTCTTAAAGCGCTCCAGGTACGAGTTAAAACACCCGTGACCTATGAGCGCTTGAGTTAGGTAGTACGAGACTACTCCATGCCTTCAATCTATCTATTTGGCGAGTGTCGGTATAAGCCAATGTGTCCATCGACCTTTTTCCTCCCCGCTCCATCTTGCTTGCCATCTTTCGACGAGTCCGCTTCCCGCATCTCGGCGGATTTGGTCCTTGCTGGGTCTACTGTCGTCCGTATAACGGGTGGACATTCTATCTTTGAAAAAGAGGAAAATTTCCTTTCTTTCTTGCGCTAAAAGGTTTGCCGGCGGGACGCTGGCAAGGACCTGAGCAGCACTCGCAGATACTGTCTTGTAGGCAGAGATTATACGCTTGGTAATAATCCTTTGCGCAGTCAGTATCTTGTTCAAGATAGTCTTGCTTCTGTCTGTTCGCAGGGAGGGAGCCCACACTGGTGCTGCGTAGAGCAGCTTTGAGTGGAAAACACTCGCCACCAATCTTCTTTTACTTTCGGAAGGCCCACCGACGCGACGTTCGGCATTATACGGGCTAAACTTAGCGCACATTTTCCAGCCTTGTCAGACGCCACAGCGATATGGTGCTTAAAATTCAGAAACTTGTCAAGTTCCACTCCTAGGTACTTTATATGTGTGCTCCACTTGACCTCGAATCCGTCTACTTCGATTCGGGGAAGTTGGTACTTACGTCTGTTTGTGACCATGAGCGTTTCTGTTTTGTCCAGAGCCATTTGAAGACCTCTGGCATCCAGCCAGCTCTTTGCTAGTCGCAGACATTCGTTCACCAAGTTTCCAAGAGCTTCTGCAGTCTCGGCAGAGCATTCGATCAACGCGTTGTCTGCGAAGCCGATGATTACCGCGCCTTTAGGTAGACCCATTCGCAAGAAGTCATCATAGGAGACGTTCCATACGAATGGTCCTATCCTTGAGCCTTGAGGGGCACCTCTTTGCATCTCTTCTTTCAGAGTGCAGGTGTCTCCCTCATATATTACCCACCTGTCGCTAAGATAATTATCCATTATCCGCAACAGGTAGGGCGGTATTCCTTTGTTTCTCATCGACTTGATGAGATCTTCCCATCTCACGGTATTAAACGCGTTGAGTATGTCTATAGCTACCAACGCGCAGAAGCTCTTTTTCGTCTCCGGACCCAATTTATCCTTTCCTTCCCTGGTAGGTCCACTGCCTCCTGAATGACATCTACAGTGGACAAGCCTTTACGGAAACCAAATTGGTGCTCGGATAGACTCTTCTCTCCGGTAAAGTGGAGCTGCATCCTCTGCAGAACCATATCCTCTAGAAGTTTGCCCATCGTATCTAACAGGCATATTGGCCTGTAAGATGAGACCCTATCTAGAGGTTTGTTACCTTTCCTTAGGAGGACCAGCCTCTGTCTTTTCCAGTCACGGAAAAACTCTCCTCTTTTTAGGCAGTTGTTGAAGCAATCTAGAAGAATCTGGGGTGAAGCAACGATCATGTGTTTAAGGATCTCGTTGCTTATCCCATCGATTCCAGGCGCCTTGCCCGGCTTCAATCTTTTGCCGGCTTCGTGAAGCTCTGCAAGAGTGAAGAGTTTCTCCTCACCGACTTGGCAGTCACTCCAGTCCATCCTAAGCCATGGTTCTGCTGGTGGAAACAAGCCCTTTATTACTCGCACCCAATCGGCATTGTCCAGGCCGGGGGTCTTTTGCCTCGTTACTCTGACTACCAGTATACGTTGCGTCTTCTGGGAGTATTGCTTTTACGACGCGGCATTGATGCGTCGCATGCGGTAATAATCATGTTTTTTACCGTCCGCACCTCCCCATCCAGATTGTTCGGTCTCTTCACCCATCCAAGCTCCTCAATGAGGCGGGATTCTTCAAGGGACCGACCGAACTTTTCAACGTCTAGTTTCTTAGTGTTCCACCTGGGGCCTTTCTTACAGGAAGCAACTTGCTTGTTTGCTCTAGGTGTGTCTGCTCCTGTGACTGAAAACTTAATATACTGGTGGTCACTTTCGGTATGATCCTCAAAGACATACCAATTCTTTATACGCTTGTTCAGGAGAGACGTTGTTATCGTAAGATCAATAATAATTGATCCGATATTATGGTCTCTCCTAAACGTCCACTTTTGGCCCTGGTTGACAACCATCAGATTGTTCCTGGGCACGGATTCTCAGTAGCACCAGCGCTACGGTAGCGCTGTTTGCTTTGTACTATATAATTTTGGGATATTTAAGCTGAAATGAATCAGCAGTAATGTAAATAACACTAATATGCTTTGACTTTAAAAAAATGCGAATACACCCTTGTACTAATACAAAAAACTTGAACTTAACCCCACAAGATAGCGATTTGACATAGATATTTAGTCAAAACGCTATGAATAGCTATGAAAATCATTTAACATAGCTTATGATCGTCAACTTTTCGTAGCAGTAGTTGAAAATAAACATGTTGACAACTGCTTGGAAAAAAGCAGATTCTACAAGATGTCACGATAAATTAGAATTCGAGTAGTAAATACAATTATATTTCGACCAACGGTCCTGTGAATTTTCAATAATCTTGTAAAATTTCCATGGCTAGTGTTGTCACTTTGACTCTACGTTTTTATGAAAATTCACAGGACACTCCTGTGTAATTTTATGTGAACCAACTGTCAATGGAAAATTAAAAGACAGTGTATCCTAATATTTTTACTCTATAGTTATACTAAAAATACTATTTTACTTTAATTTTTTTCTTTTAATTTAGAAATAAATAATGTACTTATATTGGTTTTCTTTAAATAATATTATTAATTTGATAATTGTATATTTATAATTAAATAATGCTATTATTAAAAACTATAATTATGTATATTTGATAAATGTAATGAATTTATAATTTTTATAAAGTTTTACTATTCTGAATCATAAATTTATACATTACTTAATTATATTATGAACTAAATAAATAATATGTATAAGTCTGTTTATTGGGATAAACTGAGTAGGGGACACCGAGGAGGAGAGTAACAGAGGTGGAAAGTAACAACGCTTATAACTTCTAAACCAATGAGCGGACAGACATAGTGCTTAAATAATTTTTAGTCTGTTTTGCTCCCTCTAACTCCCCCAAATTATGTTAGGGGTCTACCGGAAGCTATATATCTGATACAGACATTTTGTGCAAAAATTACGTCAAAAGTAAGTTTTTGCCTAAATTTTCAAAATATCATATTTTTTTGATTTTATAGATATTTTAAATATGCTTTTGGTTTTTTTTAAAGCTTTTTTATTTATCTATAAATCGTGCTAGTGCATAATTAAAAAATGCGAAATACTTTTGGGTAATTTAAACTTGTTTTTTGAAATCCAAGGAAAAGAGGGGTGAGGTGGAAAGTAACACGTTGTTACTTTCCTCCTCATCTAATGTTTTCTTTTTATAAACCTGCTCCTTTTTTATAACTATGTAATTTTATATGTTTATTTTATATTTTAAAGATTAAATATTCGGCTTTTGATTTGAATTTTTACGAAACGATCCTTTTTTAATGTCATTGCTATTCAACGAATACTAAATAGATCAAAAAAACTTGATTTCAAAAAAGTGCAAAATATTTGCCAATTATGTACAAAATGTAGTTAATATCACTTTGTCTTTTTATATGTTCATAATAAAAATAATTTAAATGAATAGCAGTTTTATATTTGAAATGCTAGCCGTAATTTTAAAGTGTTACTTTCCTCCTTCATGCTGTTACTTTCCACCTCAGGGGTGAGGAGGAAAGTAACAAATAAAGAGCTGGTTAAAAAGACCTGCAGTAAACTATCAAATTATTATTAATGTTTAATTTGAATTTTATTTAATAGGTGAAAGTCCAAGCTTTCGATTAATATGTTTACAGAACTTATCCGACAAATAATGTTAATGCTAGCATCAAAAAACTGATTTTTGTTACTTTCCTCCTCGGTCTCCCCTACAATAAAATATAAAAATGCATATTTTTAAATTGAATTTTCAAAACTAAAATTAAATGATTAATATACCTAATTAAAATTTAATCTTTCGAGAAGCCAAGACGGTTTAGTTGTAGTTTAGTTTCTTATTCATGTTAATTTAACTTGGAAAAATTGATTAGTTCTTTGAAAAAAGTTTATAAAAATAATAAAGGCATTGTAAAATTAATTAATTAAAATTCATTATTTTTTAGGGTGAAAGTAAGAAATTATAAAATATTAATATAAAAAAGTAAGAAACTATACAAAAATTTTACTAACTTTAACAATTCTTTTATTGAGACTTATTTACATGATTTCTTTTTGTCAATGTTTTTATTATATATTTTGTAAAAATAGTGTTACTACAAAACTTGGATGATTACTTAAATTAATGACTTTTTTAAATAAATACGTTAATATGAACCTTTAAGAATATGTTTAAATCATTTAATTTAAAGAAATTTAAAATAGGATGTCACATACTTTTAAATATTTTTGAGTTAGAAGAAAATATAACTTAATGAATAGAACTTAATATTTCGAATTTTATTGACAGTAAATGGTTTTTAAACATTCAATATTTTCGTAAATCAATTAATATTAATAAAATAAAATTGAATAAATTTCAAATAAATATATAATTTTTTTCAAACTATTGTTAATGATTTGTAGAAGTACACAATTATATAAGTTTGTACTTATAGTTCTAATAAACATTTATCAAAATATAAGAAATTCATCAATTAAGGGGTCTGTCTCATACAAACAACCTTTTTTCAAGATTTTTTTTTCATTAATTTTTTTTTAAACTTATTTATGTTTTCATACATCAAAATGCACATATTAAATTATAAGAAAAAACTTTGTTTATTGATTTTTTAAGGTTTCTTTCCGAGAAATCACTGCTTGAACTATACCACTTTTTTCTGGTTGACACGATATCTTTGGAAGGCTGCATGTAAAACTAAAAAATAAAACGGATTCTTAAAATATAGATCAGTCGCTATCGTATAAACTAGAATTTTTGTGATCGGGTAAAACAAAACAAAATGGCGGCCATTTTAATTTTTTTACCTTCTTTTTACAACTTAAATTGATTGAAAATATTAGTAAATATTAATGAAAAATTAAAATCCTAGTTTATGCGATAGCCACTTATGTGTAGTAGAAGTCCTGAAAATTTTAACGTGATCGATGCAATAGATTTTTGAAATCTATTGTAAAAATATTAATAACTATTTTTTCCTGATTTCTACATACATATAGAGTATAAAAAAATATTTTTGAAAAATCGATTTTTTGACATTTTTGTATGAGACAGAGCCTTAACTAGCTTGTATAAATTAATACTAAACATCACTTATTTTAAGTTAGGAGAATTTAATAATATATAACTTATTAGTAGTATGAAGAATTTAACTTTGTCAAAAAACGTAGTTCTTATATAGGTATAAATAAAATTAATGATTTACGCGATTACTTAAATATTAATTCCCCTTACAATTTTAATAGGTATATAAAAATTCTTAACAAAAAACTAATTTTCTGAAATTATCTGTAAATATTTTTAAACATCTCTAAATGCTGATAGTGCGAAAAAACGATAGTGCTTCAAAGATGTGTTCCAGTGTGGGCTTTAGCAGGGACCACAAGATCTTTTTTTCATTAAATAGAAGAAATAATATAATATAATTATAGAAATTTCGCTGGATTAAAGCTTGATTTAAATTATCTCATACTGATTTGACATTAAAATTAATTGTCAAAAATGAGATTGAAATTTTTAACCTTAAAAAATTGTATTACTAAGAATTAGGAAAGATTACATTTTAAAATTGATAAATTAAAATGGTTGAGAATTTATATTGTTTTAATTGTTATAAGAGTTAAAGATAGAACGATTAAATATATTAAATAACTTGAAATTCGGGACAGCTTCAATTTATAATTAACTAGCTTTTTTACCCGTCTTCGACGGGTTTTGGTTCCTATTGATACATTTTAACTTTTGTCTTTACATTGCTCAAAAACTCAAAATTTTCTTAACAATTTATGAAATTATGTTTTATTTTATTTTTTTTTGTGTTTATTTTCGACGATATTGTTTCTGAGATGTGTCACGTCAAAGTAACCAATCATTTATCTTAAAAAATAATTTTAAAATCTCGTAAGAGTCCATAAATTATAGAATAATTTATATTCATACATATAATTTACTTAAAAAGAACCAAAAATGCAAAAATCTTACGAAATTTAATAGTTTTGTATTGTTTTGTTTACATTATATTATATTTATCATAAGAGTATTTATAATATATATTATGTAAATCTGTTTTTATTCCAACTTTAAAATTAAATGAAATTAATTTTATTTAATAAAATTTTTATTTCGCATTAGTTACAAATATTAGAAGTTATGTACATTATACATAATGATAAAATTAGGAACATTTCTAGATTGTTAGAAAAATTGTTCAATCTCCCTTTTTAAATATTTTTAAAGTTCTGTCAATTAAGGAACATTGTATAAAAGAAACAAATCTAAAAATGTACATTTTTAAAAATTATGTTGTATCTCCAATTTCAAATTTCAATTCAATTAATTACAATTTTTGATTTAAGTATTGATTTGTGTCCATTAAATAATTGAATTAAATATTTTAATCTTGTATTTCTCAAATATTTGAATCTGACATTTTGAATTTGTAATTCTGAAATATATCCTTCTACATCAAAATCTTAATCAATGACCTCAACAATACTACTTAATTATGCTTCAAAGTTAATTGCTACAATTATACTTTTTTCTATTTTTTTTTATCCCGATAGCAATTTTATGTTTTATCTCAGTTATAGAATAATAGTTTTGCAAAATTCTGCTAAGATGTGACGAAATCACATGTAATACTCAATTGTAGAAAGTTTAAAATCAGTTCATCAAAAAATGTATAATTAGAAAAATTTTTGATTTTTTGAATTTTCCGAATAAATAGTATATCTCCCGTTGTTATTAACATTTTTTAATTTTTTAAATGTATAAACCCAACTTGAGTCAAGAACTGACACTCTGTCAAATGTGGTTTCAACAAACAAAAAATTTTTGCTTTTTTGAATTTTGTAAAAATTTGAAAGGCAAATTTGTAATTTATTTTTCCACTTTATTATTTATGTTAAAATATGAATTAATTTAATTATTTTTATTAAAATAAAAAAAGCTAAGTTCAAAGAGTGTTAGTGTGATCCGTCAAAACATGATAAATATCATAATTCTTTATTTTTTGATTTTTTTGAAAAAGTGCCATATTTTCCGTTTAAAAAAATATTTTTTAATAGGGTTTGGCTAAAAATTATTATTCAATTATTAATTCCTTATTAATTATTGTCAAAATAAAAAGCTCTAGGTACAGACAGTTTAAGAGTATTATGTAAAAAATGAAAAATATTAAATTTTTTGGTTTTTTTATTTTATTGAAAAAATGTTATAACTTCCGTTAAAATTAATATTTTTTAATGGGGTTTGGCTATAAATTTAGGTTACGCGAATATCTAACAGACTTCAAGATTTAACTTCATTCCGTCCAGCCGTTTTTAAGTGATGCCCGGACATAATATCGCGGACATACATACATACATACATACAAACATACATAATTTTTTTAATCACCATTTTTGGAATTGCTACTACTTGAAAAGAAAAAATAAACACAAATTTCTAAGTTCTGTGCAATGCACAGACAAAACTCTGATTTTATTAATATAGATTAAAATTAAAATTACATTAAATTTTGACAACATAAATTTCAAATTGATTTACATTTTACCAATAAAAATTAGAATTTAATTTTGGATCAATTAACTTAAGTTTATAATTGATTACAATTTGGAGATAATAAATATTTATAAATAAAATAATAAATTTAAATCGATTAAATTAAAAATTGATAAAAAATATAATAAACATATATTTAGATTCTGATTGAATTTTGAATTGAAATCATTTAAATGTTTAAGTGGTTAAAATTTGTATATAAATAGTAATTTACGTCTTATTAAATGTATTATTTATTCATCTTCGATGGTTTATGATTGTTTTTTTCTAGTGAATTAAATTATTGTATACATTTTTCATCAGTTAAAATAAAATTTTTTAATTTTCTGAATTATGTAAATTTTTTTATCAAAAAATCTAAATCGTGAACTAAGTAACACATTTTTAGCAAGTGTAATCTTAATTAATCAAATTTATTATTAATTAGATGGATTTAAAACTTTAAATAGCTCGTCGGATTCTGAAGAAATTAAACATTCATTGATTAAGATATGACCAATAGTTTTTGCAATATTTTATTTGTTTATTAAAAACTTGTCTCTTTGTAAATCTCTAGATTTTTTGTACCTAGATATTTTACACCTTATAAGTTTTCTTTTCATTCTTTTCATGTTCCGCTAAAAATTTTGTTTTTACATTCTCATCCTAAATAAGAAGGGCTTAAATTTGTGCGATTTTTGACTTTTTCTAAAACCCACATTTCTCGACGTTTTGAGACCTCCTGATTCCGAAAAAATGGGTTTTACGAAAATGTCTGTCTGTCTGTCTGTTGTGAAAGAAATTTTGTCGTCGGATAACTTGAGTTAACATTCTCGGATCAAGTTCATCTTTGGTACACTTTTTCTTGGAACAAAAATACAGGTCATGTTCGTTAGCTAGCTATTTACGTCCAAAATTATCAAAAATAGAACTTTTTTTTTAAAAAAAGTTTAATTTGAAAAAAAAATTTTCTCGAATTTTTTTCTTAAAGTACAAGTAAAATCAAACAAATTTCGTTAATAAAAGTGTCTGATATAATGCAAACTTAAAAAGATATGATTTTTTTAAGTTTCGCAGTTGTGTAAAAGTATTGTTTGGTGAGTAGAGGGGGGAGGGGGAAGTAAATATCGGTCAGAAATCTGGTGACGCATTCTTATCTTATTCAACTAAAGTAGAAATTAACAAGAAACTATCTATTTAACTGCTAAAAACCTTGAAAATCCTCAAAATACACGTTATACATGCAAAAAAATGAACATAAAGTGGGTAAATCATATACAGAAACACTATTATTTTTCAAAAAAATGAATAAACTCCCGGTTTTTCTTCCTATTTACTTTAATTCATCACCCTTAATAAAACTGCATAAAAAAAAATTGACTTTTCTAAGAAATTTTGGAAATTTTGAAAAAATTTCTTTTTACATTCTCATCCTAAATAAGAAGGGCTTAAATTTGTGCGATTTTTGACTTTTTCTAAAACCCACATTTCTGGACGTTTTGAGACCTCCTGATTCCGACAAAATGGGTTTTACGAAAATGTCTGTCTGTCTGTCTGTTGTGAAAAAAATTTTGTTGTCGGATAACTTGAGTTAAAATTGTCGGATCAAGTTCATCTTTGGTACACTTTTTCTTGGAACAAAAATACAGGTCAAGTTCGTTAGCTAGCTATTTACGTCCAAAATTATCAAAAATAGAACATTTTTTTTTAAAAAAACTGCTAAAAACCTTGAAAATCCTTAAAATACACGTTACACATGCAAAAAATTGAACATAAAGTGGGTAAATCATATACAGAAACACTATTATTTTTCAAAAAAATGAATAAACTCCCGGTTTTTCTTCTTATTTACTTTAATTCATCACCCTTAATAGAACTGCATAAAAAAATATTGACTTTTCTAAGAAATTTTGGAAATTTTGAAAAAATTTCTTTTTACATGCTCATCCTAAATGAGAAGGTCTTAAATTTGTGCGATTTTTTACTTTTTCTAAAACCCACATTTCTCGACGTTTTGAGTCCTCCTGATTCCAAAAAAACGGGTTTTTTTATAAGTGCTACACGCGTCTTGCTTTATAGGAAAATATGAAATTCGCCTCTCAGCCTGTAAAAACACTATTAATATTTTGAAATTCATATCTTTGAAGAAATTAAAGTTCTTTTTAAATTAATACATTTTTGAATAAATATTATTATGTCGTTATTAGTAATATAATGAGAAGGGATTTTATTTAATGAATATGCGAAATTAACAATTTCTGCATAATGGGAATAACGACACAGGCAGATAAATGAAATACATGCGAGTGTATTTCTATTTGATTTTTTGCGCTGAATCTGATTTTCAAGTCAGAAGTGTCAGATTGGTTAAAATTTTTAAGAATAGAGGAGACCGGGGCTAGTTAGGTCAGCGGTAGAGTGGGTAATTGCAGTTTACACAAATGTTATTAGTCAAATTAATTCTTTTCTACACAAAAACTATTTTATATAGTGAGATGGTAGTTTATGTCAAGTTTCATTATGATGTCATCATTTATTTGGAGTAAATGTGAGAAAAACTATTTTTGATACTCCAAAGTAAATTTTTACTTACTTGTTTTTTTTGTTATATTTTCCTGAGTAATAGTTTTAAAAAAAGTTTAATTATCAAATTTTGATCTTTAAATAGTTTCTTTTAAATGGCAATGAAGAGATTTTAATTTATATTTGCAGCATCGATAGAAAAAATCAAATATTTGAAAAACACATGCGGGGTCAGTTTGGTCGTTTTAGCCGGGGTTATTCTACATTAATAAACTACATTAATTTATTTAAATTTCACTATGAGTAATTTATTTTAGTCAAATAACACCAATAATAAGACTTTTTAACAATTAGGAATTAAAAAATACGTTTTTTTAATATGAGCAATTTTTTTATTTTATAATCGTATACTTTCACTGCTCTAATTCAAATATATTTATTTTTCAATTCCTTTTATTATAAAATAACCCTAAAAACTAACACTGAAAAAAAATTTTGTTAATTTAACATATAATTTGGGTGAAAATTTCAATGCAGCAGAAAGTCATCCGAATATGTAAATCAACCTAACATCAAAATAAAGAGACATTTAACAATGATCTAGAGTTAAAAACTATTAATTTCAACTTATACAAATTTGGAAATTTCAAATAGACTTAAACTTATATTTGATTTAAACTTTAATCAATGAATACTTAAATTTAACGATTTTAAATTTGTTTAATGATGCAGACTTCTTCTTCTAAGAATTATTTGAAACAATTTAAAGTCTTAATTTCCAAAAATCGAAATATCATTCAATTTAAACTTCTACACTTAAAATTTTAAGGAATTTTTATATTAAACGAATTAAATTATTTAATTTAACAAATATAAGTCTACCAAAAATAGGAATAAATTATAAAGACGGCGTTTAAAAGCCTTAAAAAATATTGGAAAACTGTGCTCGGTTTCATTAATTTAATTTTATGATATCTCATTTTTATTCTTATTTATTTTATATTTCATAAAATTATAATTAAATCGTCGAATATATTGAAAAGATTAAATTATTTTGAATTATTTATACATATTTTTTTCATTAATTTACATATGTGACTGTCCATGAGAAAACGTGCCTTAGCTCCCAAACGTTAACTTTACAGGGTGAGCGTTTAAAGTTTCTGCAATGTATTGAAGTCAATGTAACGTGCCTACGCTTCTTGCCTAATAACACCAAAATTTCTTTAAAACAACAATTTTTTATTTTTGGAAATGAAAGAGCAAATAAGCATCTGTTGGTTGGCATTAAAAAATCAAAATATATTTTTGGAGCTAAGGCACGTTTTATCATTGACAGTCACATATTATGTTTAAAGTGTTGTGAATCTTTATTAAAAACTGTAAAGTAGATTAAAGTAAAACCTCGAGTAAAACACGCATTTATATTTTCTTAAAAATTTCTTTAAATATTTTTCTTTTTTCCAAATTAAAAAATTCCCAACTTCTATCGATTCAAATTGAAATTATTTCAATCTTGAATTAATCAAAATTGAAATATAACCAAAGTTTTAAGATTTACAACTCATTTCTTTTTTAATCCCTAATGGTTGGAACAATTATTTCAAACTTTTACCTTTACAAATTAAATAAAATTAAAAATTTTAAACTTGATATTATCAATATAAATTTAAATTGCTTCAAACATTAGTTTGTATATGAACTATGAATTATTTAGATTTTAATAATAATAAACTTGAATTATTTAAAACTTTTAATTGTTCGAATTTGATCAATTCCTAGAGTTATTATAAACTTTAAATACAACATTTGTTTGAAAAAACTAAATTTGGTACGTATTTTTATTTAAAATGGGGAAGAAAGTTTGACATTAAAAAAATATGGTTAAAAAAAGAATAAATTATAAAAAAAGCATTTTAAAAGTCTTAAAAAATATTTGAAAACAGTGCTCGCTTTTTACCAACTACATAATGATTTTTCATTCTTTATTCTTACTTATATTGTATTTTTTAGAAGTAATTAAAAGAATAAATATTATTTTTAAAATTATTCATAAATTATTATAAATTATAATATAAAATATTCATTATTTTTCATTTTATGTTTAAAGTGTTTTGAATCGTTATTAAAATCGGTAAAGTAAATTTAAATAAGACACGTTTGTATTGTAATACATTATTTTAATTGAAAGTAAAATATTTTGTCAATTGATTTAAAAATTACATTCCGGAGAATTTATAATTAAATAAATAAATTTAGAAATCTTATAATTAATATAAAAATAAATTTTTTAAAATTTACTGATCTAAAACAAAAAACATCTATTGTGCCAAACTTCAGGTGTGGACAGAATGAAAGAATTAAAGAATAACGTTTACGATTAATATTATTAATTCTCAAATTAATAATTTCCATTTATGAGGTTTTATATTTTATATTTTTACTGATTTTCACGCGAAACACTTTTACCAACCTAAGCATGTCAATTAACTATATTTATTTTAGTCACCTGTCATATAAAAAATTACTTTTATCTGAATATAGTTGAAAGCGCTACGTAGCGCAGAGCTAATACATAGCGTTAACGCTTCAGAGAATCCGTGCCCTGGAGACCATTTCTGCGATTAAGATTCCTCTATTGTCGAGCCTTGTCTCGCCCCAGTCTGGCGACTTCGCATTGAAGTTGCCGGTGACGAGAACATCCAACCTGGATTCTCGCAGGCTCGACTCGAGTTCATCTATCTCGGCTTCGAAGATTGGCAGTGGGTCGTTGGGCGAGAAGTAGCAGCTATACATGCGCATACCTAAAATTCCCACCCACACGAACCCACTGCTTGTCTCCAGAAACTTGTCTATCCTTAAATCTGGGTTAAAGACCTGAATGGCTGCCCTTCCTGATGTATCCTGGTACCAGTTAGCGAGATCGTTCTTCTTGTTCTGCTCACTACAGAACAAAATGTCGATATTCTCCTTACTGGCTGTCACCAACATCAGGTCCAGGGCCTTCTTACTTGTATGCAGATTAATCTGTAGAAACTTTAGGCATTTGCCTTTTTAAGTTTCTGCAGTTCATTCTTGTATATTGGGCAAGCAATACTGCATGCCCAATGTTTGAGGTTCTGCTTTCCCAAATCACTGCATGTAATGCAGCTAGGATCAGTGACCTTACAACTTTTCGCCATGTGACCCGCCTTGCTGCATCTCCGACAGTTTTTTAGTCTGTCGGGGCCTTTGCATAGACGCGTCGCATGCCCAAATCCGAAGCACCTTTGGCACCTGGGTACCTCTAAGTGTTCACGAATGGCTGCGTTTATCCATCCAATCCGGATCTTTCCTGTCTTAATCAGAGTAAGATCACTTCTTTAGAAGCACTTTCATCGAGGTCTCTGATCTCGAGAACTCTCTTGTTCACGAGTTAACAGTAGCCTTGTCTTTTAAGGAGGCTGTTAAAGCTCCCGCGAACTTGGAGGTGTCACCACCTTTTTTCACGACAAGGAGGACTTCATTGTTTAAAGTTCTCCTCGTCCTAAGAACTTCCGTGCCCGATTCTTCGGGCTTCAGAGACTTTTGAAGGCCCTTCAGGATTTCGCAGTACGAATTCGGGTCCGTTGCCGAAATCCTGACTGCCTCGGTGCTTCGGGGCTTTCTTGTTGGCGCTTTCTATTTTTTCTTCGCCTTTTCCGCCTCCTTCGCCGCCTTCGCGGCCTTTTGACGCCCTCGAGCTTCTCTCCTTCTATTTCGGACAAGCTCGAAGTTACCGTCATTCTTGCCTGCAAAGGCGGCGATGCCTGAAGGACCGGCTACAATTTTGGCGCTTGCGACTACCTCTGCCAACGTCTTTTTAGACTGCTGGTCCTGAGGTGCCATCTGCGGCTCAGTCTGCTCTGGAGACTCAGAGCTCTTTCCCTTTTTGGGGGTTTTCCCCGGAGGCGTTTCGGCAGCGCGCCTTTTCTCGTTCCTTTTTGTAGGAGGAGCACCTTTCACCTTGGCTCCTTGTTCCGTATTTTGGGTGCTCGGCCCTTTTGGTTCTAAAAACCGCACATTTGTGCGGATGACCTCAAAGGCCGCCTCCAGTACATAAAGACCGTCTTGGACGTCTGCGCTTATGTTCTTCTGCCTAGAACAAGCGGTACGCATGACGGACAGTATTTTTGGAACCAAGGCAAGTTGTAAGGCAACATTTGCCTCGAATAGATCTATGTCGTCCCTCTTAAACGTCTAAGGAGTTTCCTCCATGGCCTTCATCGTGTTCTTTCCAAGAGCTCTTGGCAAGTTTGTAAAAACTTGCTCTCTTCTACTTCTCGGCCCAAGGACCCTAAGGGGGGAGGCTGTTTCCACGTATATACCAGGCGTCTTTCCTGATTCTACTGCAGCCGTAGGGTCTACTGCAGTTTCAGTACTTTCCGTGCTTGTAGATACGGGCGGTTCTGATCCAATAGGACCAAGCTCTACTTCCATCGTTAACTGATCGAAAAATTGTCCAATTGTTATGTCCATGCTTGTAAGTTCACCAGCGCCTGCTGCGTAAATTGGCGGGCCGCCTTGATTGGGAGCGGGTGTACCCTCGGATACTGCGATCCTACCCCAGATCCCTGAGGCCCAATCAACACGCTTAGCCGTTCCCGGAATACACGGACGGAACGGACTCGCCAGTAGCAATAAAGGTTCCGACCCCTTACATACATTACGCACTTGCCGATCAATCCCGAAGGGGCTGGCTCCTGACACCCTACCGCAGATCCACCTCGGCAGAGCTACGCTCACATCAGACTCGTACCTGCTACGGTTGGAACCGCCGCGATAGGACTTATCACTACCAGTGTACTGCCTGTAAGGTGCCGATCGGACTAGTGTCGTTGGTCAGACCGGACAAACAACCGGTCCATCGGGCGCCAACCCTAGATCGAGACTATTCCACACCAACTTAGAAAAACCAAAAAGGCAGGAGTGTCCCGCTCCTCCCAGAACCCATGTCGTCCGCAGCTGACGAGGATGGTTAGCCCCATTTGGAATCCGAATTAACATCATCCGCACAGGATAGCTAGTGCACAGGTTCGAAAAACGGCGGCAACCCGAATTAACGGGGTCCCGTTCATTCCCCTGTGCCCAAACTCGCCAGACATCGGGGGTCGATGAGTCCTGGAAAGAGCCGAACAGCTCGTCCAGTGATGGCGTCTGATGGACAAGCGCCTGGCCGGTCCCTACCCAGTCTTAGGGGGTAATAGGTGGTAAATAACAATTAAATTAGCACTTTTAAAATTTTTGTTTATTCTATTTCGTTACTTTTATGAAATCAAGGTATTGGCAGGCATTAAAAAACAAGTTCGTAGAAAATAAGAAAAGAAAACGAAAAAGTTGACATTTTTTCAGCTGTTTGCATTAATATTAGGATTGGACTATTGTTCTCATTCGTGTTTGTGCATCAAATCATTTTTTTTCGGCGCTGCCCTGATTTTTCGGCCTAATGATAGTTCTACTAATTGAATCTCTATATCCCCTTGATCTTTTTTTAACTCTTTTACAGCGGAAAATATCTCTGGATGGTTTCTCCCAACGAGCAGGCGGAAGCGATTATGCCAACCCTCGGTGGCAATGTTGGTTTTGTTTTGGTTGTTTAATATTGCTGCGTACTGGTTCAAGACTAAAGGATGGTATCGTGGAGGTACTGCCCTTCTGCGCAGTGCTGTGGTCATATGCGTATAGTCTTTTACTTCCGTATTGTTAGACAGTAAGCAAAAGGTAAAGCTACAGTTTGAAAATTTAAGTCTTGCGGATTTGATGATGCTGTACAAAGCACTGTAAAATCCATTAATACCCAGTCTTCTTTCGCTTATCAACTTAACTTCGTAATTTATATTAACTTTAAAAATTTTGAAAATGTAACAGATTTTAAAAACAACAAATTTGGTCTGAAATTTGAGAATTTTTCGGGGAAATAGTTTTTCGGAGAATATATTTAAAATAATTTTTCGAGGAATCGGCTTTGGGGAAATGGTCATCGGGGATATTGCATTCGGAGAAATGTCCATTCGGGGGATTGTATTCGGGGAAATGACCGGAAATCAGTCTGAAGAGGTTATTCTGTCTCTAATAGGACTCTTGCTTTTCCCGTAAGGGTAGCAAATAATTCGAAGGATACAGCATTTATTTTTATAATTGTTTTATCTAACAAAGCCACAAGCTACTAAAGGCTCATATAGGTATTGAGCTAATTATTTGTTAATCAAGCACGTTCGAAACGATAGCTAGATTATTTTATTTTGGTTAGGTTTCTCTTCCTGAGAATAAAAAAGATTAAAAGTGTAAACCAGCGCTAATTAATTAGCTACGAGAATGTATTAGACCATTGATGTCCTCTGACGATTTCATTAAGAGTATCAATACTGTTATGATCAGCATCATTTAATGTTCGTCACGTTCTTATTTACGGTCTAGCGACGAGTATCGTCAGCTTCTAGGAGAATTAATATTCCGGATTACTAATACTCCCGCGTAAAACTCTTTCAATAATTATAGAATTAATCTTTTCATTTGGAAACAATAGTGACTATTGAAGTAGTAGAATATTACAAAGAGGGAGTATTAATACTCCTAGTTATTAACATTCCTAAATTTATGTGTGATCGGGTTGTTTAAATGGATTTAATAGAATTCGCGCAGCGATGATAATTGATGCAGTAAAATCTTTGAAAGGAAAGTTGATACTCAGAGTTCTAAATTGTAATGTCTAAAAGTCGCAATGTTATGTTCGTAGTATACGGCGTTAAAAGAGAAATAGGTCGGGACCGTTTGGTCAATCTTAGTCCTATGCTACCCGAATATTAATTGTCATTGAGAAATCCGTGCCCAAGTCTTACGTCGACTTGCTATTTCTTTGTTTGTTTCTTCTCATATTCAATTGGAGATCTATCTTTTTTATACTTTTAATATTGTGTAATAAAATAATATGACGATTCGGTTTATAATAAATAGTTTTTTTTATATAAATAGTGGTTTTACTGACTTCTATTCTTTCTCTCGCTCAGGTTAGAATGATTGATATAGTATTGTTAGTTGGAAAGTACGTTTTGGCCTAAGGAAAAGGATTTTGTATGCTTTTAACAAGTGGAATAAAGTTATTGCTATAATTTTTTATTTATTTTAATTTAGCATAAAGAACGAAATGTAACAGTCAGCCCCCCTGTCCCGTTTTCACAAATACTTCTTAACTCCGCACAATTGGGACAATTTTTAAACACTGCCCCAGCTGTCCCACAGACCTGACAAAAAGTCCGGTTACTAGCTGGTCGTGGGATGGGACCCTTATTCGCGTAATGCTCCTGCAGTTGACATAGGAAACAGGATCTAAACCTGCAATCCAACGCTTGGTGTCCCACTGCCTGGCCCTTGTAGCAGGCACCCATAAATCCACTCGGAACACTAGGCCTTGACACCGGTGGGCGATTTACTCCAAAAGGACGATTTGGAAATTCTCCCAAGTTCCGTAAACCACTTGTGGATGGGACAGAAGGGTTTATCAACACCATTTGAGTGTACGTAACCGGTATCTGTCACAGGAAAAATTCTGTCTATTTTGCTCAACGCTTAATTTGAAATTTAAATAAAATGAGACACTTTCAGCGTAAGCGCGAGCTTATTCCACACCCCTCGTAACACGAACAATCATCGGAAACGAAATAATATAAAAAATTTAAAAAAATGTCAAGTCGGTTACAGCTTCAAGGTGAACTGTATGGCTTCTAAACAAGTAAAGGGGACAATATATCCGTTGTAGAAACGGTGACCTCAGCCTTTGATCATACATATTTGAATCGGTTCAGCATAATCTACTCCGGTTAAGCTGAACAGTCTAGTTGGCGTAACTCGAGCTATTTGGAGATCCCCATTAAATGCGAAGCCAGACGTAGTTTCACCCTTTGACAAATTAAGCAATGATGAATCTCGGTCTTAACTAGGCGGTTTCTACCTAAAATTCTGATGACGGATTCGTGTTCAGCGCGTCAAAATACATAGGGAATGACTTGTCTAGTCTGCCGCGCACGACACTTTTATTTTTTTTTGGGGCTGTGTTATCGATCCAAATATACATTATTTATCCTGTATAAGAAACGAGTACTGAAGGTCAGCGTTAAACGGAAAAGCGTTAACAGTTAACGAAAAAGGATATTTTATACCTGGTTCCTTGGTTAGGGAGAGTTCCTTGGTTTCTTAAAAGTTTACGGAAAAGGAAACTCTCAGCTCATTATACAAATTACATTGAAATTTAAATTTTATTTCTTAAAACAAACAATAGCCTACCTGCAGGGAGTCATCATCATTAGAGCAAACCCTTGTATATTGAGGGTTGATGGCTTTAGGAAAAAAAATAAAATTTTCAAGTATTATTGAAAAGAGAGAAAATAAATTATATTCTGTAATTTTACCTCATTACTCAAATATTCTTCCAATTTAAAACTTTCTTTCTAAATACGAGCAATAGACTAAATAAGCCCATTGGTTTTCGAGTCAACCCTAGCATAATGAGTGTTATAATTGATTTTGCAAAAGAAAACAATTTTTTGAGCTTTAACGAAAAGAGAGATAAATACATTAGTGCGTGGTATAAAAGTATAATGTGGAAGCGAATAATGCTAATTATTGTGTATTTTTTATTAAGTGTTTATAATAGAAATGTGTTTAATATGAAAGTGTATAGTATTAATATGCTTATTGTTTATTAAGAGTTTGTGTTAAATAGTTATTAATACGGTAAACAAAAAGTGTTTATTAAAGAAATGAACTGTAAGTATAAATAATAAATAATAAAGTGACTCTAATAGTAAATATACATTAAAAATGAAATGTGAAAAGTGACAGTGATTAAAATGAAAGTGTGCAAAACGTGTTGACTAAAGTAACAATATTTAGAAAGTGTTTCAATTTTTTATTTTCAAGAAAGTTAGTGTTATGAAATGCTAAAAGTGTTCATAAAATGGATTCATTAAACAAGTGATTGATAACTGTTTAATAAATAAATTAATTGTAAATGTTTAATAAATAATAAGGTGATTATAATGTTTTTAAAGAGTCGTTACAGTGTAAAATAAGTGTTAATAATATAATTATATAAAAGAGGTGAGATAAAGATATTAGACAATAACATGTGACAATTACATGAGACAATGATATGAAATAAACAGATGAAACAATGAGAAAAATGAGGTTAAAATATAAGATAATAGCATGAGACAATGTGATAAGATAAACATGTGAAACAATGAGAGAGATCAGGTAAAGAGATGAGATAAACATATGAGATACAGAAGCAGAAAAACATTGAGACTTAGAATGTAAAGATACTTTGATGACATGTAGGATATAGAGGTCATTGTGGAGTTAGATCGTGAGTCATAAAAAATTCATTTTTTGTTAATTTTTTTTTTTAAAGTTGTTTCTAAAAAATGAGTTCTTAGTTAAAAAAGAGGTATTTCAATTTAAATAATAAAGATTAGGATATTATTCGTAATTGGGAAATCCTAAATGACAATTACATGTATAAGTTTCAGGAATTATTGGAACTTGCATCAGGTGGTAGTTTCCAGAAACAAATTACAGGATATTTAGAAATGTTAGATGAAATAAATAAAAGCAATTAACTAGAATAAGTCACATAATCAAATATTGTTTAGTGGAAAACTGGAAACCGACTTTTGGGTCACTGGATTTGCACTTACTATGATGGAAATGAACTTTTTGTTTATGATAGTCTTAATGAAGGTTGTTTAAATGATGATCAAAGAGAATATTTATGCCGGTTATATCCATTTAAACCTAATGTAGTTTTTTAAGAGTACAACAACAACCAAATTTTGTTGATTGTGGAGTATACGCCATTGCGTTTGCTGTATCTTTATATTTTAATATTAACCCTTAAAATGTTGTATATAGTCATGCTTTAATGATAACTTATTTGTATACGATGTTTGAAAAAAATGTGTCATCTCATTTCGGATAATTTTACAAAATTTTTTAAACTTGGAATTGGCAATATCGAATAAATAAACAACAATAATTTACATGTGAGGAATGTAAAAGATGCGACACAGAAGAGAAAATTAGATTATCAAACTAATGACGGATTTACAGAAATGAAGGGAGATAGTAATAGTCCTTTATTACATACAAAAATAGGACAGAAAAAAGTTGTTAATATTCCTGACTAAGAAACTAAAAAAAACAGTACCAGATATGAAAAATGTATTGTAAAAGACCTAATTTAAAAGAAGAGATGGGAAAGAGAGACAAATAACAAATATGGAAAGTGTAAATAGTGACAGAATATAAATGTTTGTAAGAAAAAACATGTAGAAAATGCGTCAAATTCTTTTGAAGCAGTAAAAGAAGGTAATAATTATAAAATATTAAAAACAATAGTAGTAAGAAGATATTTTTTAGCAATGCTTATGAGAAAAGTAGAAAAACTAGAGCAGAATAGCAGAAAGAATATAGTGAAATGATAAAATTAAAACGAAAAAGAATTGATAACAAAGAAATAGAAATATCAGTTATGGAAGATGTATGTTTAAGTAGTGAAACAGATTTAAATTTTCCCAAAAAAACACATAGATAGTGCTGTTAAAGAAGAAAAGAGAGAGAATAATTCTGACAAATTAATAATTTCTAGCGGTTGTAATGAGACAAGTAAAAAAAGTGCAGAATATCAAAAAATGTTGAAAGTCAGTTAAAGTATTTTAAAGTAGATGAAGGAGATGATAAGAATGAGAAATTACAAAGAATAGTGAGCCAGACAAAAACTGTTAACACGTCTAATCAGAAAATTAAAAAAAAGTAAAGCAGAATTTAAAAAAAGCTATCGTCAAAGATTGAAATTGAAACAGAAGATGTGCCATGCTAGGAATGAAAATAATGAAATACTATATTCAAAAGATATGCAGGAGAAAGATATAAGAATTTGTGATGAGAAAATGAAAAAAGTCACGCAAAATAACAAAAACAATTACGTAAAAGATTAAAATTAAAAAGAAACGTAATCGATAAGGAAAAAATAGATGTTTCGGAACATACAAGTAAAAAATTGACATTTATGCGAAGGAAATCATTGATGTTCATGATTTTGCTTATGCAAAAAAAAATATTAATAGCATACATGTTTTAAGTTATAACGAACATTATTTTGGTAAAATATCGTTTTTTTTGCAAAAGATGTAAGGCTAAACCTTTTGAGAAAGAAAAAGTTCAAAAGAAATTAACTTATAATTATTGTTGCAGTCATGGTGGTGTATCGTTCCCTTCAGAAAAATACCCTCATGAATTAAAAAAATTGTTAGATGGATCTCATAAGATATTTGGCCATTTTAGGAATAATATAAGACTTTAATTTATTTGCTTTTGCATCTTAAAATGCCAATATAGTTAATTTCAATAATAATAAAAGACGAGGACCATTTTGATAAATAATTCAAGGTCGAATTTATTATTAAATCAACAATTTCCTATTTCCTGAAATTAATAATGATCCATCGTTTAGTCAATTATTCCTGTTAGATCCAGAAGAAGCAATATGCTATAGATTAAACAAACATGACAACTTAGATGTGGATATATTATTTAGTATTATTAAATTATTGAGAGATTGTAACGCATATACCAATTTTTTTTAATGGTGTTTGAGATCATTGAAATAGAAACTGCGTTAGCAAAAAAAAAAAAATTTAATTTACAATTTTTAAAGGTGTTATAAAGTTGCTGCTATTTTTAATATGAATGCTGAAGGTTTAATACCAGAGTCTTATGTAACGATTTATAATGCATCGATTAAACAATTGCAATTGGTTAGTCTTTTAGATCCGAATGTTGAACCTTGGATATATCCTATACTTTATCCTCTAGGAAGCAAGGGTTATTGTCTCGATACGATTCGTACTGATAGTGACAAACCAAGCAGAAATCAAACTGTGTCCAGATCTGCTTATATAAAATATAAAATAGAAGTAAGAGATCATACCTTTAATCAATTTTTATATGGTGGAAGAATGTTTCAGCAATGGTTAGTTGATAATTATGTCAAAGTTGAAAAAGTTAGGTTACATTTTTGTAAAAATAATCAAACAAAATTAAGCATTGAAATTTACAAAGTGTCACGATCTGACTCCGTGACTTATTGTTTTATAATTCTTATTTTTCTTATTAGATAATTGGATAATAAGAAAATTTGTTATCTCAAATTAAAGATTTTGGAATGTATAAATTTAAATTCACAAATTAGTTTAGAAATTGTAAAAGATATTCTTCAATTTTAAAAACAGAACACATAGTCTGGCGAAATAACTGTAAAGTTACGAAACTGTTCTTAATTATAATGCCAACTAAACGAAAATAAGAGTTAACTCAAATATTTATATTCACCACAAAAGGAAAATAAATATAAATTACTTCTATTTATCATAGGAAGAACTAGACAGCATAAAGTTCAATTTCCTTTAAATATTCAAATTAAAAAAAATTATTAATTAATAAAGAATAAAAGTTTAAATGAAGACTTATTACACTTTGAAAATAATATTAACTTCATTACAAAACAAAACGCAAGGTAAGTTGCTCCCGATAATTCATCGAGGATCGCAACTATACCGAGATTACAAAACTGTACTCAAAATAATTTCATCAATGATGATGAAAAAATCGTTCAGCAAAAATTCGATGACCAAAAATAGCAGTTAATAAAATTAACTGAAAGGGTAAATCGTGATCTTTTGGTGGGTAGCCGTCGCCTGGTAAAGACGAGCCGAGTTTTGTTTTTTGAAACAACGCCCATTAGGCGTCAGATTTGAATTTAAAAATATATTATTTAAAGTGAAATAAGATTATATAGAAAAGGGATTATTAATTAAATAAAAGAAAAAGAGATATAATTACTCAGTTTATGAATATATATATATATAAGAATATTAAAAGAATATTTAAAGGAACAGACAGAATATTAAAAAGAAACCTATTATTACATGAGAAATTTCAATTTTTGGTGAGTAGAAATATTTGCACACACAGAACAATTACACAACACACTCAGAAAGTTGGAATATTACAGTATATTGTATTACATTAATTCTTCTCAAATTATTGTTTTCTTAAATAAGACTTTCAGTCTTGTCATAGCGAAATTTTGCTAGTTTGTATGTACAACGAGTTGAATTAGTTTTAATAAATTGATTGTTAATATGTTAAAGATAAATATCCATATTTTATTTCTTTAATATTTACCATACCCTAATCGAAACAGAATACGGCTCTCTGCCGATATATTGAATAATAATATAATTTTAGAGACGATCCCCTACCTTTCTTTTTTTGATTAGTTAATTATTTCAATAAATTAACACAATCATTCTTTGTACTACAGGGTATTTTAAAATCTTAACAAATAATTATATTTGTTTGATTGTGGATTTTTTTATGACTACTTTTTGAAACTATTTTAATCTTTTCAAAAAAACCACCCTCTACCCTTACACAAAGGATTAATTGATCATTTAGATAATCAAGAAATTGAAAATAATGTACATGTTGTCAAGATGTTGATACTGCCTTCAACATTTATACATTCACCTCGTAACATGTTGAAAAAATATCAATATGCAATGACTATTATGTAGCTTTTCATGGTAGACCAGATTTATTTATTACAAAGACATGTAGTTCAAAATGAAAAGAAATTTAAGAAAATTTATTACTTAATCAGTCAGCTTCTAATAAACCTGACAAGTTGCAAGAGTCTTTCATTTAAATGTAAAATAGTTAATCGAAACTATAGTAGATGATAAACTATTTGAACGAGTAAAGTCTTATGTTTTTGTTATTGAATTTTAAAAGCGCTGTTTACCACACATTCATTTACTGGTTATATTGGAAGAAGCAAGAAGACTATACATATACAGGAGAGAGAGCTTCGCTATATTTGTATGGAGAGGAGTGGGGATGTGGGTGGCTGTGCTAGTGGGCAGAAGCCTTGTTTCCGGTGCGCGCAGAGTAATAAAATACATGACCGCGCACTGACCGAACTAAAGGGCTTCTGCCTACTGGCACAGCCATTTTCCTTGTATACCCCCACTACCGCTATATTTCTCCTGTATATAGTCTTCTTGGGAAGGAGGTTCTAAAATATTAAGAGCAGAGAGTGTTGATCGGTAAACTTTTTAAAGTCAGGTTTTTAAATGGTATTGAGTATATTATTATTTTTTATAATTACTCCTCATATTCTTCATTTTGTTCTTTATCTTTATTTTATTTAATTAATTTTTAATTAATCAAAATTTCCAAATGATCACATCAACTTCAATTTATTGCAATGTCTTCTTATCATTAATTTTCTTTTTTTATTATATTATGTATGTCCTTTATTCCACATAATTATACATAAATGAAACATTATTTTAAGAAATAATAAAATTTGGCGTGCGCTTTAGCGCGCGCTTTTTTTTCTAGTTATAATAATAATATATGGTAATCAGTCTTCCATGACTAAGTCTTATCTAGAACATCAGTTACTTAATTAAATATAAAATTAATAATAAATAAAAAAATTCAATTTTTCCATTTTCCTAAACGTGGGGTTAATATGGGGTACCCCCTGGTGTCAAGATGAAGTAGTATAAAAACCAACCTATTTTTGACTACAAATTTCGCAAGTAAAGATTGCATCTTCATCTTCGTCATCTAAGCACCTTTATTGAGCTGATAAAATAAATTAAAAAACCAGTTTAATGCCTAATTTTAATTCTCTCAAGTAAAATTAAATTACAAAACTAACCTCAAGAAACAATAACTTTTATAACACAAAAATAAACAAGTTGTTACCTGCTTTTGTATTTAAAAATTATTATTTAGGGGAGAGTCGCTAGTTGTGAGACGGGTTTTATTTTTGACCTATAAATTGGAAATAGGTAAACGAAATCGTAAATAAAATACACCGTTCAAAAAGTAACTTAAATACGCAACTTTTATTCATAGAAAGTGTACTGTTCAGATGAACTCGAAAAATTTTATGATCAATTTTTCGAGCACATCTTTTTAGTAAAAAAAAAAAGGTGTCCAGTTGTGAGACACTTATAAAAAAATGCTAAAATTTAACAAATTTGTCATGAAACATTATGTTTAATATAAATAACTAAATATATTGATAATACATATTATTATATACTTAATAAAAATATTTATTCTTTAAAATATGACTATCAGTTTTACTTCATCGAAATCGCTGTCGCAATGGAGGCAAATAAAATAAATTGTGCGCATGTTCCCACACTTTAAATAATTGTTGTGTTATCAAATGTACGTAACGAACTAAACTGAACAGACCGCTTTATGCTGCATAACGAAAAGTATAGGCTATTCCAGATGGGCGGCGCCACCGTCTCACAATTGGTGACTTGCTGTGTCTCACAACCGGAAATTGGCGCTATTTTGAAAGAGGAAAAAGAAAAAATTTCCAACTGTAGATTGAAACAATGTAATATTGCATTACAAAATATAAGGAAAATACTAAATAAAAATGCATAACATTTAGCTTTTCCAAATAATTAACTTAAAAAAAAAGTACTTTGCACATATTGAAAAAAAGTTTTTTAGTCGATTTTCACACACAGTGTTGACATCTAACACAAACAATACATATATCCGCTTCGGTGTACACGTAAAAGTTGGCTCGTATAAAAATAAATGTTTTTATGTATACCAATCAGCCTTTTTATATTTCGTGTTAAAAAAAATAGACTGTCTCACAACTGGAGCCGTCTCACAACTGGCGACTCTCCCCTACATAATAAAACGTCATAAACAGTGTGTAAAATAAACAAAAACAATTTTTTTTATATAAAATAAAGAAAATTGGTTTATATAATACCTTGCGTCAAGAACTCTACTAAAAAGTCTGTTTTTAGAGTTCTAGAGATTAAAAGAAGGGGAAACCTACTTTTAATCACAGTTATCCCAACCAGCAACGCCATTCAAGCACGCTTGCCAACCTAAACATCAGCTGTCGCGTCACGTGTTAGAACTAGTGATGGGCGCTGACCGATCTTCGTTTGTAAATTACAGTAAGTTTACGAAATTTACCGTAAATCTGTAAATTTACGGTAAAAGCAGAAATTCATGTTTTTATAAATATTTACATGAACATTGTCTTGGAAATGAATTAATTATTAAATAAAAACAATAAATTGATTGAATAAAAGTGACATTATTATAATTTTTGCTTCCAAAAGATGCATTTCGTTTTTAATATCAATCAAGTGAGTCGAACCTAACCTCAAATGTCAGAACAGTTGAAGTGTTTACATTTGTTTAAAACGATGACACTAGTGGATATTATTAACAAGTATTGTTAAATTATAAGTGTATAAAGCTTAGAATTTGTTAAAAAAGACTTTATTATTGAATAAGCAGAAGATAAATGCACAAAATGATTGTTAGCTTGTAAAATAAAAAATCTTGTTTTGAACTTTCATAATTAAAAATAGACGTATAGAAAAGAAAATAATGTCGTCATGAACTGATATAAACAATAATTATATGGTGAATGATTTAATAATTTTAAGAATAGTAGTTTTTGATCGTGTATAGTGCTTTATGTTAATAAACAAAAAGTTAAAGTGTACCATAACCTTTTAATTTGGAATATGTTAACAGAATATACTTTCAATATCCGTACAATTTGATCAATTTGAATTGAAAGTTTAGAAGAAGGTTTTCTACTTATTAATTGAAAAAAGGTGATTCAACGAATGAAAGAATGACTCCGGAGGACGTACTTCGGGAATACTACCAACAGGCAAGAAATGGAGAAACTAATGAGTTTTACTGCAAATTTTGTTATAAATCGTACGTAAAAAATGTAACAAGAATGTGTAAACACATAGTACTATGCAGTGAAGCACCTGTTGAAGTAAAAGATGTAGTTTTGAATTGCGTAATAAAAACTAACCTAGAAATAAATGTGCCAGAAGATGAGGAAATGGATCTTTCTGTGAAGGTGATTGTCTTAATAAGTTTTAAAAGTTAGAATATATTTTAGTAATATGTAGTCTACTTGTATTGAAAATAATTTAGAAAGTTAATTAATCCACCAATAATATATAAATTGAACTTAATCATAATTTTTAAGCTGTTTTTAACTAATAATACTTGAATTTATTTTCTTTTTGTAGAATCGATTGTGGCAAAAATTAGCTCTTGAAATTTATGCATCTGGTTCTCCATTCAGTTTGGTTGAAAACCAATATTGGATTAATTTTTTTCAAGACTTGAAACCATCTTTCAAACTTCCATCAAGAAAAGCTTTGTCAACGACTTTATTAGACGCTGAGTACAGTAGATCACTTGAAATAACAAACAGCAGAATTGAACACTGTTCTGCATATGGAGTGCAAATAGACAGTTGGACTAACACAAGGTAAGTTTTAGTAACTAAGATTTGAAATTTCAAAAATTTACAAATTAAGGTAAAAATAAAAAAGTGTGTTTATCAAATTAAACTTTTTTTTCACAGATATGAACCTGTAGTAAATATAATAGTAACAACTCCAGAACCAATTTTGTATAAAAGTATATACAGTAAAACGGATCATCACAATGGAGAATACTATGCAGAACAAATAAAGGAGACTATTTTAAAATGTGGAAAATCTCGCTGCTTAAGTGTTTGCACTGACAATGACTCGACTATGACGAAAGCAAGAAGGCTTGTTGTGAACGATCCAGATTTAATAAATTTAGCAATCTCTTCTTATGGATGTATTGCACATTGGGAAAATTTATTAATAAACGATATTTTACAAATTCCCAGTTTTTCTCGTATTAAAAAAAAAATTAATTCTATCATAACACATATAAATGGAAGTCAAGTTTTAAAGGAAAGATTGAAAGTTATACAACTTGAGGAATATAGCAAGGTGATTGCATTATTATTGCCAGTAAAAACAAGATGGGGTTACATTGTTCCATCCATTCAAAGTGTCCTAAACAGTAGAAACTCCATTGAAAAACTTGTCAATTCTTTACAAGTAAAAAAATACCTTTCTTTGGAAGTGAAAGGTATTGTTTGTGATGCAAGTTTTTGGATTGAGGCTGAACAACTATGCTTCTTCCTAGAACCAATTAAAAAATGGATAAGTGCTTTGGAGTCAGACAGTTACATTATAAGTAAAGTTCCTAATGCTATTAAAGAAATTTCTGACCATATCAAAGGGAATGTTTCATTATCCCCTGTATTACCTGCAGAAGAGACTCAAATTTTAGATATTGTTGAGTATCGTGGTTCTACAATAATGACCGCAATTCACTATGCTTCAAACATTCTCGATCCTAACTGTCAAGGTAAAATTTTATCAGAAAATCAAAAAATTGAGGGTTGTAAATATATATCTAAAGTCAGCACTGCTCTTAAGTGTGACACTACCAAAATTGATGAAGAGTTACATTTATTTATGAATCGAAAGAATTTTTATAGTTCAGAGTTGTTATGGAATTCCCAATTTACAGATAATTCAAAAATCTGGTGGAGCACATTTTGTGCGGCAACAGAGCTTTATAAAGCTGCAATTCCCATTTTATCCATGCCTCCGACTTCAGCAGCCACGGAAAGAAGTTTCAGCACATTCAGCCACATACATACCAAAAAGAGGAACAGGCTAACAACAGAAAGAGCTGCAAAATTAGTTTTTATAGGAAAAACCCATCAAACTTTCAAAGATCAATTCGGCTTCAGAAATATGTATGCCAATGAAATGGATGAATCAGTTGATGATGATGTTACGGATGATTTTGAGTATTGCGAAAATGATTTTGAGTATTGCGAAAATGATTTTGAGTATTGCGAAAATGATTTTGAGTATTGCGAAAATGATCAGTTTAATTTTTTTAATGGTTATTTTATGGTTCATAACAAATAAATCTTTATAATCAGTAAGACAATTCTTTATTTGTGTTTCTATTACACTAAGTAATCAGTTACTACTTTTCACAGTTAGATTTACCTGCAAGCTTTTTTTACACATTTTTAAAACCTAATTCTTAGACTAAATTCTTTGAGATTATCAGTACTTATAAAATTCGTCAACTTGAAAAAACAAAAATATAATATTTTATATCTTTTGAACTTCTTAAAATTTCAAAACTATAACCGTAATGAGAGTTTGAATTTTCATATATACTTCTAATACTGTTTTCTGAGTTATACTCATAATTTTCGTTTTAACTATGTACAATACGTAATTAATACATATTGGAACATTTCCAACTTTTTGGAATAGTCTTGAATTTAGAAAGTAATTGTATTAAGGGTGTTGCAAAGAGAGAATTCATATGATCTTAAAAATACTTTTCCAAGCAACGTACAATCTAATTTTTTTGGAGAACAAAACATGTAATTAAAAAAGTATGGCCTTGTCCCCATGATTTAAATTTTATGCAGATTCTAAAACTAATTTGACATTTTAGAAAAATGTATCATTTTTGCTTCAGTTTCAGAACAAAATATTGAAAACTGTGTATACTTACAAGTATACAATTTTAAATATTTTGTTCATAAACTGAAGCCAAAATAATATATTTTTGTAAAGAGTCAAAGTAGTTTTAGAATCTGCATTTAATTTAAATTATGGGAACAAGGCCATATTTTTAATTACATGTTTTGTTTTTGAGCAAAATTAGATTGTACGGTGCTTGGAAAAGTATTTTTAAGATTATGTGAATTCTCTCTTTGCAACACTCTTAATTATACAAAATTGCTAAAATCTCTTTAAAACTTTTTAAGTTAACCGTATCGAAGTTCGCGTAATAAAAAGTTAATATCTAATCTAATTATATTTTAACACAGGGTGAGCATTTTTTGAATATAAAAATAACATTCATCATCATAAAAATAACGTTTCTGCTCATAAAAATATTTCTATTAATGAAAACACCGTTTTTTCATAAAATCCCATATTATGATTTTTTCTCTACGTTATACGCAATAAATTGCATCTTATTTGATTCTTCCTTTGAACAAATATAATCTGCATTTCTCGAAGGAATAGTTGCTTTCAAAGAAAGAATTGCACAAGCGATTTTGCACAAAAGGCTTCCACCACATCTGCCACTCCACCAAATGCGAGGATTTTGCATTGCACCTGCATCTCTTACTACATCTCTCTGCCACGGACCTTCTTCGAGCTTAAACTTCCCTAATTCCTCTAAAATTTCATTTTGAGAACCAATTTTAAAGAAACTACCAAAATGTAGGATAAAATTAACCCCAGCAAGATATTCTTCGGGATCATTATCTTCTCCTTTGAATCGTGGATCTAAAATATTTGCAGCAAAGTGGACCTTAGTGAGGCTACTTTTAAGTTTTATTTTTAAACTATCAATTATAAAAGATTTTTCATCCTCACTTAAATTCGTTTTCTCGATATTGTTGTTAACAAATTTTTCTAAATTATTCTGTAAGTGCTTCACTTCACTGAGAATTGTTTTATTATTAAGTTTTAAATGAGCCCAATCTTTCAATGGTGATAATTTGGGACATCCATGGAGTCGAACTATGTATTACGGAAAGGCACTGTAATGTTTTTCTCAAATTCGTCAACATCATTCCTGTATCTTCTTGAGAATCTTCGGGATCCTCCAGATGCAATGGAACTCCATGAATTTTTTGATGGGATGTGACCAATTCATTTCTGAAATCTTCATTTCTTTCAATGACTGAAAATATTTTTTCTGTTTTCAGTTTTAAATTAATATAAGTTGGCAGCTGCAGAATCTCGGAAAGAAGGTTTTTTAGAGTGTCGGATATTGAATTGTAAGAAACTGTAAGATGTCCCTCGTTTTTAAAATAGTTGCATAATGATTGCCCATATTCCGTTCTAGTAAAATCATCGTTGGCCATGATTCCTAAGCATTTCTGTGAGTTGTTTTTTAGAAATTTAATAATTTTTCCCAATAACATTGCAGGATTATGCTCAATACATATTAGAAGTAAGTCTGGCAGCGAAGCATAAATACGTATTCCATCAAGGTTTCTGAAAGTAAACATTAAAATTGTAGGATTAAAATTTTTAAATCCAGTTATATATTTGATTTATTTTATTTATTGTACACGAATAAAAAATGAGATCAATTAAAATAATTATTTTCTTTTCAATTCATATTTGAAGTTGATTTGTTCCAGAAAGATCCCCTTTTCGTAATTTAAGAATGAAAGAATAAAATGTTATTATTTATTTATTTTTAGCTCTAAAATATAACAACATCTAAAGCATTACGAGATCATACACCTCTACATTTTGGTTAATCTAATTTGTAGCTTTAAAAGAATATGTTCTACAATTAAATATACGTAAAAAGAAGAGATTAAGATTTATCGAAATCGATTACTTTTCGAATAAAAGCCAACTTCACTAAGCATTGTTGAAAAATTATACTTTTAAATATATTATTTTAGTCTAAGAAGTGCCTTCAATTATTTAAATTACTTCAATTGATGATATTTTATTAAATTTCACTTCAACAATTTTTTTAAAAGAGATGTTAGTAAAATTAATTCCTAAAAGACCTTATAATTAATTTAAATTTGAATTTCCTCTAATATTTTTAGTCGAAAAAGAGAATAATTATTTATGAAACAAAACAAATACGAGATATGCAAGAATAAATATGCTGCACATACCTATTATCAACTAGTAGACCATAGGCCATACTGTTTGAAAGTTTTTCCAGAACAAAAACTTCAGTTGCGTTAAATTCAGTTTCCAGTAAATTTCCGGATAATTCGTTTTTGGTCGGTATTGCACAAGCTGAAGACCAGTTTTTTAAAAAACTAATCATTTCATGATTGTCAATGCATGAAAGTGGAATTCCATTAGAAAAAAACGCACGAGCTAAGAGTTTTTGTAAACGCAACTGAAACAAAAATTTTCATAATTGTATTGTATATTAATTATTTTATTATGCAGTGCCTGACTACAAATTATTTATTTTTTTTACTTACTGTTTCACTTTTGTCAAGTTCTCCATCTAAAAGTGACAAATTTTCTTTGTTCCCACCATCGATTGAAGAATTACTTAAGTTTGACGCTTGTCTTTCAATAGATGAATTTTCTGTTAAAACCTTTTTTCCTTTTTCCCTCATAAATTCTGCTCTTTCTTTAACTTGTTGTGGGGCTCTTGTACACTTCGATAAGTGTTCAGTAAATCGAGTGACATTATTTTTATATTGAATATCACAAAACTTGCAGCTGTAAATTTTCCTCTCCTCATCAATTAGTTTAAAATATAAATTTTTTAAGTCTCCTGGTTTCATTGTATTTAATTCTTGATACGTGAAATATTACAAACTAAATAAATAATCAATAAGTATCACATGAATACACGTTCAAGTAACGAAAACAATTTTCCAAGGTTTGTAAACATTGAACACATTTCACAACCACTCAACGATCTGTCACTTTTCGAGGTTATGTACATACATGCAAAAATTGATTTCGACTAATTTCATTTCCAATGGCTAATAAAGTTAAAATTTTTTTATATCAGTTTATCAATACATGCACTACAAATGCTAAAAACTGGTTATATTTCATATTTTACTTTTAATTTGGCTGCAATAATCGAATTACTCGATTTACCGTAAATTTGGTAAATTTACCTGTAAATTTCGTAAATTTCGTAAATTTACGGTCACGTCCCATCACTAGTTAGAACAGCAAGCGTACTTGAATGGCATTGCTGGTGGGGTTAAACTGTGATAAAAAGTAGGATTCTCTCCATTTTAATCTCTAAAACTCTAAAAACAGCGTTTTCAGTAGATTTCTTGACACAAGGTTATTATATAAAATTATGTGTGGAACACGGGCGCATCTAGGGAAATCTCGACTCGTGTGATTGCCCTACAGATGCGCCCTTGTTACACAAATAACTATTTTAGTACCGTAAAACTTCGCTCATGTAGGGTAACTTCGCTCAGTGGAAACTTTTTTTTTCAAAATTTATTTATTGTTATTTCTAGGAAGAAAAATATAAAATTTGCGATTGCTAATGTTAAGAAAGGTATCAAACTGTGTCTCAAAGGTATTTTAAAGCAGAATTATAGTCAACATTTAATAAAAATAATATTTATTTAAATATGTCGATTTTGCTCATTGAGCAAGTAGTGTGTAAAAGTCGCTTGTGAAACCTATATTTAAAATATTTTATGTTAAAATCATATAATAATCTTATTTCCTATATCCCTGACATGATTTAGCAAAAATAAAACTACTGAAAAGTTAAATAGATGTTGAAAAAAGTAAATTTAAAAAAAATATTCCATATTTGTTAGGTAATTTTGTTTATGAATATAATGTATTATTCAATCGTTTATCAAGTATCTAAGGTTATTTCTCAGGACAAAATAATAAAATAAATATTATCAAATTATAAAACACAAAACGTGGTTAAATATTTATTTTGATGACTGTAAATGTTATTTAAAAAATATTATTTTCTTTCTAATGATTTTATAAAGTGATTACAGCTTGTAAACTAACATATTTTTATTGTTAAAAATTAAGTCATTAAAGTTGAGCGAAATTACCCCACATTGAGGTATAATTTCGTTCACAGTAAAAAGATATATTAAATAGGTTTACGCAATATATAGTATTTTTTTTTACTTCGTGAAATTAAAGAGGAAGAGTCAGAGATTGTATATTTGCAGTACCAAAATTTATTATTAACTTTTTCTTATACTTTTTTCAGAAAAACATGAAAATTTGGGCGAAATTAGCCTGCTTTACGGTACCTTATCTTGCCCTCACTTCCTATACCCAGTCTTGACCCCACATACGGAATTACATCAAAAAATAAGGTTTATAAAATTTAATTTAGATACAGAAATAAACAAGTGCTTAACTACAAGCGTAATCAATGTTGAACATGAATAACATTATATGGTATATTAAACGTTGTTATTTACGTAAAAAACACGTACTAAATAAAATTCAAAAGTGACAAGAAAACAGTCAGAAATAGCATATCATAACGGTGCTATGTTATGCAAAAAATGACTATGAATGGTTAATTAGTTTATTAATTGAGGCAGGTACTCCGTCGTGCCCCACCTCCCCAACAGCCTAATTTTATGTGTGCTAAATTATTTAAAGTGTATTTAATTCTGCTTTGAATGGGTTTTTTTAAATCAAACTGGTGAAAAACTGGCTGAGTAATTGCATTTTTTGTCCTTATGATCACAGTATTTTTCGTGAAAATCAATTTTCAAACATTTTGGTGGCATTCTTAATTACTTAAAACATAAAACCTCTATTAGATATAGAAAGTCTTTTTTTCAGCTATAATTAAAAAGAAATTTTAAAATCAGACCAAAAATAACGAAGTAACAATTTATTTTATACAAATACTGCAGAAAAACTGTTTTTTAGCTTTAACATGAAATTTTAGGAAATGGGGAGGGGGTAAATTAATATATAACATTTTTTATGTTCTTTATGACGAACAATTTAGGCTAGGTCTGATTAAATGTAATTTTTTGTAACGCTGTGTAGTATTCAAGAGTGACAGCAGGCGAAATCATATTGAAAAGTTAGGCTTGTTCATTATAGGTTTTAATACAACGTCTGTAATAATAGTAAGCAAGACGCATTCACAAATTATATTCGTGATAGTAATAGTACAAGATCCCACTGCATGATTTATACACTGATAAGTTTTAAGAATAAAATTTGTTTTAAATGAAAGTTTATCTGATACAATTTGCAAAACTCTTAGGGTTCCTGGGCCTTTGTGGGCCATTTTGTTGTTAAAAAAAATTTGTTGTTGTATTTTGTTGAATTTCTGTATCATAAGTTTTAAGGACAAAATAGGTATGAAAGGTCGTTAGTAAAGCAAAAAGAAAAAATAAAGTTATTTTACTCCCTTTGGGCCCTTGTCTCAGCAGCCGCATTAGAAAGCGCTGTTTTTTGTTGATTTTGTGCATTTTTAACTTTGAAGAGAAAATCCATTATCAATGTAGCGATTAGATATTTTACTACATGTCTAGACTAGGTTGCCTGTTAAAATATGGTTTGGACAGTCGTTGCCAGATGTAAAAGTTTCAAAATTTATTTAAATGAGAAAGAAGAACCGAGCAACAAGTTGGCATTATGTTGAAACGTTTCCATGACAACATGGTATAAACAATATTCAATTATGTAAATAATTTAAAACGTAGGTTACAAAATTTACAATTTTTATAATTAAGGAAAATGGAAACTTGTTTAGTGTGTCTAGAAGAAGGAAAAATACAACACTTTAATGATAAAAATTAAGAAAAATGCGTTTTAATGATAGAATTTCGACGTATTAAAGGATTTAAGTATGGTAAAATACATCTGCCAAAAGCATCATCAAATCTAAATTATGGTTACCACACACCATGCTTGAAAAATGTTTTAGTGCTGAAGCAGAAGTACAAATCAGAATTCAAAACTGTTTTTGAACTCACAAAAACGTTTTGTGAGGTTTAGAATGAATAATTTTAATTTTTGTTAAATGTTTATATGCCTTGAAACTAATATTTTAATTTTATCTCAAAATCTAAATTATTTATGCTTTAATAATATTAGTTTTTCTATACCAAAATTAGTTATTATTCTATTATTATCCTATATAAGAAATTACTTAGCTGTTTTCTGTAGACGCTGTGCAGGCGAGAGAGACAAATGCATTAGGTAGGTAGGTTAAAGATTGAGAGAGACACTAGACATTTCTGTGCACCGTACGTCTACAGGAAAAGAGACAAATACATTAGGTAGCTTAAAGATGGAAAGAGACACTAGACATTTCTGTAGACGCTCAAAGGCGTAGGTTCAGGGGGTTTAGAAAAATCGAGCAGAATAAACCAATCAGATAATTGCCTTTATTGGAAAGCATTTCGTGATTGGTTTGTTTTATTCAATTTATCCGAGAGAGACTATGCGCAAACCCCTGCATAGCTTATGCACCGCCGCATATACGTGTATGTACATATTCGTATGTACATATGCATACGTGATTGTTATGTCGTTAGTGGGTAAGTGTTAATTATTATATTATAAAATTAAGTAACTTTGTTTAATGTCAAACATAACCTTGTAGGTTGTATATGTTGTGACTTTTACCTTGTAGTTGGTTTATTTTTGACTTTTAATGTATCATTTGTTTTTATTAAACTATTTTTGTTAATTTTGCATTGTTATGTCGGTAGTTTATTTTTAAAGTAAAATACGGTAAGTGTAAATTATTATATTATAAAATGAATTAACTTTGTTTAATGTCAAACTTAACCTTGTAGGTTGTTTATGTTGTGACTTTTACCTTGTAGTTTGTGTATTTTGTGACTTTTAATGCATCATTTGTTTTTATTAAACTATTTTTGTTAATTTTGCATTGTTATGTCGGTAGTTTATTTTTAAAGTAAAATCATATGATAAGTATTAATCTTATAAAAGTAAGTAACTTTTTACACATGTCAAACATAACCTTGTAGTTTTTAATGCATGATTTAGGTTGTAGTAAATTATATCAAATTTTATTGTTAAATAATAATTATTGAACATTTTGTGTTTTTTCTTTAACTGTCAGTAACAAATTGTAATTTTCGTCAAATTAATAGTCCATACTTTCTGAAACTTTCTGTACAATTCAACGCCTTAAATAAAAGAGTGGGATGGAAAGCAGGTGAACTTTGTAGTGTACGACGACATCACATTTTATGAAAAAAATTTCAACTAATTGTCTCAAAAAATTATTGAAAAAAGTGTGAAAGCAAAAATATGAAAATAAATACATTGATATATGATAACAGAAATTTCAAATTAAACAATTGAATTTGTTCCTGCTTTGCGTTTTGACATATATATGTATGGTAAGTATGCTTTTGTTTTTAATATCTATAATAAATATATTTATTATTTATTAGTTCGCGTTGTCGAAAGGAGATGAAATTTTGTTTAAACAAAAGCATATTTAACATACATATAGATGTAAAAACCCGTAGCAAGAGCAAATTTTTTTTGTTGTATTTTAAATTTCTGTTATTTTTAAAAAAAACTTTTATCGTTTATAACTTCGGAAAATATTCAAATTTTTAAAAACATTTTATAGGTTTTTTTTAGTATCATCATGGAGTATCAAAACATATATATGAATGAAAAAAATCCCTAGACTTAACAAAAATTAAGGGGTTACTTCAGGAATTCTGACTCACTGGTAAAAATAAATTCAATTTGTGAATAATTTTATTAATCTAAACAAAAACTTAAAAATGTCGATTAACAATTTTTTGTTTGATAGTTTTTTTTCGACAATATGTAAAAAAGTTGTAAAACAGGAGATCAAGAATCATTTATAACACAGCCCCACAAAAAAAAAAAGTGTCATGTACTTTTGACCGGAATACCCTAGCCCTATGTATTTTGACGCGCTGAACACGAATCCGAAGTCAGTTTTGCTCCATCACGTCAGGATTTTTTCCTAACCTCAAAATCAATAAAATTACACTTTTTGTTCATTAGCATGTGAACCCGACTTAACATTAATACATGCCTAGGGCGAATAGAAAGCTTGGATTGTGACCTTTAAAACGCTTTTTTAAAAATTGTTTTACGATGATTTTTAACGAAGTTATGATATTTTATTTAAAATCATTTTTTTCCATTACACCATACCACATCAATAATTGAAGTGTTATTTACATTTGGAAAAAATTTATATTTTAAATAAAACATCATAACTTCGTTAAAAATCATCGTAAAACAATTTTTAAAAAAGCGTTTTAAAGGTCACAATCCAAGCTTTCTAATCGCCTAAGGCATGTATTAATGTTAAGTCGGGTTCACATGCTAATGAACAAAAAGTGTCATTTTATTGATTTTGAGGTTAGGAAAAAATCCTGACGTGATGGAGCAAAACTGACTTCGGATTCGTGTTCTGCGCGTCAAAATACATAGGGCTAAGGTATTCCGGTCAAAAGTACATGACACTTTTTTTTTTTGTGGGGCTGTGTAATTGTTTCTTGAGTATAATGTAAATTTTAACATTTTTTAGAAAAATATTCATTTGAATTTTCGTGTTTCAATTTGATTTAAATATCGAGAAAATCTTCCTGAATTTACGAACTTAGTGTCGATATAGTAGGTTTCTGAGATGCACGATTTGTGTACGAGCCTACTCATGATTGGCAAATAAAGTTCAACACCAAAAATTCTGGGAAAATTTGAATTTACTGAAATTAAGTTTAAAAATATATATGTGTCTATATATATGTCATGGCCGAATGAGGTGATAAATCTGTGAAATTATATCCGACATGGACCTCTGTAGCTTAGTTGGTTAAGAGCAGTCAAGAGCCATTTGATAGACCCGAGTTCGAATCCCGGCGGAGCTAAATGTCCGACATTTTTTCACAGAATTTTCTAATTTCAAATAATTTCTTAATCTACATTACTGTGCAAAAATACTTTATGATAAAGAAATTGACATTTCTAATTTTCAGTTATTAAATTTATATATGCAATGAGTCACGCCTGAAAAAAAAGTTTATGGGACATTAATTTAAAAAAATGACAAACAAGAATTTTAATTTTTGAATTATTATTCCATTTAAAGACATATCGGTTTCAATTGTAGGTTTGCGCATAATTTATCTTGACTATATAACTAGAAAATTAGTTTATGAGGTAGGTCACATAACCTTTTTAATTAATAAAATATTAAAACACATGAAGTTTTGCATAGTATTAATTCTATTTAAAAGATTGTAATATAGTAAATGCATAATTTTATGGTTTTAGGTATATAATAATTAAAATGACATACAGAGGCTAGAGTTTCATCACTTATAAATTTAATGATTAAAATAATGTAAATATTAAAAAGTAAGTAGGGGAGAGTGGCCATCAATGTACCGGGTTTTTTTCAAGGTCATAGTACTTATTCAATTTCACCAATTTCAAGCACTTCTTTGCATCAATATAAAACTACAACACTTCTCTAGGTAATGCACACATATTATACACAATTTATTTTAATTAAATAATAAAATTTAGGATTTTTCTGAACTAACAAGCTATTTTCATTTTCAACAACCTGGGTACACAATGAACCACCTCTCTAAAAACACTAAAAATGTTCAACAATAATAATGTTGCGTTTTCAATTAAAAAACGTGTTTGTATTTCAGGTAAATTTTTTCTTTAGTGCATCAAAAACAGTTTTTTTCAGTTTTCTCTGTAAAGAATAAATCCACATTTCTCAAATTTATGGACGTAGTATGTTTACGCAAACTTCATTTATATTTAAAATTAGGAGAATTTTTATTTAATTGTTTTCGAGAAAATTAAAATGGTTCATTGAAAAAACTGGTACACTGATGGCCACTCTCCCCTACACTATTTATATTTATAGTAAATAATATATACACAAATATATTTTTGTTTGTTATTTCGTAGAAAATCACTCAATACAGTATTTTTTATTTGTTTACTTTGTTGTTCATTACTTAGTAGTAATGAATGCAAATTTACTTTATCTGTTATTAAAAACATTGTTTTTTTTATTTGATTTAGTAATAATGCATGCAAATCTACTTTATCTGTTATTAAAAACATTGTTTTTATTAAAAAAATAACTTTTATCTGTTATTAAAAACATTGTTTTTATTAAAAAAAAATAACTTTTAATGCAGGAAAGTCATCCGTACACACAATTTTCTGTTTTACCATCTTCGTAAATATTTACCGGTAATTACTTAAAATTACCAGTAAGGTAATACTGTACAACTTGAGTAAACGACACAAGCGCATAACTATTTAGGTAGCCGCCATTTTGTATTTCTCCCCACCCAACTTGAACATCCTTAGAGTGAAATCCTATGTGTGCGGAAAGTATAAAACCGAAGGTATAATCATAAGAGTGAGAGAGGTAGGTAGTTATTACTGTCTCTCTCACTTTCATGATTTTCAGCATTTGCGCTTTCTGCTCACATGGGATTTTAAGGGTGAAATCAGATGGATGCGTCAAACGTTGCGTCGTAATGAGATAGAAAGAGATGTTAAAATCATTTTAACTTTCAAATTAATTATTTTTAATTATTTCAGATTTATGAAATAATAATTACTTAAAATTAACAGTTTAATAATTTGTTAAAACAAATTCATATTCTTGTAATTAAAGAAACGGCTGTAGGAGGAATCCTAGAAGAAACGGAGACATCTGTCCTTGCAATTTATTTTTCATTCTCTTTGTTTACATTGTTGTGCTTGTTGTAGATTACTCCCGTTTATGTTCTTCTCCCTACCCATCTGCCTTTCGTTCGTAGCATTTATTCCCTTCATAATAATTTGACTCACTGCATGCTGTTTTATACACCTCTGAAGGGTGCAAGTTTAGGAAAGATACTTTAAAGTGGGGAGAGAGATCTGTCTCTATTTCATTGGTAAGACTTATTCCCCTCCATACTCAGTTGACTCAGTGCGAACTGTTCTATGCACCTCTGAAGAGTGCATGTTTAGTAAAGATATTTCATTGGTAGGACTTATTTTCCTTCATACTCAGTTGACTCAGTGCGAACTATTCTATACACCTCTGAAGGGTGAATGTTTAGTCAAAATACTCTAATGTGGGGGAGTGATCTGTCTGTCTTTCATTGAAAGGACTTATTTCCTTCCATAGTCAGTTGATTCAGTGCAAACTGTTCTATGCACCTCTGAAAGGTACACTGTCACTTAATTTTGAGCAAAGTGTAGTATGCACCTCTGAAGGGTGTATGTTTAATAAACATATTATTTTTATGAGAGGAGAGAGACATTTGTTATAATAAGTTTTCTTTTATTTATTCTCGCTGTAACTATTACAGACTTAGGTTGTGTGCAATACTAACAGTACTATTTATAAATAGTTTCTTTTTTGAATTTTGTATATTATCGTATCTTTTTCTTTGAAGTTCTTTTGTTCTTTACTTTCTGTTTATGATTTCAGGTGGATTTGATTCTTTCTTTAAGTTAATTTTTTTTTTTTGTATATCTCTATGATTTTGGCTTGTTTTTATTCTTTTTTTCATTAGTTCTTTTCATAGTTAGTTTTAATTTTGTTTTTTGATTTGTATTTTTCCATTGACTTTTGATGAATTGACATGTAAAAATTGACATGAAATGAAATGAAATATATTTTTTGAAAAAAAAATTAATTTATAGAATGTAGTAATCTAATGAGAAAGAGTATTATAATTCTTAATAATATATGTGTAATAGTATCACAGTTTAATAATTTATTTGGAAAAAATTGTAATAGTAATTTAAAGTCTTCTTATTTTTTCGTTTTGTTGTAATTTTTTTTTTATAAATGAAATAATAATAACTTTTGTTTTCAAAAACTTCTTTAAAATGGAAATGAAGTTAGTTGCCGTAAAATTGAATGAAATAATAGAAAATTATGAGAAGATTTTAATTAAGAAAAGTAATTGAAAGTAATGTAAAACAACCAATTCAAGAAGAAAGCATAATTGAAATGGCAGAAGCCAGAAAGAATTCGAAAAAAGAAAGAATGAGGCGATATCGTGCAGGAATAAAAGAAAAGATAGAAGCAAAAGAATTTGGTATAAAATTGAATACAATAACAGAAGATAAAGATAAAGAGGTTTCTAAGCCTTCAACATCCTTTCGAAAAGAAAGTACATTGAAAGGAAATAATGATTCTAAAGGATTAGTAAAAAATGATGTTATTGAAAAGACATTAAATAAATCTGGAAAAGTATGTGGGAAAAGTTTTTTAAAGAAAGGTAGTAAAAGGAAAATGATTGATTTACCGCAAAATGCAATTGAGGTAAAAAACCCAGTTCAAGAAGAAACCATAAATGATATATCAGAAGCCAAAAAGAATTCGAAAAAAGAAAGAATGAGGCGATATCGTCTGAAAGTAAAGAAAAAGAAAGCAGCAAAAGAGTTTAATTTAAATTTGAATGAAGTAGTAGAGGATAAAGAAGAATTTTTAATTTCTCAACATCATTTCACAGAGAAAGTCCAGTTGAAGGAAGTAATAATTTCAAGGGAGTAATAAGTTTCAATTGCATGGATAATACCTTCAATAATTCTGGAAAGTAATTAGAGAATAGTTTATTAAAAAAAGACAGTAAAAGGAAAATTCTAGATTTACAAAACAAGACAGCTAAAGTAAAAAAGTCAATTGAAGAAGAAGTGATAAATACATTGTCAGAAGGTAGAAAAAATTCCAAAAAAGAAAGTATGAGGCGATATCGTAGGAAAAGAAAGGAAAAAAGGAGCAAAAGGATGTAATTTGAAACTGAATGAAGTAACAGAGGATAAAGAAGAATTTTCCAAGCCTTCAACATCATTTCACAGAGAAAGTCCAGTTAAAGAAAGTAATGATTCTAAGATATTAATAAGTGATGAGAGACGATATTATACGAAAATGCAGAAACAAAAAGTAGTAAAAGAGTTAGAATGTAATTAATTGAGAATAGGAGATGAAAGTTTTTCTGCAGCAACAATAGATTGTAATAAATTAAGAAGCGAAAAAGACAGTAGCATAAATGAAGTAGCTGATTTAAATGACGACAAAGTTTTTCTTGCGAAAGAGAAGGGGAAAAAAGATGCAGAAGATTATCTTGGTGAAATGTTATTTGACTGTAAGAATTGTGAAGTTAATCATTTTGAAGATGAAAGAGATATTGATAGGCCTGGTTCTTATACCGATTGTTGTAGTCATGGAGGGGTCGAGTTAAAAAAATCAGATTATCCATCTGAATTAAAAGTGTTATTAGATGGTTCACATAAGAAATCGAGGCATTTTAAAGATAATATAAGATGTTATAATAATTCATTTAGTTTTGCGTCTTTTAATGCAAAGGTAGTGAGTTTTAATGATAGAAGTAGAGGTGTTACGTGCGGGCTAAATTTTTAAAACTATTTATTAAATTATTTATTCTATTTTAAAAGTTAGATAGTGTATACACATTATAAACAGTGTGTATGTGTGCATATATGTGTATGTTCATACATACATTGTTTTAGACAAATTAAAATTAAGAAAATAATATGTAGAAGAATGTTTAATTGGTCTTGCATTGCATAAAATTGATAAAATATCAAACCGAGTTAAAAGTTCTGGTTTCATACGCGAAAAGAAAATGAGAACAAGAGAGAATCGAAGAAGACTCTTGTGCTTCGTTTCTTCAATTTGAGCGATCAAATACTAACCATGCATTGCGAAAAATCTTTAAATGTCAAACCGAGTTAAAAGTTCTGGTTTCATACGCGAAAAGAAAATGAGGACAAGAGAGAATCGAAGAAGATTCTTAGGTCTTGTACTCTGCTTCTTACAGAATTTCATTTATATAATCAATTTTCTATCAATATTTTTATATCTATGAATATTACAATTTAAATACCAAACTTAAAATAATATCACTTTTCTTATACTTGAAATAAATAGTTAATTTTAATTATAATTATATTGCAAAATTTATATTGTTGATTTTATAAACTGTTTTATTTTGTTATATTGCAGTTTGTAAAATTAATCAACATTGAAACCTATTTATGCATGACAAGACCAAATCTTAATATTTTATTAGTCACGTGCAGAGTGCAATGTGATAGAATTGTCCCGTATTGCTAGTAGAATAGATCTACAAAATTCGAGATCGATGCACTTCCTGACTCGGCGTCAACCCGCGCACGTATTATAAACAAAGAACTAAAAATTCATCATTATTATAGCAACAATGATGATGAAAATAACAACAATTATTATTGTTGTTGTTGTTATCCTTTTTTGTATTTATTATTATCTATGAGATCAAATTATTTAAATACTGAAAATAATATTAAACAAAGGGACTATGCGATGATCTCATTCAACCTCAATAGTAAGCTCCACCCCTTATACTCTTCTTCCTTGTTGGAGATGACCTGAGCTCATTAGTTCATCCCCACCTCATCGATCTATGTAATACATCGATGATTTGGATATGAATAAGGGAAAACTAACACCAAATCACTGGTCATCTCTATATAAGGAAGTCAGTTTTCCCCCAGAATTCGACTTCTGCGACATTTAACTTCTAACCACCGAAGAGTGAAGTTGATTTTAAATTCAAGTCCCATCGGTTAACGCCCTTTAAATTTATTTTTGAATCGGTACTAGATTCTTAATACTTAGTGTTAAAATAATATCTAAAGTAGAATCGATTGTCCGAATTACTCAAGATTTGATTAAAGGCTTCGATGTAAAACTTTAAGACAAACGGTGACATTTAATTGTAAAATTTCGAGTTTCGATAAACTACAATTATACTCCTGGCGACATTAAAACAACAAATTCCAACTTGAAAAACGATTACTCGGTAAGAGTACAGATTTTTTATTGTAATTAAAATTATAACCAAATTATAAACTTTGACTTATCTTAATAAACACTTTATTTCTTTTCAATACACATTGTTCATCCTTCTTGTTTTCTTTCCTTCCTAATTAATAATTTCAACAATAAATAAATTAATATATTTGATTTTTTTTATTAAACAATGCAATGACAGCTCCCGTAGAGTTGAAGCAATAACAGACCTACCTTAAAAATAAATTAAGCACAAGTCTTACCAACTTGTGCGAAAAAGCTCAAACTCCGAAGAGAATTGAAAACTTCTTTTTTTTAATCTCGACCATGCAACGTTACGGAAACGTAACAGAGGACCATTTTGTTTTAAAATTCGAGGTCAAATATATTATTAAATGAATAATGCTCTGTTTCCTAAAGATGGAAATGACCCGTGTTATGGACAGTTGTTTATTTATGATTTTGATGATGCTGTTGAATACAGATTAAATAGAAATGATAGGTTGGATAAAGATTGAAGGAGTGAAATTTATTTAAAATTTTTTAATTATATTGAAATTTGCCGCGAGGGTTATTATTAATTTTCCGAGCCCTTTTCGGGGTGGTTTGTCCCGGTTTCGAGCGTGGTTTGGAAGTGGAGGTCAATTGATGGGAGGGATGATTTCTGGAAATAGTGGGATAAATTCTCAAGTCACTTTATATTTAAAATCGCGTATTAATATCTCTCATTTGATCGGTGTCAATTGGAACGTATAACTGGCCACATCTCTGCGCGTATCGCTGATGACCCAGAGGTAATGTAAAATTTGAATAAAAACGATAAATTAAATATGTTAATATATTAAAAAGGTGATAAAATATAATGGGTTGAATTTACAATTAATTTTATAGTGTGGTGATAACTGGGACCAGTTCTCTTTATTAATTAATAAGGCAAAAGAGCACGTGGGCGAACCGGATATTTAACTTTGAGAAGTTTGCGGCTTTCCTGGATAAGTAGTATCATTCAATTATATTGGACGAAAGCAAAATTTTGTGGGGCAACTTCACGGTCATCTCCCTAGTTTATTGGAGGAATTTAGGACCATTTTGTGACTTCCACGTTCGAACCACGCTGCCAGCCGAATCTGAATCCATCGATACATCAGATTGATAAGTTTGCAATCTATATTTAAATATATTCCATAACTGGATTTTATATTACTGATAATGCTTCTTTTCTTGGTTGAGAAAAACTTATAAATAATTTTTGTCCTTTCATGAATTGGAAGATTGGATTTAAACTTTCATGTGATTTACGTTCTACAGAACGTTTTGTAAATTAAAAGATTATATTCTTGTCAGTTACTATTTTTCTACATATTTTTATACATAATTCTCAGTCTATTTACATTTTTAATTGCAGTAATTAATGTTTTGACTTTCATTGAATTTTTGATATCTTATTTATTATTCTTTATGTTAAAAATTTATTATTGGTATTTAATGCTTTATCTTTAGACTGATTTGTAAATTAATCATTTAACTTTACAATTTTGACGATTGTATATTTTTTATTTATGTGGGATCATCGATTTTTTATTGTTTTCTTTGATTTTTGTGTCTTGCGAATTTTATAATTTCAACCCTTCCTTCTAATCGATTGGATTTATTTAGGAAAAAAAGAAATGATGAGTATGAGTGGAATTTAGTTTTACTTTGTTTATTCTAATCGATTGATTTTGTAATCCCTGCAATTTGAGGACAGAATATATTTCTCTAAATTTATATCAACTCTTTCTGGTTATATACCGTTAATTTGCCTATATATATTATCGCCATCCTATATTTATTATAACTTATTTGATTAATATTTTGATATCCTTAATTTTGTTGGAATATATGTGATATTGTTTTGATTTTCTTGTTTCTCTGAATTTTAATCTTCCATAAGAACATTTTATTTCTTTATTTTTTATTCTAAATAATTTAAATACCGTTTGCATATATTTAGTTAATTATAATAATTATAAAAATAAAAAGATTTGTTTCAAGATCTTGTAAGAGAAGTTGAGAATGTTATGAGAACACATAATGAATTTAGTGAATCATTTAGGATGATGAAGGAAGTTATAGAAATAGAAACAGTTCTGGCCAGAAACAGAAATGAAGAAATTCCAGAATTGAAATTATTATTTACTTTAAAAAAAGGAATGGATCCACGAAGATTCAATTTTCAAAGAATTAATGAAGTAGCTGCAATTTTCAATACAAATTCTGAAGGTGAAATACCCGAATCGTATGTAACTGTTTACAACAAAGCAAATAAAGAATTGCAATTAGTTAGTAGTTTGGATCCATGCGTAGAACCTTTTATTTGTCCGATATTTAATCCTTATGGAGATAAAGGTTATTGTATTGATATGATTCGAAATGATATAGAAAATCGATTAAAAAACATAAAATTTCTAGAGCAGCTTATGTAAAATATAAAATGGCAATTAGAGATAAAATGTTTAATCAGTTTTTACATGGTGGTAGATTATTTCAACAGTGGTTAGTTAATAATTATGTGAAGGTTGAAAAAGATAGACTACATTTTGTTCAAATAATCAGATTCAATTACGAAGTGAAACGTACAAAGGGTTAATAGATCACATTAATAATGTATCGGAGAACAATGAAACACCTGTTGGAAAATTAGTTGTATTGCCTTCCAAATTTATTAATTCACCTCGTAATATGATGGAACAATACCAAGATTCTATGGCAATGCTGAGTAAACATGGTAAACCAGATTTATTTATAACAATGACATGTAATACACAAAGAAAAGAAATTGTAGAAAACCTATTACCTAATCAAACTGCCTCAGATAGACCTGATATTGTTGCTAGAGTATTTTCTCTAAAAGTAAATCGTTTGTTAAAATGTGTAGTTATCAAAAAATATTTTAGAGAAGTTAAGTCGTATGTTTATGTTATTGAATTTCAAAAAAGGGGATTACCCCATATTCATCTGTTGGTGACATTGGCATCTAATTCTAAAATATTAACACCAGAAGTTGTTAATCGTTACATTTCAGCTGAGATACCTGACAGGACTGTAAATCAGACATTGCATGATATTATAATGGCAAATAATATTCATGGGCCTTGCGCAGAATGGTGTTTAGTTGATGGAAAATGTTCTAAAAAATTTTCCAAAATATTGCAAGAGGAAACTACCGTAGAAGATAATTGTTATGTTGCATATCGTCGAAGAGATACAGGTAAAACTTATATGAGGCCAAATGAATATGTTGTTGACAATCGTTTTGATGTACCTTATTCTTCTAAGTTGTCGACAAAATTTAATTGTCATATAAATGTTGAAGTAGTATCGAGTTTTAAGTCTGTAAAATATTTATATAAATATATTTATAAGGGTCATGATGCAGCATCAATTATCATTACCAATAGTAATGGAGAATCTACTATTAACCATAATAAAATAAATCATTATAAAGAAAATAGATATGTAGGTCCAGTTGAAGCTGCATGGAGAATTTTAAGTAAACATTTATCCAAAAAAAAAGTCATAGCATATATCGTTTACCTCTGCATTTACCGAATGAACAAAATGTTTTTATTCAACAAAAGCAAGTAAGTCAAGAAATATCATTTGATTTAAACAAAAATACAAAGTTATCTGATTATTTTAATTTAAATAAACGTAATGCTAATGCTCCTAAATTTTTTTATCCTGAAATTCCTGAATAGTACAAATGGGATAAAAAGGAATGTAAGTAGATAGAGAGAAGACGTTGAGAGAAAGTGACAGGAAAAATGTACTCTGTTAATCCATGTGATATAGAATCATTTCATCTGAGATTATTACTTCTCACAGTAAAAGGGTCAATTTCATTTGAATCTTTAAAAACTGTTAATGGAATAATTCATGAGAGTTTTACTTCTGCTTGTTTAGCATTAGGACTTATTGAAAATGATCAAGAATAAAAAGAAACATTGGATGAAGCTTCTGTGTGGATGATGCCTTAATCACTTCGTCGACTATTTGTTAGAATTTTAGTTCACTGTCGTCCAGTAAATGCAGGTGACCTTTGGGAACAGTTTAAAGCTCATTTGTCAGAAGATTATCTTAGAAATTTTGATAATGTAATAGCTGAAAACAAGGCATACATTAATATAAGAGAATTATTGATCATCCCCTAAAATTCACCACCTCTACAAATTATCTACACCTAACACTCTTAGTTATTTTTTTGAGCGCATTTATTTTTTTAAATGATGTTAATGGAGTGGAGAATATTTCTTGGTCATCTACGATTGATGATAAGTGATGATCTACCTTGACCTTCCACTAAAATTCACCCCCTCTACAAATTATCTACACCGAACACACTCAGTTATTTTTTTTAGCGCAATCATTTTTTTGGATCATGTTAATTAATTGGAAAATATTTGTTGGTCATCAAAGGTTGATGATAAAAGATGATCTACCTTGATCATCCCCTAAAATTCACCCCCTGTACAAATTATTTACACCTAACACACTCAGTTATTTTTTTGAGCGCAATCATTTTTTTGGGTCATGTTAATTGATTGGAAAATATTTGTTGGTCGGCGAAGATTAATGATAAGAGATGATCTACCTTGATCATCCCCTAAAATTCACACCCTGTACAAATTATCTACACCTAACACTCTCAGTTATTTTTCTGAGCGCAATCATTTTTTTTAGGTCATGTTAATTAATTAATATTTGTTAGTCATCTTAGATTGATGAGGAAGGATGACTTACCTTAATCATCCCCTGAAATTCACCCCCTGTACAAATCATCTACACCTATCACTCTCAGTTATTTTTCTAAGCGCAATCATTTTTTTGGGTCATGTTAATTGATTGGAAAATATTTGTTAGTCATCGAAGATTGATGATAAGAGATGATCTACCTTGACCTTCCCTTAAAATTCACCCCCTCTACAAATTATCTACACCTAACACACTCAGTTATTTTTTTGAGCGCAATCATTTTTTTGGGTCATGTTAATTGATTAGAAGATATTTTTTGGTCATCTAAGATTGATGATAAGAGATGATCTACCTTGATCATCCCCTAAAATTCACCCCCTGTACAAATTATATACCCCCAAACCTATCAGTTATTTTTCTGAGCGCAATCATTTTTTTGGGTCATGTTAATTGATTGGAAGATATTTGTTGGTCATCGAAGATTGATAATAAGTGATGATCTACCTTGACCTTCCCCTAAAATTCACACCCTGTACAAATTATCTACACCTAACACTCTCAGTTATTTTTCTGAGCGCAATCATTTTTTTTAGGTCATGTTAATTAATTAATATTTGTTAGTCATCTTAGATTGATGAGGAAGGATGACTTACCTTAATCATCCCCTGAAATTCACCCCTTGTACAATTCATCTACACCTATCACTCTCAGTTATTTTTCTGAGCGCCATCATTTTTTTGGGTCATGTTAATTGATTGGAAAATATTTGTTGGTCATCGAAGATTGATGATAAGTGATGATCTACCTTGATCATCCTCTAAAATTCACCCCCTGTACAAATTATTTACACCTAACACTCTCAGTTATTTTTCTGAGCGCAATCATTTTTTTGGGTCATGTTAATTGATTGGAAGATATTTGTTGGTCATCGAAGATTGATGATAAGAGATGATCTACCTTGATCATCCCCTAAAATTCACCCCCTGTACAAATCATCTACACCTATCACTCTCAGTTATTTTTCTGAGCGCAATCATTTTTTTGGGTCATGTTAATTGATTGGAAGATATTTGTTGGTCATCGAAGATTGATGATAAGAGATGATCTACCTTAATCATCCCCTGAAATTCACCCCCTGTACAAATCATCTACACCTATCACTCTCAGTTATTTTTTTGAGCGCAATCATTTTTTTGGGTCATGTTAATTGATTAGAAGATATTTGTTGGTCATCGAAGATTGATGATAAGAGATGATCTACCTTGATCATCCTCTAAAATTCACCCCCTGTACAAATTATTTACACCTATCACTCTCAGTTATTTTTCTGAGCGCCATCATTTTTTTGGGTCATGTTAATTGATTGGAAAATATTTGTTGGTCATCGAAGATTGATGATAAGTGATGATCTACCTTGATCATCCTCTAAAATTCACCCCCTGTACAAATTATTTACACCTAACACTCTCAGTTATTTTTCTGAGCGCAATCATTTTTTTGGGTCATGTTAATTGATTGGAAGATATTTGTTGGTCATCGAAGATTGATGATAAGAGATGATCTACCTTGATCATCCCCTAAAATTCACCCCCTGTACAAATCATCTACACCTATCACTCTCAGTTATTTTTCTGAGCGCAATCATTTTTTTGGGTCATGTTAATTGATTGGAAGATATTTGTTGGTCATCGAAGATTGATGATAAGAGATGATCTACCTTAATCATCCCCTGAAATTCACCCCCTGTACAAATCATCTACACCTATCACTCTCAGTTATTTTTTTGAGCGCAATCATTTTTTTGGGTCATGTTAATTGATTAGAAGATATTTGTTGGTCATCGAAGATTGATGATAAGAGATGATCTACCTTGATCATCCTCTAAAATTCACCCCCTGTACAAATTATTTACACCTAACACTCTCAGTTATTTTTCTGAGCGCAATCATTTTTTTGGTTCATGTTAATTGATTGGAAGATATTTGTTGGTCATCGAAGATTGATGATAAGAGATGATCTACCTTGATCATCCCCTAAAATTAACCCCCTGTACAAATTATATACCCCCAAACCTATCAGTTATTTTTCTGAGCGCAATCATTTTTTTGGGTCATGTTAATAGATTGGAAGATATTTGTTGGTCATCGAAGATTGATAATAAGTGATGATCTACCTTGACCTTCCCCTAAAATTCACACCCTGTACAAATTATCTACACCTAACACTCTTAGTTATATTTCTGAGCGCAATCATTTTTTTTAGGTCATGTTAATTAATTATTATTTGTTGGTCATCTTAGATTGATGAGAAAGGATGACTTAACTGAATTATCCCCTGAAATTCACCCCCTGTACAAATTATCTACACCTATCACTCTCAGTTATTTTTCTGAGCGCAATTATTTTTTTGGGTCATGTTAATTGTTTGGCAAATATATGTTGGTCATCGAAGATTGATGATAAGTGATGATCTACCTTGACCTTCCCTTAAAATTCACCCCTGTACAAATTATTTACACCTGACACTCTCAGTTATTTTTCTGAGCGCAATCATTTTTTTGGGTCATGTTAATTGTTTGGAAGATATTTGTTGGTCATCGAAGATTGATGATAAGAGATGATCTACCTTGATCTTCCCCTAAAATTCACACCTTGTACAAATTATATACCCCCAAACCTCTCATTAATTTTTCTGAGCGCAATCATTTTTTTGGGTCATGTTAATTGATTGGAAGATATTTGTTGGTCATCGAAGATTGATAATAAGTGATGATCTACCTTGACCTTCCCCTAAAATTCACACCCTGTACAAATTATCTACACCTAACACTCTCAGTTATTTTTCTGAGCGCAATCATTTTTTTTAGGTCATGTTAATTAATTAATATTTGTTAGTCATCTTAGATTGATGAGGAAGGATGACTTACCTTAATCATCCCCTGAAATTCACCCCCTGTACAAATCATCTACACCTATCACTCTCAGTTATTTTTCTGAGCGCAATCATTTTTTTGGGTCATGTTAATTGATTGGAAAATATTTGTTGGTCATCGAAGATTGATGATAAGTGATGATCTACCTTGACCTTGCCTCAAATTTCACCCCCTCTACAAATTATCTACACCTAACAAACTTAGTTATTTTTTTGAGCGCAATCATTTTTTTGGGTCATGTTAATTAATTAGAAGATATTTGTTGGTCATCGAAGATTGATGATAAGAGATGATCTACCTTGATCATCCTCTAAAATTCACCCCCTGTACAAATTATTTACACCTAACACTCTCAGTTATTTTTCTGAGCGCAATCATTTTTTTGGGTCATGTTAATTGATTGGAAGATATTTGTTGGTCATCGAAGATTGATGATAAGAGATGATCTACCTTGATCATCCCCTAAAATTCACCCCCTGTACAAATTATATACCCCCAAACCTATCAGTTATTTTTCTGAGCGCAATCATTTTTTTGGGTCATGTTAATAGATTGGAAGATATTTGTTGGTAATCGAAAATTGATGATAAGTGATGATCTACCTTGACCTTCCCTTAAAATTCACCCCCTCTAAAAATTATCTACACCTAACACATTTAGTTATTTTTTGGAGAGCAATCATTTTTTTGGGTCATGTTAATTGATTGGAAGATATTTGTTGGTCATCGAAGATTGATGATAAGAGATGATCTACCTTGATCATCCCCTAAAATTCACCCCCTGTACAAATTATATACCCCCAACCGGCTCAGTTATTTTTCTGAGCGCAATCATTTTTTTGGGTCATGTTAATTGATTGGAAAATATTTGTTGGTCATCGAAGATTGATGATAAGAGATGATCTACCTTGATCATCCACTAAAATTCACTCCCTATACAAATTATCTACACCTAACACTCTCGGTTATTTTTCTAAGCGCAATCATTTTTTTTAGGTCATGTTAATTAATTAATATTTGTTGGTCATCGAAGATTGATGAGAAAGGATGACTTCCTTAATCATCCACTGAAATTTACCCCCTGTACAAACTATCTACACCTATCACTCTCAGTTATTTTTCTGAGCGCAATCATTTTTTTGGGTCATGTTAATTGATTGAAAAATATTTGTTGGTCATCGAAGATTGATGATAAGTGATGATCTACCTTGATCATCCCCTAAAATTCACCCCCTGTACAAATTATATACCCCCAACCGGCTCAGTTATTTTTCTGAGCGCAATTATTTTTTTGGGTCATGTTAATTGATTGGAAAATATTTGTTGGTCATCGAAGATTGATGATAAGAGATGATCTACCTTGATCATCCACTAAAATTCACTCCCTATACAAATTATCTACACCTAACACTCTCGGTTATTTTTCTAAGCGCAATCATTTTTTTTAGGTCATGTTAATTAATTAATATTTGTTGGTCATCTTAGATTGATGAGAAAGGATGACTTCCTTAATCATCCACTGACATTCACCCCCTGTACAAACTATCTACACCTATCACTCTCAGTTATTTTTCTGAGCGCAATCATTTTTTTGGGTCATGTTAATTGATTGAAAAATATTTGTTGGTCATCGAAGATTGATGATAAGTGATGATCTACCTTGACCTACCCTTAAAATTCACCCCCTCTACAAATTATCTACACCTAACACACTTAGTTATTTTTTGGAGCGCAATCATTTTTTTGGGTCATGTTAATTGATTGGAAGATATTTGTTGGTCATCGAAGATTGATGATAAGAGATGATCTACCTTGATCATCCCCTAAAATTCACCCCCTGTACAAATTATATACCCCCAACCGACTCAGTTATTTTTCTGAGCGCAATCATTTTTTTGGGTCATGTTAATTGATTGGAAAATATTTGTTGGTCATCGAAGATTGATGATAAGAGATGATCTACCTTGACCTTCCCCTAAAATTCACACCCTGTACAAATTATCTACACCTAACACTCTCAGTTATTTTTCTGAGCGCAATCATTTTTTTTAGGTCATGTTAATTAATTAATATTTGTTAGTCATCTTAGATTGATGAGGAAGGATGACTTACCTTAATCATCCCCTGAAATTCACCCCCTGTACAAATCATCTACACCTATCACTCTCAGTTATTTTTCTGAGCGCAATCATTTTTTTGGGTCATGTTAATTGATTGGAAAATATTTGTTGGTCATCGAAGATTGATGATAAGAGATGATCTACCTTGACCTTCCCCTAAAATTCACACCCTGTACAAATTATCTACACCTAACACTCTCAGTTATTTTTCTGAGCGCAATCATTTTTTTTAGGTCATGTTAATTAATTAATATTTGTTAGTCATCTTAGATTGATGAGGAAGGATGACTTACCTTAATCATCCCCTGAAATTCACCCCCTGTACAAATCATCTACACCTATCACTCTCAGTTATTTTTCTGAGCGCAATCATTTTTTTGGGTCATGTTAATTGATTGGAAAATATTTGTTAGTCATCGAAGATTGATGATAAGAGATGATCTACCTTGACCTTCCCTTAAAATTCACCCCCTCTACAAATTATCTACACCTAACACACTCAGTTATTTTTTTGAGCGCAATCATTTTTTTGGGTCATGTTAATTGATTAGAAGATATTTTTTGGTCATCTAAGATTGATGATAAGAGATGATCTACCTTGATCATCCCCTAAAATTCACCCCCTGTACAAATTATATACCCCCAAACCTATCAGTTATTTTTCTGAGCGCAATCATTTTTTTGGGTCATGTTAATTGATTGGAAGATATTTGTTGGTCATCGAAGATTGATAATAAGTGATGATCTACCTTGACCTTCCCCTAAAATTCACACCCTGTACAAATTATCTACACCTAACACTCTCAGTTATTTTTCTGAGCGCAATCATTTTTTTTAGGTCATGTTAATTAATTAATATTTGTTAGTCATCTTAGATTGATGAGGAAGGATGACTTACCTTAATCATCCCCTGAAATTCACCCCTTGTACAATTCATCTACACCTATCACTCTCAGTTATTTTTCTGAGCGCCATCATTTTTTTGGGTCATGTTAATTGATTGGAAAATATTTGTTGGTCATCGAAGATTGATGATAAGTGATGATCTACCTTGATCATCCTCTAAAATTCACCCCCTGTACAAATTATTTACACCTAACACTCTCAGTTATTTTTCTGAGCGCAATCATTTTTTTGGGTCATGTTAATTGATTGGAAGATATTTGTTGGTCATCGAAGATTGATGATAAGAGATGATCTACCTTGATCATCCCCTAAAATTCACCCCCTGTACAAATCATCTACACCTATCACTCTCAGTTATTTTTCTGAGCGCAATCATTTTTTTGGGTCATGTTAATTGATTGGAAGATATTTGTTGGTCATCGAAGATTGATGATAAGAGATGATCTACCTTAATCATCCCCTGAAATTCACCCCCTGTACAAATCATCTACACCTATCACTCTCAGTTATTTTTTTGAGCGCAATCATTTTTTTGGGTCATGTTAATTGATTAGAAGATATTTGTTGGTCATCGAAGATTGATGATAAGAGATGATCTACCTTGATCATCCTCTAAAATTCACCCCCTGTACAAATTATTTACACCTATCACTCTCAGTTATTTTTCTGAGCGCCATCATTTTTTTGGGTCATGTTAATTGATTGGAAAATATTTGTTGGTCATCGAAGATTGATGATAAGTGATGATCTACCTTGATCATCCTCTAAAATTCACCCCCTGTACAAATTATTTACACCTAACACTCTCAGTTATTTTTCTGAGCGCAATCATTTTTTTGGGTCATGTTAATTGATTGGAAGAAATTTGTTGGTCATCGAAGATTGATGATAAGAGATGATCTACCTTGATCATCCCCTAAAATTCACCCCCTGTACAAATCATCTACACCTATCACTCTCAGTTATTTTTCTGAGCGCAATCATTTTTTTGGGTCATGTTAATTGATTGGAAGATATTTGTTGGTCATCGAAGATTGATGATAAGAGATGATCTACCTTAATCATCCCCTGAAATTCACCCCCTGTACAAATCATCTACACCTATCACTCTCAGTTATTTTTTTGAGCGCAATCATTTTTTTGGGTCATGTTAATTGATTAGAAGATATTTGTTGGTCATCGAAGATTGATGATAAGAGATGATCTACCTTGATCATCCTCTAAAATTCACCCCCTGTACAAATTATTTACACCTAACACTCTCAGTTATTTTTCTGAGCGCAATCATTTTTTTGGTTCATGTTAATTGATTGGAAGATATTTGTTGGTCATCGAAGATTGATGATAAGAGATGATCTACCTTGATCATCCCCTAAAATTAACCCCCTGTACAAATTATATACCCCCAAACCTATCAGTTATTTTTCTGAGCGCAATCATTTTTTTGGGTCATGTTAATAGATTGGAAGATATTTGTTGGTCATCGAAGATTGATAATAAGTGATGATCTACCTTGACCTTCCCCTAAAATTCACACCCTGTACAAATTATCTACACCTAACACTCTTAGTTATATTTCTGAGCGCAATCATTTTTTTTAGGTCATGATAATTAATTATTATTTGTTGGTCATCTTAGATTGATGAGAAAGGATGACTTAACTGAATTATCCCCTGAAATTCACCCCCTGTACAAATTATCTACACCTATCACTCTCAGTTATTTTTCTGAGCGCAATTATTTTTTTGGGTCATGTTAATTGTTTGGCAAATATATGTTGCTCATCGAAGATTGATGATAAGTGATGATCTACCTTGACCTTCCCTTAAAATTCACCCCTGTACAAATTATTTACACCTGACACTCTCAGTTATTTTTCTGAGCGCAATCATTTTTTTGGGTCATGTTAATTGTTTGGAAGATATTTGTTGGTCATCGAAGATTGATGATAAGAGATGATCTACCTTGATCTTCCCCTAAAATTCACACCTTGTACAAATTATATACCCCCAAACCTCTCATTAATTTTTCTGAGCGCAATCATTTTTTTGGGTCATGTTAATTGATTGGAAGATATTTGTTGGTCATCGAAGATTGATGATAAGTGATGATCTACCTTGACCTTCCTCTAAAATTCACACCCTGTACAAATTATCAACACCTAACACTCTCAGTTATATTTCTGAGCGCAACCATTTTTTTTAGGTCATGTTAATTAATTAATATTTGTTGGTCATCTTAGATTGATGAGAAAGGATGACTTACCTTAATCATCCCCTAAAATTCACCCCCTGTACAAATTATCTACACCTATCACTCTCAGTTATTTTTCTAAGCGCAATCATTTTTTTGGGTCATGTTAATTGATTGGAAAATATTTGTTGGTCATCGAAGATTGATGATAAGAGATGATCTACCTTGACCTTCCCTTAAAATTCACCCCCTCTACAAATTATCTACACCTAACACACTCAGTTATTTTTTTGAGCGCAATCATTTTTTTGGGTCATGTTAATTGATTGGAAGATATTTGTTGGTCATCGAAGATTGATGATAAGAGATGATCTACCTTGATCATCCCCTAAAATTCACCCCCTGTACAAATTATATACCCCCAAACCTATCAGTTATTTTTCTGAGCGCAATCATTTTTTTGGGTCATGTTAATTGATTGGAAGATATTTGTTGGTCATCGAAGATTGATAGTAAGTGATGATCTACCTTGACCTTCCCCTAAAATTCACACCCTGTACAAATTATCTACACCTAACACTCTCAGTTATTTTTCTGAGCGCAATCATTTTTTTTAGGTCATGTTAATTAATTAATATTTGTTAGTCATCTTAGATTGATGAGGAAGGATGACTTACCTTAATCATCCCCTGAAATTCACCCCCTGTACAAATCATCTACACCTATCACTCTCAGTTATTTTTCTGAGCGCAATCATTTTTTTGGGTCATGTTAATTGATTGGAAAATATTTGTTGGTCATCGAAGATTGATGATAAGTGATGATCTACCTTGACCTTGCCTCAAATTTCACCCCCTCTACAAATTATCTACACCTAACAAACTTAGTTATTTTTTTGAGCGCAATCATTTTTTTGGGTCATGTTAATTAATTAGAAGATATTTGTTGGTCATCGAAGATTGATGATAAGAGATGATCTACCTTGATCATCCTCTAAAATTCACCCCCTGTACAAATTATTTACACCTAACACTCTCAGTTATTTTTCTGAGCGCAATCATTTTTTTGGGTCATGTTAATTGATTGGAAGATATTTGTTGGTCATCGAAGATTGATGATAAGAGATGATCTACCTTGATCATCCCCTAAAATTCACCCCCTGTACAAATTATATACCCCCAAACCTATCAGTTATTTTTCTGAGCGCAATCATTTTTTTGGGTCATGTTAATAGATTGGAAGATATTTGTTGGTAATCGAAAATTGATGATAAGTGATGATCTACCTTGACCTTCCCTTAAAATTCACCCCCTCTACAAATTATCTACACCTAACACATTTAGTTATTTTTTGGAGAGCAATCATTTTTTTGGGTCATGTTAATTGATTGGAAGATATTTGTTGGTCATCGAAGATTGATGATAAGAGATGATCTACCTTGATCATCCCCTAAAATTCACCCCCTGTACAAATTATATACCCCCAACCGGCTCAGTTATTTTTCTGAGCGCAATCATTTTTTTGGGTCATGTTAATTGATTGGAAAATATTTGTTGGTCATCGAAGATTGATGATAAGAGATGATCTACCTTGATCATCCACTAAAATTCACTCCCTATACAAATTATCTACACCTAACACACTCGGTTATTTTTCTAAGCGCAATCATTTTTTTTAGGTCATGTTAATTAATTAATATTTGTTGGTCATCGAAGATTGATGAGAAAGGATGACTTCCTTAATCATCCACTGAAATTTACCCCCTGTACAAACTATCTACACCTATCACTCTCAGTTATTTTTCTGAGCGCAATCATTTTTTTGGGTCATGTTAATTGATTGAAAAATATTTGTTGGTCATCGAAGATTGATGATAAGAGATGATCTACCTTGATCATCCACTAAAATTCACTCCCTATACAAATTATCTACACCTAACACTCTCGGTTATTTTTCTAAGCGCAATCATTTTTTTTAGGTCATGTTAATTAATTAATATTTGTTGGTCATCTTAGATTGATGAGAAAGGATGACTTCCTTAATCATCCACTGAAATTCACCCCCTGTACAAACTATCTACACCTATCACTCTCAGTTATTTTTCTGAGCGCAATCATTTTTTTGGGTCATGTTAATTGATTGAAAAATATTTGTTGGTCATCGAAGATTGATGATAAGTGATGATCTACCTTGACCTACCCTTAAAATTCACCCCCTCTACAAATTATCTACACCTAACACACTTAGTTATTTTTTGGAGCGCAATCATTTTTTTGGGTCATGTTAATTGATTGGAAGATATTTGTTGGTCATCGAAGATTGATGATAAGAGATGATCTACCTTGATCATCCCCTAAAATTCACCCCCTGTACAAATTATATACCCCCAACCGACTCAGTTATTTTTCTGAGCGCAATCATTTTTTTGGGTCATGTTAATTGATTGGAAAATATTTGTTGGTCATCGAAGATTGATGATAAGAGATGATCTACCTTGACCTTCCCCTAAAATTCACACCCTGTACAAATTATCTACACCTAACACTCTCAGTTATTTTTCTGAGCGCAATCATTTTTTTTAGGTCATGTTAATTAATTAATATTTGTTAGTCATCTTAGATTGATGAGGAAGGATGACTTACCTTAATCATCCCCTGAAATTCACCCCCTGTACAAATCATCTACACCTATCACTCTCAGTTATTTTTCTGAGCGCAATCATTTTTTTGGGTCATGTTAATTGATTGGAAAATATTTGTTGGTCATCGAAGATTGATGATAAGTGATGATCTACCTTGACCTTGCCTCAAATTTCACCCCCTCTACAAATTATCTACACCTAACAAACTTAGTTATTTTTTTGAGCGCAATCATTTTTTTGGGTCATGTTAATTGATTAGAAGATATTTGTTGGTCATCGAAGATTGATGATAAGAGATGATCTACCTTGATCATCCTCTAAAATTCACCCCCTGTACAAATTATTTACACCTAACACTCTCAGTTATTTTTCTGAGCGCAATCATTTTTTTGGGTCATGTTAATTGATTGGAAGATATTTGTTGGTCATCGAAGATTGATGATAAGAGATGATCTACCTTGATCATCCCCTAAAATTCACCCCCTGTACAAATTATATATCCCCAAACCTATCAGTTATTTTTCTGAGCGCAATCATTTTTTTGGGTCATGTTAATAGATTGGAAGATATTTGTTGGTCATCGAAGATTGATAATAAGTGATGATCTACCTTGACCTTCCCCTAAAATTCACACCCTGTACAAATTATCTACACCTAACACTCTTAGTTATATTTCTGAGCGCAATCATTTTTTTTAGGTCATGTTAATTAATTAATATTTGTTGGTCATCTTAGATTGATGAGAAAGGATGACTTAACTGAATTATCCCCTGAAATTCACCCCCTGTACAAATTATCTACACCTATCACTCTCAGTTATTTTTCTGAGCGCAATTATTTTTTTGGGTCATGTTAATTGTTTGGCAAATATATGTTGGTCATCGAAGATTGATGATAAGTGATGATCTACCATGACCTTCCCTTAAAATTCACCCACTCTACAAATGATCTACACCTAACACACTTAGTTATTTTTTTGAGCGCAATCATTTTTTTGGGTCATGTTAATTGATTGGAAGGTATTTGTTGGTCATCGAAGATTGATGATAAGAGATGATCTACCATGATTATCCTCTAAAATTCACCCCTGTACAAATTATTTACACCTGACACTCTCAGTTATTTTTCTGAGCGCAATCATTTTTTTGGGTCATGTTAATTGTTTGGAAGATATTTGTTGGTCATCGAAGATTGATGATAAGAGATGATCTACCTTGATCTTCCCCTAAAATTCACACCTTGTACAAATTATATACCCCCAAACCTCTCATTAATTTTTCTGAGCGCAATCATTTTTTTGGGTCATGTTAATTGATTGGAAGATATTTGTTGGTCATCGAAGATTGATGATAAGTGATGATCTACCTTGACTTTCCTCTAAAATTCACACCCTGTACAAATTATCAACTCCTAACACTCTCAGTTATATTTCTGAGCGCAACCATTTTTTTTAGGTCATGTTAATTAATTAATATTTGTTGGTCATCTTAGATTGATGAGAAAGGATGACTTACCTTAATCATCCCCTAAAATTCACCCCCTGTACAAATTATCTACACCTATCACTCTCAGTTATTTTTCTGAGCGCAATTATTTTTTTGGGTCATGTTAATTGATTGGCAAATATTTGTTGGTCATCGAAGATTGATGATAAGAGATGATCTACTTTGAACATTCCCTAAAATACACACCCTGTACAAATTATCTACACCTAACACTCTCAGTTATTTTTCTGAGCGCAATTATTTTTTTTAAGTCATGTTAATTAATTAATATTTGTTGGTCATCTTAGATTGATGAAAAAGGATGACTTACCTTAATCATCCCCTGAAATTCACCCCCTGTACAAATTATCTACACCTATCACTCGCAGTTATTTTTCTGAGCGCAATCATTTTTTTGGGTCATGTTAATTGATTGGAAAATATTTGTTGGTCATTGAAGATTGATGATAAGTGATGATCTACCTTGACCTTCCCCTAAAATTCACCCCCTCTACAAATTATCTACACCTAACACGCTCAGTTAATTTTTTAACGCAATCATTTTTTTTGGTCATGTTAATTGATTGGAAATGATTTGTTGGTCATCGAAGATTGATGATAAGTGATGATCTACCTTGACCTTCCCCTAAAATTTACCCCCTCTACAAATTATCTACACCTAACACACTCAGTTATTTTTTTGAGCGCAATCATTTTTTTGGGTCATGTTAATTGATTGGAAGATATTTGTTGGTCATCGAAGATTGATGATAAGTGATGATCTACCTTGACCTTCCCCTAAAATTTACCCCCTCTACAAATTATCTACACCTAACACACTCAGTTATTTTTCTGAGCGCAATCATTTTTTTGGGTCATGTTAATTGATTGGAAAATATTTGTTGGTCATCGAAGATTGATGATAAGAGATGATCTACCTTGATCATCCACTAAAATTCACTCCCTATACAAATTATCTACACCTAACACTCTCGGTTATTTTTCTAAGCGCAATCATTTTTTTTAGGTCATGTTAATTAATTAATATTTGTTGGTCATCGAAGATTGATGAGAAAGGATGACTTCCTTAATCATCCACTGAAATTCACCCCCTGTACAAACTATCTACACCTATCACTCTCAGTTATTTTTCTGAGCGCAATCATTTTTTTGGGTCATGTTAATTGATTGAAAAATATTTGTTGGTCATCGAAGATTGATGATAAGTGATGATCTACCTTGATCAACCCCTAAAATTCACCCCCTGTACAAATTATATACCCCCAACCGGCTCAGTTATTTTTCTGAGCGCAATCATTTTTTTGGGTCATGTTAATTGATTGGAAAATATTTGTTGGTCATCGAAGATTGATGATAAGAGATGATCTACCTTGATCATCCACTAAAATTCACTCCCTATACAAATTATCTACACCTAACACTCTCGGTTATTTTTCTAAGCGCAATCATTTTTTTTAGGTCATGTTAATTAATTAATATTTGTTGGTCATCTTAGATTGATGAGAAAGGATGACTTCCTTAATCATCCACTGAAATTCACCCCCTGTACAAACTATCTACACCTATCACTCTCAGTTATTTTTCTGAGCGCAATCATTTTTTTGGGTCATGTTAATTGATTGAAAAATATTTGTTGGTCATCGAAGATTGATGATAAGTGATGATCTACCTTGACCTTCCCTTAAAATTCACCCCCTCTACAAATTATCTACACCTAACACACTTAGTTATTTTTTGGAGCGCAATCATTTTTTTGGGTCATGTTAATTGATTGGAAGATATTTGTTGGTCATCGAAGATTGATGATAAGAGATGATCTACCTTGATCATCCCCTAAAATTCACCCCCTGTACAAATTATATACCCCCAACCGACTCAGTTATTTTTCTGAGCGCAATCATTTTTTTGGGTCATGTTAATTGATTGGAAAATATTTGTTGGTCATCGAAGATTGATGATAAGAGATGATCTACCTTGACCTTCCCCTAAAATTCACACCCTGTACAAATTATCTACACCTAACACTCTCGGTTATTTTTCTAAGCGCAATCATTTTTTTTAGGTCATGTTAATTAATTAATATTTGTTGGTCATCTTAGATTGATGAGAAAGGATGACTTCCTTAATCATCCACTGAAATTCACCCCCTGTACAAACTATCTACACCTATCACTCTCAGTTATTTTTCTGAGCGCAATCATTTTTTTGGGTCATGTTAATTGATTGAAAAATATTTGTTGGTCATCGAAGATTGATGATAAGTGATGATCTACCTTGACCTTCCCTTAAAATTCACCCCCTCTACAAATTATCTACACCTAACACACTTAGTTATTTTTTGGAGCGCAATCATTTTTTTGGGTCATGTTAATTGATTGGAAAATATTTGTTGGTCATCGAAGATTGATGAAAAGAGATGATCTACCTTGACCTTCCCCTAAAATTCACACCCTGTACAAATTATCTACACCTAACACTCTCAGTTATTTTTCTGAGCGCAATCATTTTTTTTAGGTCATGTTAATTAATTAATATTTGTTAGTCATCTTAGATTGATGAGGAAGGATGACTTACCTTAATCATCCCCTGAAATTCACCCCCTGTACAAATCATCTACACCTATCACTCTCGGTTATTTTTCTAAGCGCAATCATTTTTTTTAGGTCATGTTAATTAATTAATATTTGTTGGTCATCGAAGATTGATGAGAAAGGATGACTTCCTTAATCATCCACTGAAATTCACCCCCTGTACAAACTATCTACACCTATCACTCTCAGTTATTTTTCTGAGCGCAATCATTTTTTTGGGTCATGTTAATTGATTGAAAAATATTTGTTGGTCATCGAAGATTGATGATAAGTGATGATCTACCTTGATCATCCCCTAAAATTCACCCCCTGTACAAATTATATACCCCCAACCGGCTCAGTTATTTTTCTGAGCGCAATCATTTTTTTGGGTCATGTTAATTGATTGGAAAATATTTGTTGGTCATCGAAGATTGATGATAAGAGATGATCTACCTTGATCATCCACTAAAATTCACTCCCTATACAAATTATCTACACCTAACACTCTCGGTTATTTTTCTAAGCGCAATCATTTTTTTTAGGTCATGTTAATTAATTAATATTTGTTGGTCATCTTAGATTGATGAGAAAGGATGACTTCCTTAATCATCCACTGAAATTCACCCCCTGTACAAACTATCTACACCTATCACTCTCAGTTATTTTTCTGAGCGCAATCATTTTTTTGGGTCATGTTAATTGATTGAAAAATATTTGTTGGTCATCGAAGATTGATGATAAGTGATGATCTACCTTGACCTTCCCTTAAAATTCACCCCCTCTACAAATTATCTACACCTAACACACTTAGTTATTTTTTGGAGCGCAATCATTTTTTTGGGTCATGTTAATTGATTGGAAGATATTTGTTGGTCATCGAAGATTGATGATAAGAGATGATCTACCTTGATCATCCCCTAAAATTCACCCCCTGTACAAATTATATACCCCCAACCGACTCAGTTATTTTTCTGAGCGCAATCATTTTTTTGGGTCATGTTAATTGATTGGAAAATATTTGTTGGTCATCGAAGATTGATGATAAGAGGTGATCTACCTTGACCTTCCCCTAAAATTCACACCCTGTACAAATTATCTACACCTAACACTCTCAGTTATTTTTCTGAGCGCAATCATTTTTTTTAGGTCATGTTAATTAATTAATATTTGTTAGTCATCTTAGATTGATGAGGAAGGATGACTTACCTTAATCATCCCCTGAAATTCACCCCCTGTACAAATCATCTACACCTATCACTCTCAGTTATTTTTCTGAGCGCAATCATTTTTTTGGGTCATGTTAATTGATTGGAAAATATTTGTTGGTCATCGAAGATTGATGATAAGTGATGATCTACCTTGACCTTGCCTCAAATTTCACCCCCTCTACAAATTATCTACACCTAACAAACTTAGTTATTTTTTTGAGCGCAATCATTTTTTTGGGTCATGTTAATTGATTAGAAGATATTTGTTGGTCATCGAAGATTGATGATAAGAGATGATCTACCTTGATCATCCTCTAAAATTCACCCCCTGTACAAATTATTTACACCTAACACTCTCAGTTATTTTTCTGAGCGCAATCATTTTTTTGGGTCATGTTAATTGATTGGAAGATATTTGTTGGTCATCGAAGATTGATGATAAGAGATGATCTACCTTGATCATCCCCTAAAATTCACCCCCTGTACAAATTATATACCCCCAAACCTATCAGTTATTTTTCTGAGCGCAATCATTTTTTTGGGTCATGTTAATAGATTGGAAGATATTTGTTGGTCATCGAAGATTGATAATAAGTGATGATCTACCTTGACCTTCCCCTAAAATTCACACCCTGTACAAATTATCTACACCTAACACTCTTAGTTATATTTCTGAGCGCAATCATTTTTTTTAGGTCATGTTAATTAATTAATATTTGTTGGTCATCTTAGATTGATGAGAAAGGATGACTTAACTGAATTATCCCCTGAAATTCACCCCCTGTACAAATTATCTACACCTATCACTCTCAGTTATTTTTCTGAGCGCAATTATTTTTTTGGGTCATGTTAATTGTTTGGCAAATATATGTTGGTCATCGAAGATTGATGATAAGTGATGATCTACCATGACCTTCCCTTAAAATTCACCCACTCTACAAATGATCTACACCTAACACACTTAGTTATTTTTTTGAGCGCAATCATTTTTTTGGGTCATGTTAATTGATTGGAAGGTATTTGTTGGTCATCGAAGATTGATGATAAGAGATGATCTACCATGATTATCCTCTAAAATTCACCCCTGTACAAATTATTTACACCTGACACTCTCAGCTATTTTTCTGAGCGCAATCATTTTTTTGGGTCATGTTAATTGTTTGGAAGATATTTGTTGGTCATCGAAGATTGATGATAAGAGATGATCTACCTTGATCTTCCCCTAAAATTCACACCTTGTACAAATTATATACCCCCAAACCTCTCATTAATTTTTCTGAGCGCAATCATTTTTTTGGGTCATGTTAATTGATTGGAAGATATTTGTTGGTCATCGAAGATTGATGATAAGTGATGATCTACCTTGACTTTCCTCTAAAATTCACACCCTGTACAAATTATCAACACCTAACACTCTCAGTTATATTTCTGAGCGCAACCATTTTTTTTAGGTCATGTTAATTAATTAATATTTGTTGGTCATCTTAGATTGATGAGAAAGGATGACTTACCTTAATCATCCCCTAAAATTCACCCCCTGTACAAATTATCTACACCTATCACTCTCAGTTATTTTTCTGAGCGCAATTATTTTTTTGGGTCATGTTAATTGATTGGCAAATATTTGTTGGTCATCGAAGATTGATGATAAGAGATGATCTACTTTGAACATTCCCTAAAATACACACCCTGTACAAATTATCTACACCTAACACTCTCAGTTATTTTTCTGAGCGCAATTATTTTTTTTAAGTCATGTTAATTAATTAATATTTGTTGGTCATCTTAGATTGATGAAAAAGGATGACTTACCTTAATCATCCCCTGAAATTCACCCCCTGTACAAATTATCTACACCTATCACTCGCAGTTATTTTTCTGAGCGCAATCATTTTTTTGGGTCATGTTAATTGATTGGAAAATATTTGTTGGTCATTGAAGATTGATGATAAGTGATGATCTACCTTGACCTTCCCCTAAAATTCACCCCCTCTACAAATTATCTGCACCTAACACGCTCAGTTAATTTTTTAACGCAATCATTTTTTTTGGTCATGTTAATTGATTGGAAATGATTTGTTGGTCATCGAAGATTGATGATAAGTGATGATCTACCTTGACCTTCCCCTAAAATTTACCCCCTCTACAAATTATCTACACCTAACACACTCAGTTATTTTTTTGAGCGCAATCATTTTTTTGGGTCATGTTAATTGATTGGAAGATATTTGTTGGTCATCGAAGATTGATGATAAGAGATGATCTACCTTAATCATCCCCTAAAATTCACCCCCTGTACAAATTATATACCCCCAAATCTCTCATTAATTTTTCTGAGCGGAATCATTTTTTTGCGTCATGTTAATTGATTGGAAGATATTTGTTGGTCATCGAAGATTGATAATAAGAGATGATCTACCTTGATCATTTCCTAAAATTCACACCCTGTACAAATTATCTACACCTAACACTCTCATTTATTTTTCTGAGCGCAATCATTTTTTTTAAGTCATCTTAATTAATTAATATTTGTTGGTCATCTTAGATTGATGAGAAAGGATGACTTCCTTAATCATCCACTGAAATTCACCCCCTGTACAAACTATCTACACCTATCACTCTCAGTTATTTTTCTGAGCGCAATCATTTTTTTGGGTCATGTTAATTGATTGAAAAATATTTGTTGGTCATCGAAGATTGATGATAAGTGATGATCTACCTTGACCTTCCCTTAAAATTCACCCCCTCTACAAACTATCTACACCTAACACACTCAGTTATTTTTTTGAGCGCAATCATTGTTTTGGGTCATGTAAATTGATTGGAAGATATTTGTTGGTCATCGAAGATTAATGATAAGAGATGATCTACCTTGATCATCCCCTAAAATTCACCGACTGTACAAATTATATACCCCCAACCGGCTCAGTTATTTTTCTGAGCGCAATCATTTTTTTGGGTCATGTTAATTGATTGAAAAATATTTGTTGGTCATCGAAGATTGATGATAAGTGATGATCTACCTTGATCATCCCCTAAAATTCACCCCCTGTACAAATTATATACCCCCAACCGGCTCAGTTATTTTTCTGAGCGCAATCATTTTTTTGGGTCATGTTAATTGATTGGAAAATATTTGTTGGTCATCGAAGATTGATGATAAGAGATGATCTACCTTGACCTTCCCCTAAAATTCACACCCTGTACAAATTATCTACACCTAACACTCTTAGTTATATTTCTGAGCGCAATCATTTTTTTTAGGTCATGTTAATTAATTAATATTTGTTGGTCATCTTAGATTGATGAGAAAGGATGACTTAACTGAATTATCCCCTGAAATTCACCCCCTGTACAAATTATCTACACCTATCACTCTCAGTTATTTTTCTGAGCGCAATTATTTTTTTGGGTCATGTTAATTGTTTGGCAAATATATGTTGGTCATCGAAGATTGATGATAAGTGATGATCTACCTTGACCTTCCCTTAAAATTCACCCCCTCTACAAATGATCTACACCTAACACACTTAGTTATTTTTTTGAGCGCAATCATTTTTTTGGGTCATGTTAATTGATTGGAAGGTATTTGTTGGTCATCGAAGATTGATGATAAGAGATGATCTACCATGATTATCCTCTAAAATTCACCCCTGTACAAATTATTTACACCTGACACTCTCAGTTATTTTTCTGAGCGCAATCATTTTTTTGGGTCATGTTAATTGTTTGGAAGATATTTGTTGGTCATCGAAGATTGATGATAAGAAATGATCTACCTTGATCTTCCCCTAAAATTCACACCTTGTACAAATTATATACCCCCAAACCTCTCATTAATTTTTCTGAGCGCAATCATTTTTTTGGGTCATGTTAATTGATTGGAAGATATTTGTTGGTCATCGAAGATTGATGATAAGTGATGATCTACCTTGACTTTCCTCTAAAATTCACACCCTGTACAAATTATCAACACCTAACACTCTCAGTTATATTTCTGAGCGCAACCATTTTTTTTAGGTCATGTTAATTAATTAATATTTGTTGGTCATCTTAGATTTATGAGAAAGGATGACTTACCTTAATCATCCCCTAAAATTCACCCCCTGTACAAATTATCTACACCTATCACTCTCAGTTATTTTTCTGAGCGCAATTATTTTTTTGGGTCATGTTAATTGATTGGCAAATATTTGTTGGTCATCGAAGATTGATGATAAGAGATGATCTACCTTGAACATTCCCTAAAATACACACCCTGTACAAATTATCTACACCTAACACTCACAGTTATTTTTTTGAGCGCAATAATTTTTTTTAAGTCATGTTAATTAATTAATATTTGTTGGTCCTATTAGATTGATGAGAAAGGATGACTTACCTTAATCATCCCCAGAAATTCACCCCCTGTACAAATTATCTACACCTAACACTCTCAGTTATATTTCTGAACGCAATTATTTTTTTGGGTCATGGTAATTGATTGTAAAATATTTGTTGGTAATCGAAGATTGATGATAAGTGATGATCTACCTTGAACTTCTCTTAAAATTTACTCCCTCTACAAATTATCTACACCTAACACTCTCAGTTATTTTTCTGAGCGCAATCATTTTTTTTTAAGTCATGTTAATTAATTAATATTTGTTGGTCATCTTAGATTGATGAGAAAGGATGACTTACCTTAATCATCCCCTGAAATTCACACCCTGTACAAATTATCTACACCTAACACTCTCAGTTATATTTCTGAGCGCAATCATTTTTTTGGGTCATGGTAATTGATTGAAAAATATTTGTTGGTAATCGAAGATTGATGATAAGTGATGATCTACCTTGACCTTCTCCTAAAATTCACCCCCTCTACAAATTATCTACACCTAACACACTCAGTTATTTTTTTGAGCGCAATCATTTTTTTGGGTCATGTTAATTGATTGGAAGATATTTGTTGGTCATCGAAGATTGATGATAAGAGATGATCTACCTTGATCATTCCCTAAAATTCACACCCTGTACAAATTATCTACACCTAACTATCTCAGTTATTTTTCTGAGCGCAATCATTTTTTTAAGTCATGTTAATTAATTAATATTTGTTGGTCATCTTAGATTGATGAGAAAGGATGACTTACCTTAATCATCCCCAGAAATTCACCCCCTGTACAAACTATCTACACCTATCACTCTCAGTTATTTTTCTGAGCGCAATCATTTTTTTGGGTCATGTTAATTGATTGGAAAATATTTGTTGGTCATCAAAGATTGATGATAAGTGATGATCTACCTTGACCTTCCCTTAAAATTCACCCCCTCTACAAATTATCTACACCTAACACACTTAGTTATTTTTTGGAGCGCAATCATTTTTTTGGGTCATGTCAATTGATTGGAAGATATTTGTTGGTCATCGAAGATTGATGATAAGAGATGATCTACCTTGATCATCCCCTAAAATTCACTTCCTGTACAAATTATTTACACCTAACACTCTCAGTTATTTTTCTAAGCGCAATCATTTTTTTTTAGGTCATGTTAATTAATTAATATTTGTTGGTCATCTTAGATTGATGATAAGTGATGATCTACCTTGACCTTCTCCTAAAATTCACCCCCTCTACAAATTATCTACACCTAACACACTCAGTTATTTTTTTGAGCGCATTCATTTATTTGGGTCATGTTAATTAATTGGAAGATATTTGTTGGTCATCGAAGATTGATAATAAGTGATGATCTACCTTGACCTTCCCCTAAAATTCACACCCTGTACAAATTATCTACACCTAACACTCTTAGTTATATTTCTGAGCGCAATCATTTTTTTTAGGTCATGTTAATTAATTAATATTTGTTGGTCATCTTAGATTGATGAGAAAGGATGACTTAACTGAATTATCCCCTGAAATTCACCCCCTGTACAAATTATCTACACCTATCACTCTCAGTTATTTTTCTGAGCGCAATTATTTTTTTGGGTCATGTTAATTGTTTGGCAAATATATGTTGGTCATCGAAGATTGATGATAAGTGATGATCTACCATGACCTTCCCTTAAAATTCACCCACTCTACAAATGATCTACACCTAACACACTTAGTTATTTTTTTGAGCGCAATCATTTTTTTGGGTCATGTTAATTGATTGGAAGGTATTTGTTGGTCATCGAAGATTGATGATAAGAGATGATCTACCATGATTATCCTCTAAAATTCACCCCTGTACAAATTATTTACACCTGACACTCTCAGTTATTTTTCTGAGCGCAATCATTTTTTTGGGTCATGTTAATTGTTTGGAAGATATTTGTTGGTCATCGAAGATTGATGATAAGAGATGATCTACCTTGATCTTCCCCTAAAATTCACACCTTGTACAAATTATATACCCCCAAACCTCTCATTAATTTTTCTGAGCGCAATCATTTTTTTGGGTCATGTTAATTGATTGGAAGATATTTGTTGGTCATCGAAGATTGATGATAAGTGATGATCTACCTTGACTTTCCTCTAAAATTCACACCCTGTACAAATTATCAACACCTAACACTCTCAGTTATATTTCTGAGCGCAACCATTTTTTTTAGGTCATGTTAATTAATTAATATTTGTTGGTCATCTTAGATTGATGAGAAAGGATGACTTACCTTAATCATCCCCTAAAATTCACCCCCTGTACAAATTATCTACACCTATCACTCTCAGTTATTTTTCTGAGCGCAATTATTTTTTTGGGTCATGTTAATTGATTGGCAAATATTTGTTGGTCATCGAAGATTGATGATAAGAGATGATCTACTTTGAACATTCCCTAAAATACACACCCTGTACAAATTATCTACACCTAACACTCTCAGTTATTTTTCTGAGCGCAATTATTTTTTTTAAGTCATGTTAATTAATTAATATTTGTTGGTCATCTTAGATTGATGAAAAAGGATGACTTACCTTAATCATCCCCTGAAATTCACCCCCTGTACAAATTATCTACACCTATCACTCGCAGTTATTTTTCTGAGCGCAATCATTTTTTTGGGTCATGTTAATTGATTGGAAAATATTTGTTGGTCATTGAAGATTGATGATAAGTGATGATCTACCTTGACCTTCCCCTAAAATTCACCCCCTCTACAAATTATCTGCACCTAACACGCTCAGTTAATTTTTTAACGCAATCATTTTTTTTGGTCATGTTAATTGATTGGAAATGATTTGTTGGTCATCGAAGATTGATGATAAGTGATGATCTACCTTGACCTTCCCCTAAAATTTACCCCCTCTACAAATTATCTACACCTAACACACTCAGTTATTTTTTTGAGCGCAATCATTTTTTTGGGTCATGTTAATTGATTGGAAGATATTTGTTGGTCATCGAAGATTGATGATAAGAGATGATCTACCTTAATCATCCCCTAAAATTCACCCCCTGTACAAATTATATACCCCCAAATCTCTCATTAATTTTTCTGAGCGGAATCATTTTTTTGCGTCATGTTAATTGATTGGAAGATATTTGTTGGTCATCGAAGATTGATAATAAGAGATGATCTACCTTGATCATTTCCTAAAATTCACACCCTGTACAAATTATCTACACCTAACACTCTCATTTATTTTTCTGAGCGCAATCATTTTTTTTAAGTCATCTTAATTAATTAATATTTGTTGGTCATCTTAGATTGATGAGAAAGGATGACTTCCTTAATCATCCACTGAAATTCACCCCCTGTACAAACTATCTACACCTATCACTCTCAGTTATTTTTCTGAGCGCAATCATTTTTTTGGGTCATGTTAATTGATTGAAAAATATTTGTTGGTCATCGAAGATTGATGATAAGTGATGATCTACCTTGACCTTCCCTTAAAATTCACCCCCTCTACAAACTATCTACACCTAACACACTTAGTTATTTTTTGGAGCGCAATCATTTTTTTGGGTCATGTTAATTGATTGGAAGATATTTGTTGGTCATCGAAGATTGATGATAAGAGATGATCTACCTTGATCATCCCCTAAAATTCACCCCCTGTACAAATTATATACCCCCAACCGGCTCAGTTATTTTTCTGAGCGCAATCATTTTTTTGGTTCATGTTAATTGATTGGAAAATATTTGTTGGTCATCGAAGATTGATGATAAGAGATGATCTACCTTGATCATCCACTAAAATTCTCTCCCTATACAAATTATCTACACCTAACACTCTCGGTTATTTTTCTAAGCGCAATCATTTTTTTTAGGTCATGTTAATTAATTAATATTTGTTGGTCATCGAAGATTGATGATAAGAGATGATCTACCTTGATCATTCCCTAAAATTCACACCCTGTACAAATTATCTACACCTAACACTCTCATTTATTTTTCTTAGCGCAATCATTTTTTTTTAATTAAGGTTAATTAATTAACATTTGCTGGTCATCTTAGATTAATGAGAAAGGATGACTTCCTTAATCATCCCCTGAAATTCACCCCCTGTACAAATTATCTACACCTATCACTCTCAGTTCTTTTTCTGAGCGCAATCATTTTTTTGGGTCATGTTAATTGATTGGAAAATATTTGTTGGTCATCGAAGATTGATGATAAGAGATGATCTACCTTGATCATCCACTAAAATTCACTCCCTGTACAAATTATCTACACCTAACACTCTCAGTTATTTTTCTAAGCGCAATCATTTTTTTTAGGTCATGTTAATTAATTAATATTTGTTGGTAATCTTAGATTGATGATAAGTGATGATCTACCTTGACCTTCCCCTAAAATTCACCCCCTCTAAAAATTATCTACACCTAACACACTCAGTTAATTTTTTAACGCAATCATTTTTTTGGGTCATGTTAATTGATTGGAAAATATTTGTTGGTCATCAAATATTGATGATAAGTGATGATCTACCTTGACCTTCCCCTAAAATTTACCCCCTCTCCAAATTATCTACACCTAACACACTCAGTTATTTTTTTGAGCGCAATCATTTTTTTGGGTCATGTTAATTGATTGGAAGATATTTGTTGGTCATCGAAGATTGATGATAAGAGATGATCTACCTTGATCATCCCCTAAAATTCACTCCCTGTACAAATTATTTGCACCTTACACTCTCAGTTATTTTTCTGAGCGCAATCATTTTTTTGGGTCATGTTAATTGATTGGAAAATATTTGTTGGTCGGCGAAGATTGATGATAAGAGAATATCTACCTTGATCATCCCCTAAAATTCACACCCTGTACAAATTGACTACACCTAACACTCTCAGTTATTTTTCTGAGCGCAATCATTTATTTTAGGTCATGTTAATTAATTAATATTTGTTAGTCATCTTAGATTGATGAGAAAGGATGACTTACCTTAATCATCCCCTGAAATTCACCCCCTGTACAAATCATCTACACCTATCACTCTCAGTTATTTTTCTAAGCGCAATCATTTTTTTGGGTCATGTTAATTGATTGGAAAATATTTGTTGGTCATCGAAGATTGATGATAACTGATGATCTACCTTGACCTTCCCTTAAAATTCACCCACTCTACAAATTATCTACACCTAACACACTCAGTTATTTTTTTGAGCGCAATCATTGTTTTGGGTCATGTAAATTGATTGGAAGATATTTGTTGGTCATCGAAGATTAATGATAAGAGATGATCTACCTTGATCATCCCCTAAAATTCACCGACTGTACAAATTATATACCCCCAACCGGCTCAGTTATTTTTCTGAGCGCAATCATTTTTTTGGGTCATGTTAATTGATTGAAAAATATTTGTTGGTCATCGAAGATTGATGATAAGTGATGATCTACCTTGATCATCCCCTAAAATTCACCCCCTGTACAAATTATATACCCCCAACCGGCTCAGTTATTTTTCTGAGCGCAATCATTTTTTTGGGTCATGTTAATTGATTGGAAAATATTTGTTGGTCATCGAAGATTGATGATAAGAGATGATCTACCTTGACCTTCCCCTAAAATTCACACCCTGTACAAATTATCTACACCTAACACTCTTAGTTATATTTCTGAGCGCAATCATTTTTTTTAGGTCATGTTAATTAATTAATATTTGTTGGTCATCTTAGATTGATGAGAAAGGATGACTTAACTGAATTATCCCCTGAAATTCACCCCCTGTACAAATTATCTACACCTATCACTCTCAGTTATTTTTCTGAGCGCAATTATTTTTTTGGGTCATGTTAATTGTTTGGCAAATATATGTTGGTCATCGAAGATTGATGATAAGTGATGATCTACCTTGACCTTCCCTTAAAATTCACCCCCTCTACAAATGATCTACACCTAACACACTTAGTTATTTTTTTGAGCGCAATCATTTTTTTGGGTCATGTTAATTGATTGGAAGGTATTTGTTGGTCATCGAAGATTGATGATAAGAGATGATCTACCATGATTATCCTCTAAAATTCACCCCTGTACAAATTATTTACACCTGACACTCTCAGTTATTTTTCTTAGCGCAATCATTTTTTTGGGTCATGTTAATTGTTTGGAAGATATTTGTTGGTCATCGAAGATTGATGATAAGAAATGATCTACCTTGATCTTCCCCTAAAATTCACACCTTGTACAAATTATATACCCCCAAACCTCTCATTAATTTTTCTGAGCGCAATCATTTTTTTGGGTCATGTTAATTGATTGGAAGATATTTGTTGGTCATCGAAGATTGATGATAAGTGATGATCTACCTTGACTTTCCTCTAAAATTCACACCCTGTACAAATTATCAACACCTAACACTCTCAGTTATATTTCTGAGCGCAACCATTTTTTTTAGGTCATGTTAATTAATTAATATTTGTTGGTCATCTTAGATTTATGAGAAAGGATGACTTACCTTAATCATCCCCTAAAATTCACCCCCTGTACAAATTATCTACACCTATCACTCTCAGTTATTTTTCTGAGCGCAATTATTTTTTTGGGTCATGTTAATTGATTGGCAAATATTTGTTGGTCATCGAAGATTGATGATAAGAGATGATCTACCTTGAACATTCCCTAAAATACACACCCTGTACAAATTATCTACACCTAACACTCTCAGTTATTTTTTTGAGCGCAATAATTTTTTTTAAGTCATGTTAATTAATTAATATTTGTTGGTCCTATTAGATTGATGAGAAAGGATGACTTACCTTAATCATCCCCAGAAATTCACCCCCTGTACAAATTATCTACACCTAACACTCTCAGTTATATTTCTGAACGCAATTATTTTTTTGGGTCATGGTAATTGATTGTAAAATATTTGTTGGTAATCGAAGATTGATGATAAGTGATGATCTACCTTGAACTTCTCTTAAAATTTACTCCCTCTACAAATTATCTACACCTAACACTCTCAGTTATTTTTCTGAGCGCAATCATTTTTTTTTAAGTCATGTTAATTAATTAATATTTGTTGGTCATCTTAGATTGATGAGAAAGGATGACTTACCTTAATCATCCCCTGAAATTCACACCCTGTACAAATTATCTACACCTAACACTCTCAGTTATATTTCTGAGCGCAATCATTTTTTTGGGTCATGGTAATTGATTGAAAAATATTTGTTGGTAATCGAAGATTGATGATAAGTGATGATCTACCTTGACCTTCTCCTAAAATTCACCCCCTCTACAAATTATCTACACCTAACACACTCAGTTATTTTTTTGAGCGCAATCATTTTTTTGGGTCATGTTAATTGATTGGAAGATATTTGTTGGTCATCGAAGATTGATGATAAGAGATGATCTACCTTGATCATTCCCTAAAATTCACACCCTGTACAAATTATCTACACCTAACTATCTCAGTTATTTTTCTGAGCGCAATCATTTTTTTAAGTCATGTTAATTAATTAATATTTGTTGGTCATCTTAGATTGATGAGAAAGGATGACTTACCTTAATCATCCCCAGAAATTCACCCCCTGTACAAACTATCTACACCTATCACTCTCAGTTATTTTTCTGAGCGCAATCATTTTTTTGGGTCATGTTAATTGATTGGAAAATATTTGTTGGTCATCAAAGATTGATGATAAGTGATGATCTACCTTGACCTTCCCTTAAAATTCACCCCCTCTACAAATTATCTACACCTAACACACTTAGTTATTTTTTGGAGCGCAATCATTTTTTTGGGTCATGTCAATTGATTGGAAGATATTTGTTGGTCATCGAAGATTGATGATAAGAGATGATCTACCTTGATCATCCCCTAAAATTCACTTCCTGTACAAATTATTTACACCTAACACTCTCAGTTATTTTTCTAAGCGCAATCATTTTTTTTTAGGTCATGTTAATTAATTAATATTTGTTGGTCATCTTAGATTGATGATAAGTGATGATCTACCTTGACCTTCTCCTAAAATTCACCCCCTCTACAAATTATCTACACCTAACACACTCAGTTATTTTTTTGAGCGCATTCATTTATTTGGGTCATGTTAATTAATTGGAAGATATTTGTTGGTTATCGAAGATTGATGAGAAAGGATGACTTACCTTTATCATCCCTTGAAATCCACCCCCTGTACAAATTATCTACACCTATCACTCTCAGTTATTTTTCTGAGCGCTATCATTTTTTTGGGTCATGTTAATTGATTGGAAGATATTTGTTGGTCATCAAAGATTGATGATAAGTGATGATCTACCTTGACCTTCCCTTAAAATTCACCCCCTCTACAAATTATCTACACCTAACACACTTAGTTATTTTTCTGAGCCCAATCATTTTTTTAAGTCATGTTAATTAATTAATATTTGTTGGTCATCTTAGATTGATGAGAAAGGATGACTTACCTTAATCATCCCCAGAAATTCACCCCCTGTACAAACTATCTACACCTATCACTCTCAGTTATTTTTCTGAGCGCAATCATTTTTTTGGGTCATGTTAATTGATTGGAAAATATTTGTTGGTCATCAAAGATTGATGATAAGTGATGATCTACCTTGACCTTCCCTTAAAATTCACCCCCTCTACAAATTATCTACACCTAACACACTTAGTTATTTTTTGGAGCGCAATCATTTTTTTGGGTCATGTCAATTGATTGGAAGATATTTGTTGGTCATCGAAGATTGATGATAAGAGATGATCTACCTTGATCATCCCCTAAAATTCACTTCCTGTACAAATTATCTACACCTAACACTCTCAGTTATTTTTCTAAGCGCAATCATTTTTTTTTAGGTCATGTTAATTAATTAATATTTGTTGGTCATCTTAGATTGATGATAAGTGATGATCTACCTTGACCTTCTCCTAAAATTCACCCCCTCTACAAATTATCTACACCTAACACACTCAGTTATTTTTTTGAGCGCATTCATTTATTTGGGTCATGTTAATTAATTGGAAGATATTTGTTGGTTATCGAAGATTGATGAGAAAGGATGACTTACCTTTATCATCCCTTGAAATCCACCCCCTGTACAAATTATCTACACCTATCACTCTCAGTTATTTTTCTGAGCGCTATCATTTTTTTGGGTCATGTTAATTGATTGGAAGATATTTGTTGGTCATCGAAGATTCATGATAACTGATGATCTACCTTGACCTTCCCCTAAAATTCACCCCCTCTACAAATTATCTACACCTAACACACTCAGTGATTTTTTTGAGCGCATTCATTTATTTGGGTCATGTTAATTAATTAATATTTGTTGGTCATCTTAGATTGATAAGAAAGGATGACTTACCTTAATCATCCCCAGAAATTCACCCCCTGTACAAACTATCAACACCTATCACTCTCAGTTATTTTTCTGAGCGCAATCATTTTTTTGGGTCATGTTAATTGATTGGAAAATACTTGTTGGTCATCAAAGATTGATGATAAGTGATGAACTACCTTGACCTTCCCTTAAAATTCACACCTCTACAAATTATCTACACCTAACACACTTAGTTATTTTTTTGAGCGCAATCATTTTTTTGGGTCATGTTAATTGATTGGAAGATATTTGTTGGTCATCGAAGATTGATGATAAGTGATAATCTACCTTGACCTTCCCCTAAAATTCACCCCCTCTACAAATTATCTACACATAACACACTTAGTTATTTTTTTGAGCGCAATCATTTTTTTGGGTCATGTTAATTGATTGGAAATGATTTGTTGGTCATCGAAGATTGATGATAAGTGATGATCTACCTTGACCTTCCCCTAAAATTTACCCCCTCTACAAATTATCTACACCTAACACACTCAGTTATTTTTTTGAGCGCAATCATTTTTTTGGGTCATGTTAATTGATTGGAAGATATTTGTTGGTCATCGAAGATTGATGATAAGAGATGATCTACCTTAATCATCCCCTAAACTTCACCCCCTGTACAAATTATATACCCCCAAATCTCTCATTAATTTTTCTGAGCGCAATCATTTTTTTGCGTCATGTTAATTGATTGGAAGATATTTGTTGGTCATCGAAGATTGATAATAAGAGATGATCTACCTTGATCATTTCCTAAAATTCACACACTGTACAAATTATCTACACCTAACACTCTCATTTATTTTTCTTAGCGCAATCATTTTTTTTAAGTCAGGTTAATTAATTAACATTTGTTGGTCATCTTAGATTAATGAGAAAGGATGACTTCCTTAATCATCCCCTGAAATTCACCCCCTGTACAAATTATCTACACCTATCACTCTCAGTTCTTTTTCTGAGCGCAATCATTTTTTTGGGTCATGTTAATTGATTGGAAAATATTTGTTGGTCATCGAAGATTAATGATAAGTGATGATCTACCTTGACCTTCCCTTAAAATTCACCCTATCTACAAATTATCTACACCTAACACTCTCAGTTACATTTCTGAGCGCAATCATTTTTTTTAGGTCATGTTAATTAATTAATATTTGTTGGTCATCTTAGATTGATGAGAAAGGATGACTTACCTTAATCAACCCTGAAATTCACCCCCTGTACAAATCATCTACACCTATCACTCTCAGTTATTTTTCTGAGCGCAATCATTTTTTTGGGTCATGTTAATTGATTGGAAAATATTTGTTGGTCATCGAAGATTGATGATAAGTGATGATCTACCTTGACCTTCCCTTAAAATTCACCCCCTCTACAAATTATCTACACCTAACACACTTAGTTATTTTTTGGAGCGCAATCATTTTTTTGGGTCATGTCAATTGATTGGAAGATATTTGTTGGTCATCGAAGATTGATGATAAGAGATGATCTACCTTGATCATCTCCTAAAATTCACCCCTTGTACAAATTATCTACACCTAACACTCTCAGTTATTTTTCTAAGCGCAATCATTTTTTTTTAGGTCATGTTAATTAATTAATATTTGTTGGTCATCTTAGATGAATGATAAGTGATGATCTACCTTGACCTTCCCCTAAAATTCACCCCCTATAAAAATTATCTACACCTGACACACTCAGTTAATTTTTTAACGCAATCATTTTTTTGGGTCATGTTAATTGATTGGAAAATATTTGTTGGTCATCGAAGATTGATGATAAGAGCTGATCTACCTTGATTATCCCCTTAAATTCACACCTTGTACAAATTATATACACCTAACACTCTCAGTTGTATTTCTGAGGGCAATCGATTTTTTGGGTCATGTTAATTGATTGGAAAATATTTGTTGGTCATCGAAGATTGATGATAAGTGATGATCTACCTTGACCTTCCCTTAAAATTCAACCCCTTTACAAATTATCTACACCTAACACACTTAGTTATTTTTCTGTGCGCAATCATTTTTTTTAGGTCATGTTAATTAATTAATATTTGTTGGTCATCTTAGATTGATGATAAGTGATGATCTACCTTGACCTTCCCCTAAAATTCTCCCCCTCTACAAATTATCTACACCTAACACACTCAGTTAATTTTTGAGCGCATCCATTTTTTTGGGTCATGTTAATTAATTGGAAAATATTTGTTGGTCATCGAAGATTGATGATAAGAGATGATCTACCTTGATCATTCCTTAAAATTCACACTCTGTACAAATTATATACCCTCAACCCGCTCAGTTATTTTTCTGAGCGCAATCATTTTTTTGGGTCATGTTAATTGATTGGAAAATATTTGTTGGTCATCGCAGATTGATGATAAGTGATGATCTACATTGACCTTCCCTTAAAATTCACCCCGTCTACAAATTATCTACACCCAACACACTCAGTTATTTTTTTTAACGCAATCATTTTTTTGGGTCATGTTAATTGATTGGAAGATATTTGTTGGTCATTGAAGATTAATGATAAGAGCTAATCTACCGTGATCATCCCCTAAAATTCACCCCCTGTACAAATTATATACCCCCAACACGCTCAGTTATTTTTCTGAGCGCAACCATTTTTTTGGGTCATGTTAATTGATTGGAAGAGATTTGTTGGTCATCGAAGATTGCTGATAAGTAATGATCTACCTTGACCTTCCCCTAAACTTCACCCCCTCTACAAATTATCTACACCTAACACACTCAGTTATTTTTTTGAGCGCAATCATTTTTTTGGGTCATGTTAATTGACTGGAAGATATTTGTTAGTCATCGAAGATTGATAATAAGAGATGATCTACCTTGATCATTCCCTAAAATTTACACCCTGTACAAATTATCTACACCTAACACTCTCAGTTATTTTTCTGAGCGCAATCATTTTTTTTAAGTCATGTTAATTAATTAATATTTGTTGGTCATATTAGATTGATGAGAAAGGATGACTTACCTTAATCATCCCCAGAAATTCACCCCCTGTACAAATTATCTACACCTAACACTCTCAGTTATATTTCTGAACGCAATCATTTTTTTGGGTCATGGTAATTGATTGTAAAATATTTGTTGGTAATCGAAGATTGATGATAAGTGATGATCTACCTTGACCTTCTCCTAAAATTTACTCCCTCTACAAATTATCTACACCTTACACTCTCAGTTATTTTTCTGAGCGCAATCATTTTTTTGTAAGTCATGTTAATTAATTAATATTTGTTGGTCATCTTAGATTGATGAGAAAGGATGACTTACCTTAATCATCCCCTGAAATTCACACCCTGTACAAATTATCTACACCTAACACTCTCAGTTATATTTCTGAGCGCAATCATTTTTTTGGGTCATGGTAATTGATTGAAAAATATTTGTTGGTAATCGAAGATTGATGATAAGTGATGATCTACCTTGACCTTCTCCTAAAATTCACCCCCTCTACAAATTATCTACACCTAACACACTCAGTTATTTTTTTGAGCGCATTCATTTATTTGGGTCATGTTAATTGATTGGAAGATATTTGTTGGTCATCGAAGATTGATGACAAGAGATGATCTATCTTGATCATTCCCTAAAATTCACACCCTGTACAAATTATCTACAACTAACTATCTCAGTTATTTTTCTGAGCGCAATCATTTTTTTAAGTCATGTTAATTAATTAATATTTGTTGGTCATCTTAGATTGATGAGAAAGGATGACTTACCTTAATCATCCCCAGAAATTCACCCCCTGTACAAACTATCTACACCTATCACTCTCAGATATTTTTCTGAGCGCAATCATTTTTTTGGGTCATGTTAATTGATTGGAAAATATTTGTTGGTCATCAAAGATTGATGATAAGTGATGATCTACCTTGACCTTCCCCTAAAATTTACCCCCTCTACAAATTATCTACACCTAACACACTCAGTTATTTTTTTGAGCGCAATCATTTTTTTGGGTCATGTTAATTGATTGGAAGATATTTGTTGGTCATCGAAGATTGATGATAAGAGATGATCTACCTTAATCATCCCCTAAACTTCACCCCCTGTACAAATTATATACCCCCAAATCTCTCATTAATTTTTCTGAGCGCAATCATTTTTTTGCGTCATGTTAATTGATTGGAAGATATTTGTTGGTCATCGAAGATTGATAATAAGAGATGATCTACCTTGATCATTTCCTAAAATTCACACACTGTACAAATTATCTACACCTAACACTCTCATTTATTTTTCTTAGCGCAATCATTTTTTTTAAGTCAGGTTAATTAATTAACATTTGTTGGTCATCTTAGATTAATGAGAAAGGATGACTTCCTTAATCATCCCCTGAAATTCACCCCCTGTACAAATTATCTACACCTATCACTCTCAGTTCTTTTTCTGAGCGCAATCATTTTTTTGGGTCATGTTAATTGATTGGAAAATATTTGTTGGTCATCGAAGATTAATGATAAGTGATGATCTACCTTGACCTTCCCTTAAAATTCACCCTATCTACAAATTATCTACACCTAACACTCTCAGTTACATTTCTGAGCGCAATCATTTTTTTTAGGTCATGTTAATTAATTAATATTTGTTGGTCATCTTAGATTGATGAGAAAGGATGACTTACCTTAATCAACCCTGAAATTCACCCCCTGTACAAATCATCTACACCTATCACTCTCAGTTATTTTTCTGAGCGCAATCATTTTTTTGGGTCATGTTAATTGATTGGAAAATATTTGTTGGTCATCGAAGATTGATGATAAGTGATGATCTACCTTGACCTTCCCTTAAAATTCACCCCCTCTACAAATTATCTACACCTAACACACTTAGTTATTTTTTGGAGCGCAATCATTTTTTTGGGTCATGTCAATTGATTGGAAGATATTTGTTGGTCATCGAAGATTGATGATAAGAGATGATCTACCTTGATCATCTCCTAAAATTCACCCCTTGTACAAATTATCTACACCTAACACTCTCAGTTATTTTTCTAAGCGCAATCATTTTTTTTTAGGTCATGTTAATTAATTAATATTTGTTGGTCATCTTAGATGAATGATAAGTGATGATCTACCTTGACCTTCCCCTAAAATTCACCCCCTCTAAAAATTATCTACACCTGACACACTCAGTTAATTTTTTAACGCAATCATTTTTTTGGGTCATGTTAATTGATTGGAAAATATTTGTTGGTCATCGAAGATTGATGATAAGAGCTGATCTACCTTGATTATCCCCTTAAATTCACACCTTGTACAAATTATATACACCTAACACTCTCAGTTGTATTTCTGAGGGCAATCGATTTTTTGGGTCATGTTAATTGATTGGAAAATATTTGTTGGTCATCGAAGATTGATGATAAGTGATGATCTACCTTGACCTTCCCTTAAAATTCAACCCCTTTACAAATTATCTACACCTAACACACTTAGTTATTTTTCTGTGCGCAATCATTTTTTTTAGGTCATGTTAATTAATTAATATTTGTTGGTCATCTTAGATTGATGATAAGTGATGATCTACCTTGACCTTCCCCTAAAATTCTCCCCCTCTACAAATTATCTACACCTAACACACTCAGTTAATTTTTGAGCGCATCCATTTTTTTGGGTCATGTTAATTAATTGGAAAATATTTGTTGGTCATCGAAGATTGATGATAAGAGATGATCTACCTTGATCATTCCTTAAAATTCACACTCTGTACAAATTATATACCCTCAACCCGCTCAGTTATTTTTCTGAGCGCAATCATTTTTTTGGGTCATGTTAATTGATTGGAAAATATTTGTTGGTCATCGCAGATTGATGATAAGTGATGATCTACATTGACCTTCCCTTAAAATTCACCCCGTCTACAAATTATCTACACCCAACACACTCAGTTATTTTTTTTAACGCAATCATTTTTTTGGGTCATGTTAATTGATTGGAAGATATTTGTTGGTCATTGAAGATTAATGATAAGAGCTAATCTACCGTGATCATCCCCTAAAATTCACCCCCTGTACAAATTATATACCCCCAACACGCTCAGTTATTTTTCTGAGCGCAACCATTTTTTTGGGTCATGTTAATTGATTGGAAGAGATTTGTTGGTCATCGAAGATTGCTGATAAGTAATGATCTACCTTGACCTTCCCCTAAACTTCACCCCCTCTACAAATTATCTACACCTAACACACTCAGTTATTTTTTTGAGCGCAATCATTTTTTTGGGTCATGTTAATTGACTGGAAGATATTTGTTAGTCATCGAAGATTGATAATAAGAGATGATCTACCTTGATCATTCCCTAAAATTTACACCCTGTACAAATTATCTACACCTAACACTCTCAGTTATTTTTCTGAGCGCAATCATTTTTTTTAAGTCATGTTAATTAATTAATATTTGTTGGTCATATTAGATTGATGAGAAAGGATGACTTACCTTAATCATCCCCAGAAATTCACCCCCTGTACAAATTATCTACACCTAACACTCTCAGTTATATTTCTGAACGCAATCATTTTTTTGGGTCATGGTAATTGATTGTAAAATATTTGTTGGTAATCGAAGATTGATGATAAGTGATGATCTACCTTGACCTTCTCCTAAAATTTACTCCCTCTACAAATTATCTACACCTTACACTCTCAGTTATTTTTCTGAGCGCAATCATTTTTTTGTAAGTCATGTTAATTAATTAATATTTGTTGGTCATCTTAGATTGATGAGAAAGGATGACTTACCTTAATCATCCCCTGAAATTCACACCCTGTACAAATTATCTACACCTAACACTCTCAGTTATATTTCTGAGCGCAATCATTTTTTTGGGTCATGGTAATTGATTGAAAAATATTTGTTGGTAATCGAAGATTGATGATAAGTGATGATCTACCTTGACCTTCTCCTAAAATTCACCCCCTCTACAAATTATCTACACCTAACACACTCAGTTATTTTTTTGAGCGCATTCATTTATTTGGGTCATGTTAATTGATTGGAAGATATTTGTTGGTCATCGAAGATTGATGACAAGAGATGATCTATCTTGATCATTCCCTAAAATTCACACCCTGTACAAATTATCTACAACTAACTATCTCAGTTATTTTTCTGAGCGCAATCATTTTTTTAAGTCATGTTAATTAATTAATATTTGTTGGTCATCTTAGATTGATGAGAAAGGATGACTTACCTTAATCATCCCCAGAAATTCACCCCCTGTACAAACTATCTACACCTATCACTCTCAGATATTTTTCTGAGCGCAATCATTTTTTTGGGTCATGTTAATTGATTGGAAAATATTTGTTGGTCATCAAAGATTGATGATAAGTGATGATCTACCTTGACCTTCCCCTAAAATTTACCCCCTCTACAAATTATCTACACCTAACACACTCAGTTATTTTTTTGAGCGCAATCATTTTTTTGGGTCATGTTAATTGATTGGAAGATATTTGTTGGTTATCGAAGATTGATGAGAAAGGATGACTTACCTTCATCATCCCTTGAAATCCACCCCCTGTACAAATTATCTACACCTATCACTCTCAGTTATTTTTCTGAGCGCTATCATTTTTTTGGGTCATGTTAATTGATTGGAAGATATTTGTTGGTCATCGAAGATTTATGATAACTGATGATCTACCTTGACCTTCCCCTAAAATTCACCCCCTCTACAAATTATCTACACCTAACACACTTAGTTATTTTTTTGAGCGCAATCATTTTTTTGGGTCATGTTAATTGATTGGAAGATATTTGTTGGTCATCGAAGATTGATGATAAGAGATGATCTACCTTGATCATTCCCTAAAATTCACAACCTGTACAAATTATCTACACCTAACACTCTCAGTTATTTTTCTGAGCGCAATCATTTTTTTAAGTCATGTTAATTAATTAATATTTGTTGGTCATCTTAGATTGATGAGAAAGGATGACTTACCTTAATCATCCCCAGAAATTCACCCCCTGTACAAACTATCTACACCTATCACTCTCAGTTATTTTTCTGAGCGCAATCATTTTTTTGGGTCATGTTAATTGATTGGAAGATATTTGTTGGTCATCGAAGATTGATGATAAGAGATGATCTACCTTGACCTTCCCCTAAAATTCACCCCCTGTACAAACTATCTACACCTATCACTCTCAGTTATTTTTCTGAGCGCAATCATTTTTTTGGGTCATGTTAATTGATTGGAAAATATTTGTTGGTCATCAAAGATTGATGATAAGTGATGATCTACTTTGACCTTCCCTTAAAATTCACCTCCTCTACAAATTATCTACACCTAACACACTTAGTTATTTTTTGGAGCGCAATCATTTTTTTTTGGGTCATGTCAATTGATTGGAAGATATTTGTTGGTCATCGAAGATTGATGATAAGAGATGATCTACCTTGATCATCCCCTAAAATTCACTTCCTGTACAAATTATCTACACCTAACACTCTCAGTTATTTTTCTAAGCGCAATCATTTTTTTTTAGGTCATGTTAATTAATTAATATTTGTTGGTCATCTTAGATTGATGATAAGTGATGATCTACCTTGACCTTCCCCTAAAATTCACCCCCTCTAAAAATTATCTACACCTGACACACTTAGTTAATTTTTTAACGCATTTATTTTTTTGGGTCATGTTAATTGATTGGAAAATATTTGTTGGTCATCGAAGATTGATGATAAGAGATGATCTACCTTGATCATCCACTAAAATTCACTCCCTGTACAAATTATCTACACCTAACACTCTCAGTTATTTTTCTAAGCGCAATCATTTTTTTTAGGTCATGTTAATTAATTAATATTTGTTGGTCATCTTAGATTGATGATAAGTGATGATCTACCTTGACCTTCCCCTAAAATTCACCCCCTCTAAAAATTATCTACACCTAACACACTCAGTTAATTTTTTAACGCAATCATTTTTTTGGGTCATGTTAATTGATTGGAAAATATTTGTTGGTCATCAAAGATTGATGATAAGTGATGATCTACCTTGACCTTCCCTTAAAATTTACCCCCTCTACAAATTATCTACACCTAACACACTCAGTTATTTTTTTGAGCGCAATCATTTTTTTGGGTCATGTTAATTGATTGGAAGGTATTTGTTGGTCATCGAAGATTGATGATAAGAGATGATCTACCTTGATCATCCCCTAAAATTCACTCCCTGTACAAATTATTTACACCTTACACTCTCAGTTATTTTTCTGAGCGCAATCATTTTTTTGGGTCATGTTAATTGATTGGAAAATATTTGTTGGTCGGCGAAGATTGATGATAAGAGATTATGTACCTTGATCATCCCCTAAAATTCACCGACTGTACAAATTATATACCCCCAACCCGCTCAGTTATTTTTTTGAGCGCAATCATTTTTTTAGTTCATGTCAATTAATTAATATTTGTTGGTCATCTTAGATTGATGATAAGTGATGATCTACCTTGACCTTCCCCTAAAATTCACACCCTGTACAAATTATCTACACCTAACACACTTAGTTATTTTTTTGAGCGCAATCATTTTTTTGGGTCATGTGAATTGATTGAAAAATATTTGTTGGTCATCGCAGATTGATGATAAGTGATGATCTACATTGACCTTCCCTTAAAATTCACCCCGTCTACAAATTATCTACACCTAACACACTCAGTTATTTTTTTTAACGCAATCATTTTTTTGGGTCATGTTAATTGATTGGAAGATATTTGTTAGTCATCGAAGATTAATGATAAGAGCTGATCTACCTTGATCATCCCCTAAAATTCACCCCCTGTACAAATTATATACTCCCAACACGCTCACTTATTTTTCTAAGCGCAATCATTTTTTTGGGTCATGTTTATTGATTGAAAAATATTTGTTGGTCATCGCAGATTGATGATAAGTGATGATCTACCTTGACCTTCCCTTAAAATTCACCCCCTCTACAAATTATCTACACCTAACACACTCAGTTATTTTTTTGAGCGCAATCATTGTTTTAAGTCATGTAAATTGATTGGAAAATATTTGTTGGTCATAGAAGATTAATGATAAGAGATAATCTACCTTGATCATCCCCTTAAATTCACCGACTGTACAAATTATATACCCCCAACCCGCTCAGTTATTTTTTTGAGCGCAATCATTTTTTTAGTTCATGTCAATTAATTAATATTTGTTGGTCATCTTAGATTGATGATAAGAGATGATCTACCTTGATGATTCCCTAAAATTCACACCCTGTACAAATTATCTACACCTAACACACTTAGTTATTTTTTTGAGCGCAATCATTTTTTTGGGTCATGTTAATTGATTGGAAGATATTTGTTGGTCATCGAAGATTTATGATAAGTGATTATCTACCCTAATCATCCCCTAAAACTCACCCCCTGTACAAATTATCTACACCTAAACACTCTCAGTTATTTTTCTATGCGCAATCATTTTTCTGGGTCTAATTAATTGATTGAAAAATATTTGCTGGTCATCGAAGATTGATGATAATTGATGATCTACATTGATCATCGCATAAAATTCACCCCCTGTACAAATTATCTACACCTAACACTTTCAGTTATTTTTCGGAGCGCAATCATTTTTTTAGGTCATGTTAATTGATTAATATTTGTTGGTCATCTAAAAGTAATGAAAAAGGATGACTTACCTTTATCATTTCCTGAATGTTACCCCCTGTACAAATTATCTACACCTATCACTCGTAGTTATTTTTCTAAGCGCAATCATTTTTTTGGGTCATGTTAATTGATTGGAAAATATTTGTTGGTCATCGAAGATTGATGATAAGTGATGATCTACCTTGACCATCCCCTAAAATTCACCCCCTGTACAAATTATCTACACCGAACCCTCTCAGCTATTTTTCTGAGCGCAATCATTTTTTTGGGTCATGTTAATTGATTGGAAAATATTTGCTGGTCATCTAATATTAATGAGAAGTGATGATCTACCTTGATCATCCCCTAAAATTCACCCCCTGTACAAATTATCTACACCTAACACACTCAGTTACTTTTTTGAGCGCAATCATTTTTTTGGTTCATGTTAATTGATTGGAAAATATTTGCTAGTCATCTAAGATTAATGAGAAGTGATGATCTACCTTGATCATCGCATAAAATTCACCCCCTGTACAAATTATCTACACCTAACACTTTCAGTTATTTTTCTGAGCGCAATCATTTTTTTGGGTCATGTTAATTGATTGGAAAATATTTGCTGGTCATCGAAGATTGATGATAATTGATGATCTACATTGATCATCGCATAAAATTCACCCCCTGTACAAATTATCTACACCTAACACTTTCAGTTATTTTTCGGAGCGCAATCATTTTTTTAGGTCATGTTAATTGATTAATATTTGTTGGTCATCTAAAAGTAATGAAAAAGGATGACTTACCTTTATCATTTCCTGAATGTTACCCCCTGTACAAATTATCTACACCTATCACTCGTAGTTATTTTTCTAAGCGCAATTATTTTTTTGGGTCATGTTAATTGATTGGAAAATATTTGTTGGTCATCGAAGATTGATGATAAGTGATGATCTACCTTGACCATCCCCTAAAATTCACCCCCTGTACAAATTATCTACACCGAACCCTCTCAGCTATTTTTCTGAGCGCAATCATTTTTTTGGGTCATGTTAATTGATTGGAAAATATTTGCTGGTCATCTAATATTAATGAGAAGTGATGATCTACCTTGATCATCCCCTAAAATTCACCCCCTGTACAAATTATCTACACCGAACCCTCTCAGCTATTTTTCTGAGCGCAATCATTTTTTTGGGTCATGTTAATTGATTGGAAAATATTTGCTGGTCATCTAATATTAATGAGAAGTGATGATCTACCTTGATCATCCCCTAAAATTCACCCCCTGTACAAATTATCTACACCTAACCGCTCAGTTATTTTTCTAAGCGCAATCATTTTTTTGAGTCATGTTAATTGATTGGAAAATATTTGCTGGTCATCGAAGATTGATGATAATTGATGATCTACCTTGATCATCGCATAAAATTCACCCCCTGTACAAATTATCTACACCTAACACTTTCAGTTATTTTTCGGAGCGCAATCATTTTTTTCAAGTCATGTTAATTAATTAATATTTGTTAGTCATCTTAGATTGATAAGAAAGGATGACTTACCTTGATCATCCCCTGAAATTTACCCCATGTACAAATTATCTACACCTTTCAATCTCAGTTATTTTTCTAAGCGCAATCATTTTTTTGGGTCATGTTAATTGATTGGCAAATATTTGTTGGTCATCGAAGATTGATGATAAGTAATGATCTACCTTGACCATCCCCTAAAATTTACCCCCTGTACAAATTATCTACACCTATCAATCTCAGTTATTTTTCTGAGCGCAATCATTTTTTTGGGTCATGTTAATTGATTGGAATATATTTGTTGGTCCTCTAAGAAAGATGAGAAGTGATGACCTACCTTTATCATCCCCTTAAATTCACCCCCTGTACAAATTATCTACACCTAACACACTCAGTTATTTTTTTGACCGCAATCATTTTTTTGGGTCATGTTAATTGATTGAAAAATATTTGCTAGTCATCTAAGATTAATGATAAGTCATGATCTACCTTGACAATCCCCTAAAAATTCACCCTCTGTACTAATTATCTCAGTTATTCTTCTGAGCGCAATCATTTATTTGTTCATGTTAATTAATTGAAAAATATTTGTTGGTCATCTAAGAATGATGAAAAGTGATGACCTACCTTTATCATCCCCTAAAATTCAAACCCCTGTACAAATTATCTACACCAAACCCGCTCAGTTATTTTTCTGAGCGCAATCATTTTTTTGGGTCATGTTAATTGATTGGAAAATATTTGCTGGTCATATAATATTAATGAGAAGTAATGATCTACCTTGATCATCCCCTAAAATTCACCTTCTGTACAAATTATCTACACCTAACCCGCTCAGTTATTTTTCTGAGCGCAATCATTTTTTTGGGTCATGTTAAATGATTGAAAAATATTTGTTAGTCATCGAAGATGGATGATAAGTGATGATCTACCTTGATCATTGCATAAAATTCTCCCCCTGTACAAATTATCTACACCTAACCCGCTCAGTTATTTTTCTGAGCGCAATCATTTTTTTGGGTCATGTTAATTGATTAGAAAATATTTGTTGGTCATCGAAGAATGATGATAAGTAATGATCTACCTTGATCATCGCATAAAATTCACCCCCTGTACAAATTATCTACACCTAACCCGCTCAGTTATTTTTCTAAGCGCAATCATTTTTTTGAGTCATGTTAATTGATTGGAAAATATTTGCTGGTCATCGAAGATTGATGATAATTGATGATCTACCTTGATCATCGCATAAAATTTACCCCATGTACAAATTATCTACACCTTTCAATCTCAGTTATTTTTCCAAGCGCAATCATTTTTTTGGGTCATGTTAATTGATTGGAAAATATTTGTTGGTTATCTAAGATTAATGAGAAATGATGACCTACCTTCATTATCCCCTAAAATTCACCCTCTGTACAAATTACCTACACCTAACACTCTCAGTTATTTTTCTGAGCGCAATCATTTATTTGGGTCATGTTAATTGATTGGAAAATATTTGTTGGTCATCGAAGATTGATGATAAGTGATGATCTAATCATCCCCTAAAACTCACCCCCTGTACAAATTATCTACACCTAAACACTCTCAGTTATTTTTCTATGCGCAATCATTTTTCTGGGTCTAATTAATTGATTGAAAAATATTTGCTGGTCATCTAATATTAATGAGAAGTGATGATCTACCTTGATCATCCCCTAAAATTCACCCCCTGTACAAATTATCTACACCTTTCAATCTCAGTTATTTTTTTAAGCGCAATCATTTTTTTGGGTCAAGTTAATTGATTGGAAAATATTTGTTGGTCATCGAAGATTGATGATAAGTGATGATCTACCTTGACCATCCCCTAAAATTCACACCCTGTTCAAATTATCTACACCAAACCCTCTCAGTTATTTTTCTGAGCGCAATCATTTTTTTGGGTCATGTTAATTGATTGTAAAATATTTGCTGGTCATCTAATATTAATGAGAAGTAATGATCTACCTTAATCATCCCCTAAAATTCACCCCCTGTACAAATTATCTACACCTTTCAATCTCAGTTATTTTTCTAAGCGCAATCATTTTTTTTGGTCATGTTACTTGATTGGAAAATATTTGTTGGTCATCGAAGATTGATGATAAGTGATGATCTACTTTGACCATCCCCTAAAATTCACCCCCTGTACAAATTATCTACACCTAACCCGCTCAGTAATTTTTCTGAGTGCAATCATTTTTTTGGGTCATGTTAATTGAGTGGAAAATATTTGTTGGTCATCGAAGATTGATGATAATTGATGATCTACCTTGACCATCGCATAAAATTCACCCCCTGTACAAATTATTTACACCTAACACTTTCAGTTATTTTTCGGAGCGCAATCATTTTTTTTAGGTCATGTTAATTAATTAATATTTGTTGGTCATCTTAGATTGATGAGAAAGGATGACTTACCTTGATCATCCCCTAAAATTTACCCCCTGTACAAATTATCTACACCTAACACACTCAGTTATTTTTTTGAGCGCAATAATTTTTTTGGGTCATGTTAATTAATTGGAAAATATTTGCTGGTCATCTAAAATTAATGAGAAGTGATGACCTACCTTCATTATCCCCTAAAATTCACCCCCTGTACAAATTATCTACACCTAACACTCTCAGTTATTTTTCTGTGCGCAATCATTTTTTTCGGTCATGTTAATTGATTTAAAAATATTTGTTGGTCATCGAAGATTGATGATAAGAGATGATCTACGTTGATCATCCCCTTAAATTCATCCCGTGTACAAATTATCTACACTTAACACTTTCAGTTATTTTTCTAAGCGCAATCATTTTTTTTAGGTCATGTTATTTAATTAATATTTGTTGGTCATCTTAGGTTGATGAGAAAAGATGACTTACCTTGATCATCTCCTGAAATTCATCCTGTGTACAAATTATCTACACCTAATACTCTCAGTTATTTTTCTGAGCGCAATTATTTTTTTTGGTCATGTTAATTGATTAATATTTGTTGGTCATCTAAAAGTGATGAAAAAGGATGACTTACCTTTATCATTTCCTGAAATTTACAAATTATCTACACCTAACCCGCTCAGTTATTTTTTGAGCGCAATCTTTTTTTTGGGTAATGTTAATTGATTGGAAAATATTTGTTGGTTATCTAAGAATGATGAGAAGTAATGACCTACCTTTATCATCCCTTAAAATTCAAACCCCTGTACAAATTATCTACACCTATCAATTTCAGTTATTTTTCTGAGCGCAATCATTTTTTTGGGTCATGTTAATTGATTAGAAAATATTTGTTGGTCATCGAAGATTGATGATAAGTGATGATCTACCTTGATCATCGCATAAAATTCACCCCCTGTACAAATTATCTACACCTAACCCGCTCAGTTATTTTTCTAAGCGCAATCATTTTTTTGAGTCATGTTAATTGATTGGAAAATATTTGCTGGTCATCGAAGATTGATGATAATTGATGATCTACCTTGATCATCGCATAAAATTCACCCCCTGTACAAATTATCTACACCTAACACTTTCAGTTATTTTTCGGAGCGCAATCATTTTTTTCAAGTCATGTTAATTAATTAATATTTGTTAGTCATCTTAGATTGATAAGAAAGGATGACTTACCTTGATCATCATATGAAATTCACCCCATGTACAAATTATCTACACCTTTCAATCTCAGTTATTTTTCTAAGCGCAATTATTTTTTTGGGTCATGTTAATTGATTGGAAAATATTTGTTGGTCATCGAAGATTCATGATAAGTAATGATCTACCTTGAACATCCCCTAAAATTCACCCCCTGTACAAATTATCTACACCAAACCCGCTCAGTTATTTTTCTGAGGGCAATCATTTTTTTGAGTCATGTTAATTGATTGGAAAATATTTGCTGGTCATCGAAGATTGATGATAATTGATGATCTACCTTGATCATCGCATAAAATTCACCCCCTGTACAAATTATCTACACCTAACACTTTCAGTTATTTTTCGGAGCGCAATCATTTTTTTTAGGTCATGTTAATTAATTAATATTTGTTGGTCATCTTAGATTGATGAGAAAGGATGACTTACCTTGATCATCCCCTAAAATTTACCCCCTGTACAAATTATCTACACCTATCAATCTCAGTTATTTTTCTGAGCGCAATCATTTTTTTGGGTCATGTTAATTGATTGGAAAATATTTGTTAGTCATCGAAGATTGATGATAAGTGATGATCTACGTTGATCATCTCTTAAAATTCATCCCGTGTACAAATTATCTACACCTAACACTCTCAGTTATTTTTCTAAGCGCAATCATTTTTTTTAGGTCATGTTATTTAATTAATATTTGTTGCTCATCTTAGATTGATGAGAAAAGAAGACTTACCTTTATCATCTCCTGAAATTCATCCTGTGTACAAATTATCTACACCTAATACTCTCAGTTATTTTTCTGAGCGCAATTATTTTTTTTGGTCATGTTAATTGATTAATATTTGTTGGTCATCTAAAAGTGATGAAAAAGGATGACTTACCTTTATCATTTCCTGAAATTTACAAATTATCTACACCTTACCCGCTCAGTTATTTTTTTGAGCGCAATCTTTTTTTTGGGTAATGTTAATTGATTGGAAAATATTTGTTGGTCATCTAAGAATGATGAGAAGTAATGACCTACCTTTATCATCCCTTAAAATTCAAACCCCTGTACAAATTATCTACACCTATCAATTTCAGTTATTTTTCTGAGCGCAATCATTTTTTTGGGTCATGTTAATTGATTAGAAAATATTTGTTGGTCATCGAAGATTGATGATAAGTGATGATCTACCTTGATCATCGCATAAAATTCACCCCCTGTACAAATTATCTACACCTAACCCGCTCAGTTATTTTTCTAAGCGCAATCATTTTTTTGAGTCATGTTAATTGATAGGAAAATATTTGCTGGTCATCGAAGATTGATGATAATTGATGATCTACCTTGATCATCGCATAAAATTCACCCCCTGTACAAATTATCTACACCTATCAATTTCAGTTATTTTTTTGAGCGCAATCATTTTTTTGGGTCATGTTAATTGATTGAAAAATATTTGTTGGTCATCGAAGATTGATGATAAGTGATGATCTAATCATCCCCTAAAACTCACCCCCTGTACAAATTATCTACACCTAAACACTCTCAGTTATTTTTCTATGCGCAATCATTTTTCTGGGTCTAATTAATTGATTGAAAAATATTTGCTGGTCATCTAATATTAATGAGAAGTGATGATCTACCTTGATCATCCCCTAAAATTCACCCCCTGTACAAATTATCTACACCTTTCAATCTCAGTTATTTTTTTAAGCGCAATCATTTTTTTGGGTCAAGTTAATTGATTGGAAAATATTTGTTGGTCATCGAAGATTGATGATAAGTGATGATCTACCTTGACCATCCCCTAAAATTCACACCCTGTTCAAATTATCTACACCAAACCCTCTCAGTTATTTTTCTGAGCGCAATCATTTTTTTGGGTCATGTTAATTGATTGTAAAATATTTGCTGGTCATCTAATATTAATGAGAAGTAATGATCTACCTTAATCATCCCCTAAAATTCACCCCCTGTACAAATTATCTACACCTTTCAATCTCAGTTATTTTTCTAAGCGCAATCATTTTTTTTGGTCATGTTACTTGATTGGAAAATATTTGTTGGTCATCGAAGATTGATGATAAGTGATGATCTACTTTGACCATCCCCTAAAATTCACCCCCTGTACAAATTATCTACACCTAACCCGCTCAGTAATTTTTCTGAGTGCAATCATTTTTTTGGGTCATGTTAATTGAGTGGAAAATATTTGTTGGTCATCGAAGATTGATGATAATTGATGATCTACCTTGACCATCGCATAAAATTCACCCCCTGTACAAATTATTTACACCTAACACTTTCAGTTATTTTTCGGAGCGCAATCATTTTTTTTAGGTCATGTTAATTAATTAATATTTGTTGGTCATCTTAGATTGATGAGAAAGGATGACTTACCTTGATCATCCCCTAAAATTTACCCCCTGTACAAATTATCTACACCTAACACACTCAGTTATTTTTTTGAGCGCAATAATTTTTTTGGGTCATGTTAATTAATTGGAAAATATTTGCTGGTCATCTAAAATTAATGAGAAGTGATGACCTACCTTCATTATCCCCTAAAATTCACCCCCTGTACAAATTATCTACACCTAACACTCTCAGTTATTTTTCTGTGCGCAATCATTTTTTTCGGTCATGTTAATTGATTTAAAAATATTTGTTGGTCATCGAAGATTGATGATAAGAGATGATCTACGTTGATCATCCCCTTAAATTCATCCCGTGTACAAATTATCTACACTTAACACTTTCAGTTATTTTTCTAAGCGCAATCATTTTTTTTAGGTCATGTTATTTAATTAATATTTGTTGGTCATCTTAGGTTGATGAGAAAAGATGACTTACCTTGATCATCTCCTGAAATTCATCCTGTGTACAAATTATCTACACCTAATACTCTCAGTTATTTTTCTGAGCGCAATTATTTTTTTTGGTCATGTTAATTGATTAATATTTGTTGGTCATCTAAAAGTGATGAAAAAGGATGACTTACCTTTATCATTTCCTGAAATTTACAAATTATCTACACCTAACCCGCTCAGTTATTTTTTTGAGCGCAATCTTTTTTTTGGGTAATGTTAATTGATTGGAAAATATTTGTTGGTTATCTAAGAATGATGAGAAGTAATGACCTACCTTTATCATCCCTTAAAATTCAAACCCCTGTACAAATTATCTACACCTATCAATTTCAGTTATTTTTCTGAGCGCAATCATTTTTTTGGGTCATGTTAATTGATTAGAAAATATTTGTTGGTCATCGAAGATTGATGATAAGTGATGATCTACCTTGATCATCGCATAAAATTCACCCCCTGTACAAATTATCTACACCTAACCCGCTCAGTTATTTTTCTAAGCGCAATCATTTTTTTGAGTCATGTTAATTGATTGGAAAATATTTGCTGGTCATCGAAGATTGATGATAATTGATGATCTACCTTGATCATCGCATAAAATTCACCCCCTGTACAAATTATCTACACCTAACACTTTCAGTTATTTTTCGGAGCGCAATCATTTTTTTCAAGTCATGTTAATTAATTAATATTTGTTAGTCATCTTAGATTGATAAGAAAGGATGACTTACCTTGATCATCATATGAAATTCACCCCATGTACAAATTATCTACACCTTTCAATCTCAGTTATTTTTCTAAGCGCAATTATTTTTTTGGGTCATGTTAATTGATTGGAAAATATTTGTTGGTCATCGAAGATTCATGATAAGTAATGATCTACCTTGAACATCCCCTAAAATTCACCCCCTGTACAAATTATCTACACCAAACCCGCTCAGTTATTTTTCTGAGGGCAATCATTTTTTTGAGTCATGTTAATTGATTGGAAAATATTTGCTGGTCATCGAAGATTGATGATAATTGATGATCTACCTTGATCATCGCATAAAATTCACCCCCTGTACAAATTATCTACACCTAACACTTTCAGTTATTTTTCGGAGCGCAATCATTTTTTTTAGGTCATGTTAATTAATTAATATTTGTTGGTCATCTTAGATTGATGAAAAAGGATGACTTACCTTGATCATCCCCTAAAATTTACCCCCTGTACAAATTATCTACACCTATCAATCTCAGTTATTTTTCTGAGCGCAATCATTTTTTTGGGTCATGTTAATTGATTGGAAAATATTTGTTAGTCATCGAAGATTGATGATAAGTGATGATCTACGTTGATCATCTCTTAAAATTCATCCCGTGTACAAATTATCTACACCTAACACTCTCAGTTATTTTTCTAAGCGCAATCATTTTTTTTAGGTCATGTTATTTAATTAATATCTGTTGCTCATCTTAGATTGATGAGAAAAGAAGACTTACCTTTATCATCTCCTGAAATTCATCCTGTGTACAAATTATCTACACCTAATACTCTCAGTTATTTTTCTGAGCGCAATTATTTTTTTTGGTCATGTTAATTGATTAATATTTGTTGGTCATCTAAAAGTGATGAAAAAGGATGACTTACCTTTATCATTTCCTGAAATTTACAAATTATCTACACCTTACCCGCTCAGTTATTTTTTTGAGCGCAATCTTTTTTTTGGGTAATGTTAATTGATTGGAAAATATTTGTTGGTCATCTAAGAATGATGAGAAGTGATGATCTACCTTGATCATCGCATAAAATTCACCCCCTGTACAAATTATCTACACCTAACCCGCTCAGTTATTTTTCTAAGCGCAATCATTTTTTTGAGTCATGTTAATTGATAGGAAAATATTTGCTGGTCATCGAAGATTGATGATAATTGATGATCTACCTTGATCATCGCATAAAATTCACCCCCTGTACAAATTATCTACACCTAACACTTTCAGTTATTTTTCGGAGCGCAATCATTTTTTTCAAGTCATGTTAATTAATTAATATTTGTTGGTCATCTTAGATTGATAAGAAAGGATGACTTACATTGATCATCCAATGAAATTCACCCCATGTACAAATTATCTACACCTTTCAATCTCAGTTATTTTTCTAAGCGCAATCATTTTTTTGGGTCATGTTAATTGATTGGAAAATATTTGTTGGTCATCGAAGATTAATGATAAGTGATGATCTACCTTGACCATCCCCTAAAATTTACCCCCTGTACAAATTATCTACACCTATCAATCTCAGTTATTTTTCTGAGCGCAATCATTTTTTTGGGTCATGTTAATTGATTGGAATATATTTGTTGGTCCTCTAAGAAAGATGAGAAGTGTTGACCTACCTTTATCATCCCCTAAAATTCACCCCCTGTACAAATTATCTACACCTAACACACTCAGTTATTTTTTTGACCGCAATCATTTTTTTGGGTCATGTTAATTGATTGAAAAATATTTGCTAGTCATCTAAGATTAATGATAAGTCATGATCTACCTTGACAATCCCCTAAAAATTCACCCTCTGTACTAATTATCTCAGTTATTCTTCTGAGCGCAATTATTTATTTGTTTATGTTAATTAATTGAAAAATATTTGTTGGTCATCTAAGAATGATGAAAAGTGATGACCTACCTTTATCATCCCCTAAAATTCAAACCCCTGTACAAATTATCTACACCTATCAATCTCAGTTATTTTTCTGAGCGCAATCATTTTTTTGGGTCATGTTAATTGATTGGAAAATATTTGCTGGTCATATAATATTAATGAGAAGTAATGATCTACCTTGATCATCCCCTAAAATTCACCTTCTGTACAAATTATCTACACCTAACCCGCTCAGTTATTTTTCTGAGCGCAATCATTTTTTTGGGTCATGTTAAATGATTGAAAAATATTTGTTAGTCATCGAAGATTGATGATAAGTGATGATCTACCTTGATCATCGCATAAAATTCACCCCCTGTACAAATTATCTACACCTAACCCGCTCAGTTATTTTTCTGAGCGCAATCATTTTTTTGGGTCATGTTAATTGATTAGAAAATATTTGTTGGTCATCGAAGATTGATGATAAGTGATGATCTACCTTGATCATCGCATAAAATTCACCCCCTGTACAAATTATCTACACCTAACCCGCTCAGTTATTTTTCTAAGCGCAATCATTTTTTTGAGTCATGTTAATTGATAGGAAAATATTTGCTGGTCATCGAAGATTGATGATAATTGATGATCTACCTTGATCATCGCATAAAATTCACCCCCTGTACAAATTATCTACACCTAACACTTTCAGTTATTTTTCGGAGCGCAATCATTTTTTTCAAGTCATGTTAATTAATTAATATTTGTTGGTCATCTTAGATTGATAAGAAAGGATGACTTACATTGATCATCCAATAAAATTCACCCCATGTACAAATTATCTACACCTTTCAATCTCAGTTATTTTTCTAAGCGCAATCATTTTTTTGGGTCATGTTAATTGATTGAAAAATATTTGCTAGTCATCTAAGATTAATGATAAGTCATGATCTACCTTGACAATCCCCTAAAAATTCACCCTCTGTACTAATTATCTCAGTTATTCTTCTGAGCGCAATTATTTATTTGTTTATGTTAATTAATTGAAAAATATTTGTTGGTCATCTAAGAATGATGAAAAGTGATGACCTACCTTTATCATCCCCTAAAATTCAAACCCCTGTACAAATTATCTACACCTATCAATCTCAGTTATTTTTCTGAGCGCAATCATTTTTTTGGGTCATGTTAATTGATTGGAAAATATTTGCTGGTCATATAATATTAATGAGAAGTAATGATCTACCTTGATCATCCCCTAAAATTCACCTTCTGTACAAATTATCTACACCTAACCCGCTCAGTTATTTTTCTGAGCGCAATCATTTTTTTGGGTCATGTTAAATGATTGAAAAATATTTGTTAGTCATCGAAGATTGATGATAAGTGATGATCTACCTTGATCATCGCATAAAATTCACCCCCTGTACAAATTATCTACACCTAACCCGCTCAGTTATTTTTCTAAGCGCAATCATTTTTTTGAGTCATGTTAATTGATAGGAAAATATTTGCTGGTCATCGAAGATTGATGATAATTGATGATCTACCTTGATCATCGCATAAAATTCACCCCCTGTACAAATTATCTACACCTAACACTTTCAGTTATTTTTCGGAGCGCAATCATTTTTTTCAAGTCATGTTAATTAATTAATATTTGTTGGTCATCTTAGATTGATGAGAAAGGATGACTTACCTTGATCATCCCCTAAAATTTACCCCCTGTACAAATTATCTACACCTATCAATCTCAGTTATTTTTCTGAGCGCAATCATTTTTTTGGATCATGTTAATTGATTGGAAAATATTTGTTGGTCCTCTAAGAAAGATGAGAAGTGATGACCTACCTTTATCATCCCCTAAAATTCACCCCCTGTACAAATTATCTACACCTAACACTCTTAGTTATTTTTCTGAGCGCAATCATTTTTTTAGGTCATGTTAATTGATTAATATTTGTTGGTCAACTAAAAGTGATGAAAAAGAATGATTTACCATAATCATTTCCTAAAAGTTACCCCCTGTACAAATTATCTACACCTATCACTCTTAAATATTTTTCTAAGCGCAATAATTTTTTTGGGTCATGTTAATTAATTATTATTTGTTGGTCATCTTAAATTGATGAGAAAGGTTGACTTACCTTGATCATCCCCTAAATTCATCCTCTGTACAATTTATCTAAACCTAACCCGCTTAGTTATTTTTCTGAGTGCAATCATTTTTTTGGGTTATTTTAATTGATTGGAAAATATTTGTTGGTCATCGAAGATTCATGATAAGTGATGATCTACCCTGACAATCCCCTAAAATTCACCCCTTGTACAAATTATCTACACCTAACACTCTCAGTTATTTTTCGGAGCGCATTCATTTTTTTTAGGTCATGTTAATTAACTAATATTTGTTGGTCATCTTAGATTGATAAAAAAGGATGACTTACCTTGATCATCCCCTGAAATTCACCCCCTGTACAAATTATCTACACCTATCAATTTCAGTTATTTTTCTGAGCGCAATCATTTTTTTGGGTCATGTTAATTGATTGGAAAATATTTGTTGGTCATCGAAGATTGATGATAAGTGATGATCTACCTTGACCATCCCGTAAAATTCACCCCCTGTACAAATTATCTACACCTAACACGCTCAGTTATTTTTCTGAGCGCAATCATTTTTTTGGGTCATGTTAATTGATTGGAAAATATTTGTTGGTCATCGAAGATTCATGATAAGTGATGATCTACCCTGACAATCCCCTAAAATTCAACCCTTGTACAAATTATCTACACCTAACACGCTCAGTTATTTTTTTGAGCGCAATCATTTTTTTGGGTCATGTTAATTGATGGGAAAATATTTGTTGGTCATCGAAGATTCATGATAAGTGATGATCTACCCTGACAATCCCCTAAAATTCAACCCTTGTACAAATTATCTACACCTAACACGCTCAGTTATTTTTCTGAGCGCAATCATTTTTTTGGGTCATGTTAATTGATTGGAAAATATTTGTTGGTCATCGAAGATTCATGATAAGTGATGATCTATTCTGACAATCCCCTAAAATTCACCCCTTGTACAAATTATCTACACCTAACACTCTCAGTTATTTTTCGGAGCGCATTCATTTTTTTTAGGTCATGTTAATTAACTAATATTTGTTGGTCATCTTAGATTGATAAAAAAGGATGACTTACCTTGATCATCCCCTGAAATTCACCCCCTGTACAAATTATCTACACCTATCAATTTCAGTTATTTTTCTGAGCGCAATCATTTTTTTGGGTCATGCTAATTGATTGGAAAATATTTGTTGGTCATCGAAGATTGATGATAAGTGATGATCTACCTTGACCATCCCGTAAAATTCACCCCCTGTACAAATTATCTACACCTAACACGCTCAGTTATTTTTCTGAGCGCAATCATTTTTTTGGGTCATGTTAATTGATTGGAAAATATTTGTTGGTCATCGAAGATTCATGATAAGTGATGATCTACCCTGACAATCCCCTAAAATTCAACCCTTGTACAAATTATCTACACCTAACACACTCAGTTATTTTTTTGACCGCAATAATTTTTTTGGGTCATGTTAATTGATTGGAAAATAATTGCTAGTCATCTAAGGTTAATGATAAGTCATGATCTACCTTGACCATCTCCTAAAATTCACCCTCTGTAATAATTATCTCAGTTATTTTTCTGAGCGCAATCATTTATTTGTTCATGTTAATTGATTGAAAAGTATTTGTTGGTCATCTAAGAATGATGAAAAGTGATGACCTACCTTTATCATCCCCTAAAATTCAAACCCCTGTACAAATTATCTACACCTATCAATTTCAGTTATTTTTCTGAGCGCAATCATTTTTTTGGGTCATGTTAATTGATTGAAAAATATATGTTGGTCATCGAAGATTGATGATAAGTGATGATCTTCCCTAATCATCTTCTAAAATTCACCCCCTGTACAAATTATCTACACCTAACCCGCTCAGTTATTTTTCTGAGCGCAATCATTTTTTTAAGTCATGTTAATTGATTGGAAAGTATTTGTTGGTCCTCTAAGAAAGATGAGAAGTGATGACCTACCTTTATCATCCCCTAAAATTCACCCCCTGTACAAATTATCTACACCTTTCAATCTCAGTTATTTTTTTAAGCGCAATCATTTTTTTGGGTCAAGTTAATTGATTGGAAAATATTTGTTGGTCATCGAAGATTGATGATAAGTGATGATCTACCTTGACCATCCCCTAAAATTCACACCCTGTTCAAATTATCTACACCAAACCCTCTCAGTTATTTTTCTGAGCGCAATCATTTTTTTGGGTCATGTTAATTGATTGTAAAATATTTGCTGGTCATCTAATATTAATGAGAAGTAATGATCTACCTTAATCATCCCCTAAAATTCACCCCCTGTACAAATTATCTACACCTTTCAATCTCAGTTATTTTTCTAAGCGCAATCATTTTTTTTGGTCATGTTACTTGATTGGAAAATATTTGTTGGTCATCGAAGATTGATGATAAGTGATGATCTACTTTGACCATCCCCTAAAATTCACCCCCTGTACAAATTATCTACACCTAACCCGCTCAGTAATTTTTCTGAGTGCAATCATTTTTTTGGGTCATGTTAATTGAGTGGAAAATATTTGTTGGTCATCGAAGATTGATGATAATTGATGATCTACCTTGACCATCGCATAAAATTCACCCCCTGTACAAATTATTTACACCTAACACTTTCAGTTATTTTTCGGAGCGCAATCATTTTTTTTAGGTCATGTTAATTAATTAATATTTGTTGGTCATCTTAGATTGATGAGAAAGGATGACTTACCTTGATCATCCCCTAAAATTTACCCCCTGTACAAATTATCTACACCTAACACACTCAGTTATTTTTTTGAGCGCAATAATTTTTTTGGGTCATGTTAATTAATTGGAAAATATTTGCTGGTCATCTAAAATTAATGAGAAGTGATGACCTACCTTCATTATCCCCTAAAATTCACCCCCTGTACAAATTATCTACACCTAACACTCTCAGTTATTTTTCTGTGCGCAATCATTTTTTTCGGTCATGTTAATTGATTTAAAAATATTTGTTGGTCATCGAAGATTGATGATAAGAGATGATCTACGTTGATCATCCCCTTAAATTCATCCCGTGTACAAATTATCTACACTTAACACTTTCAGTTATTTTTCTAAGCGCAATCATTTTTTTTAGGTCATGTTATTTAATTAATATTTGTTGGTCATCTTAGGTTGATGAGAAAAGATGACTTACCTTGATCATCTCCTGAAATTCATCCTGTGTACAAATTATCTACACCTAATACTCTCAGTTATTTTTCTGAGCGCAATTATTTTTTTTGGTCATGTTAATTGATTAATATTTGTTGGTCATCTAAAAGTGATGAAAAAGGATGACTTACCTTTATCATTTCCTGAAATTTACAAATTATCTACAACTAACCCGCTCAGTTATTTTTTGAGCGCAATCTTTTTTTTGGGTAATGTTAATTGATTGGAAAATATTTGTTGGTTATCTAAGAATGATGAGAAGTAATGACCTACCTTTATCATCCCTTAAAATTCAAACCCCTGTACAAATTATCTACACCTATCAATTTCAGTTATTTTTCTGAGCGCAATCATTTTTTTGGGTCATGTTAATTGATTAGAAAATATTTGTTGGTCATCGAAGATTGATGATAAGTGATGATCTACCTTGATCATCGCATAAAATTCACCCCCTGTACAAATTATCTACACCTAACCCGCTCAGTTATTTTTCTAAGCGCAATCATTTTTTTGAGTCATGTTAATTGATTGGAAAATATTTGCTGGTCATCGAAGATTGATGATAATTGATGATCTACCTTGATCATCGCATAAAATTCACCCCCTGTACAAATTATCTACACCTAACACTTTCAGTTATTTTTCGGAGCGCAATCATTTTTTTCAAGTCATGTTAATTAATTAATATTTGTTAGTCATCTTAGATTGATAAGAAAGGATGACTTACCTTGATCATCATATGAAATTCACCCCATGTACAAATTATCTACACCTTTCAATCTCAGTTATTTTTCTAAGCGCAATTATTTTTTTGGGTCATGTTAATTGATTGGAAAATATTTGTTGGTCATCGAAGATTCATGATAAGTAATGATCTACCTTGAACATCCCCTAAAATTCACCCCCTGTACAAATTATCTACACCAAACCCGCTCAGTTATTTTTCTGAGGGCAATCATTTTTTTGAGTCATGTTAATTGATTGGAAAATATTTGCTGGTCATCGAAGATTGATGATAATTGATGATCTACCTTGATCATCGCATAAAATTCACCCCCTGTACAAATTATCTACACCTAACACTTTCAGTTATTTTTCGGAGCGCAATCATTTTTTTTAGGTCATGTTAATTAATTAATATTTGTTGGTCATCTTAGATTGATGAGAAAGGATGACTTACCTTGATCATCCCCTAAAATTTACCCCCTGTACAAATTATCTACACCTATCAATCTCAGTTATTTTTCTGAGCGCAATCATTTTTTTGGGTCATGTTAATTGATTGGAAAATATTTGTTAGTCATCGAAGATTGATGATAAGTGATGATCTACGTTGATCATCTCTTAAAATTCATCCCGTGTACAAATTATCTACACCTAACACTCTCAGTTATTTTTCTAAGCGCAATCATTTTTTTTAGGTCATGTTATTTAATTAATATTTGTTGCTCATCTTAGATTGATGAGAAAAGAAGACTTACCTTTATCATCTCCTGAAATTCATCCTGTGTACAAATTATCTACACCTAATACTCTCAGTTATTTTTCTGAGCGCAATTATTTTTTTTGGTCATGTTAATTGATTAATATTTGTTGGTCATCTAAAAGTGATGAAAAAGGATGACTTACCTTTATCATTTCCTGAAATTTACAAATTATCTACACCTTACCCGCTCAGTTATTTTTTTGAGCGCAATCTTTTTTTTGGGTAATGTTAATTGATTGGAAAATATTTGTTGGTCATCTAAGAATGATGAGAAGTAATGACCTACCTTTATCATCCCTTAAAATTCAAACCCCTGTACAAATTATCTACACCTATCAATTTCAGTTATTTTTCTGAGCGCAATCATTTTTTTGGGTCATGTTAATTGATTAGAAAATATTTGTTGGTCATCGAAGATTGATGATAAGTGATGATCTACCTTGATCATCGCATAAAATTCACCCCCTGTACAAATTATCTACACCTAACCCGCTCAGTTATTTTTCTAAGCGCAATCATTTTTTTGAGTCATGTTAATTGATAGGAAAATATTTGCTGGTCATCGAAGATTGATGATAATTGATGATCTACCTTGATCATCGCATAAAATTCACCCCCTGTACAAATTATCTACACCTATCAATTTCAGTTATTTTTTTGAGCGCAATCATTTTTTTGGGTCATGTTAATTGATTGAAAAATATTTGTTGGTCATCGAAGATTGATGATAAGTGATGATCTAATCATCCCCTAAAACTCACCCCCTGTACAAATTATCTACACCTAAACACTCTCAGTTATTTTTCTATGCGCAATCATTTTTCTGGGTCTAATTAATTGATTGAAAAATATTTGCTGGTCATCTAATATTAATGAGAAGTGATGATCTACCTTGATCATCCCCTAAAATTCACCCCCTGTACAAATTATCTACACCTTTCAATCTCAGTTATTTTTTTAAGCGCAATCATTTTTTTGGGTCAAGTTAATTGATTGGAAAATATTTGTTGGTCATCGAAGATTGATGATAAGTGATGATCTACCTTGACCATCCCCTAAAATTCACACCCTGTTCAAATTATCTACACCAAACCCTCTCAGTTATTTTTCTGAGCGCAATCATTTTTTTGGGTCATGTTAATTGATTGTAAAATATTTGCTGGTCATCTAATATTAATGAGAAGTAATGATCTACCTTAATCATCCCCTAAAATTCACCCCCTGTACAAATTATCTACACCTTTCAATCTCAGTTATTTTTCTAAGCGCAATCATTTTTTTTGGTCATGTTACTTGATTGGAAAATATTTGTTGGTCATCGAAGATTGATGATAAGTGATGATCTACTTTGACCATCCCCTAAAATTCACCCCCTGTACAAATTATCTACACCTAACCCGCTCAGTAATTTTTCTGAGTGCAATCATTTTTTTGGGTCATGTTAATTGAGTGGAAAATATTTGTTGGTCATCGAAGATTGATGATAATTGATGATCTACCTTGACCATCGCATAAAATTCACCCCCTGTACAAATTATTTACACCTAACACTTTCAGTTATTTTTCGGAGCGCAATCATTTTTTTTAGGTCATGTTAATTAATTAATATTTGTTGGTCAGCTTAGATTGATGAGAAAGGATGACTTACCTTGATCATCCCCTAAAATTTACCCCCTGTACAAATTATCTACACCTAACACACTCAGTTATTTTTTTGAGCGCAATAATTTTTTTGGGTCATGTTAATTAATTGGAAAATATTTGCTGGTCATCTAAAATTAATGAGAAGTGATGACCTACCTTCATTATCCCCTAAAATTCACCCCCTGTACAAATTATCTACACCTAACACTCTCAGTTATTTTTCTGTGCGCAATCATTTTTTTCGGTCATGTTAATTGATTTAAAAATATTTGTTGGTCATCGAAGATTGATGATAAGAGATGATCTACGTTGATCATCCCCTTAAATTCATCCCGTGTACAAATTATCTACACTTAACACTTTCAGTTATTTTTCTAAGCGCAATCATTTTTTTTAGGTCATGTTATTTAATTAATATTTGTTGGTCATCTTAGGTTGATGAGAAAAGATGACTTACCTTGATCATCTCCTGAAATTCATCCTGTGTACAAATTATCTACACCTAATACTCTCAGTTATTTTTCTGAGCGCAATTATTTTTTTTGGTCATGTTAATTGATTAATATTTGTTGGTCATCTAAAAGTGATGAAAAAGGATGACTTACCTTTATCATTTCCTGAAATTTACAAATTATCTACACCTAACCCGCTCAGTTATTTTTTTGAGCGCAATCTTTTTTTTGGGTAATGTTAATTGATTGGAAAATATTTGTTGGTTATCTAAGAATGATGAGAAGTAATGACCTACCTTTATCATCCCTTAAAATTCAAACCCCTGTACAAATTATCTACACCTATCAATTTCAGTTATTTTTCTGAGCGCAATCATTTTTTTGGGTCATGTTAATTGATTAGAAAATATTTGTTGGTCATCGAAGATTGATGATAAGTGATGATCTACCTTGATCATCGCATAAAATTCACCCCCTGTACAAATTATCTACACCTAACCCGCTCAGTTATTTTTCTAAGCGCAATCATTTTTTTGAGTCATGTTAATTGATTGGAAAATATTTGCTGGTCATCGAAGATTGATGATAATTGATGATCTACCTTGATCATCGCATAAAATTCACCCCCTGTACAAATTATCTACACCTAACACTTTCAGTTATTTTTCGGAGCGCAATCATTTTTTTCAAGTCATGTTAATTAATTAATATTTGTTAGTCATCTTAGATTGATAAGAAAGGATGACTTACCTTGATCATCATATGAAATTCACCCCATGTACAAATTATCTACACCTTTCAATCTCAGTTATTTTTCTAAGCGCAATTATTTTTTTGGGTCATGTTAATTGATTGGAAAATATTTGTTGGTCATCGAAGATTCATGATAAGTAATGATCTACCTTGAACATCCCCTAAAATTCACCCCCTGTACAAATTATCTACACCAAACCCGCTCAGTTATTTTTCTGAGGGCAATCATTTTTTTGAGTCATGTTAATTGATTGGAAAATATTTGCTGGTCATCGAAGATTGATGATAATTGATGATCTACCTTGATCATCGCATAAAATTCACCCCCTGTACAAATTATCTACACCTAACACTTTCAGTTATTTTTCGGAGCGCAATCATTTTTTTCAAGTCATGTTAATTAATTAATATTTGTTAGTCATCTTAGATTGATAAGAAAGGATGACTTACCTTGATCATCATATGAAATTCACCCCATGTACAAATTATCTACACCTTTCAATCTCAGTTATTTTTCTAAGCGCAATCATTTTTTTGGGTCATGTTAATTGATTGGAAAATATTTGTTGGTCATCGAAGATTAATGATAAGTGATGATCTACCTTGACCATCCCCTAAAATTTACCCCCTGTACAAATTATCTACACCTATCAATCTCAGTTATTTTTCTGAGCGCAATCATTTTTTTGGGTCATGTTAATTGATTGGAATATATTTGTTGGTCCTCTAAGAAAGATGAGAAGTGTTGACCTACCTTTATCATCCCCTAAAATTCACCCCCTGTACAAATTATCTACACCTAACCCGCTCAGTTATTTTTCTAAGCGCAATCATTTTTTTGAGTCATGTTAATTGATAGGAAAATATTTGCTGGTCATCTAAGATTAATGATAAGTCATGATCTACCTTGACAATCCCCTAAAAATTCACCCTCTGTACTAATTATCTCAGTTATTCTTCTGAGCGCAATTATTTATTTGTTTATGTTAATTAATTGAAAAATATTTGTTGGTCATCTAAGAATGATGAAAAGTGATGACCTACCTTTATCATCCCCTAAAATTCAAACCCCTGTACAAATTATCTACACCTATCAATCTCAGTTATTTTTCTGAGCGCAATCATTTTTTTGGGTCATGTTAATTGATTGGAAAATATTTGCTGGTCATATAATATTAATGAGAAGTAATGATCTACCTTGATCATCCCCTAAAATTCACCTTCTGTACAAATTATCTACACCTAACCCGCTCAGTTATTTTTCTGAGCGCAATCATTTTTTTGGGTCATGTTAAATGATTGAAAAATATTTGTTAGTCATCGAAGATTGATGATAAGTGATGATCTACCTTGATCATCGCATAAAATTCACCCCCTGTACAAATTATCTACACCTAACCCGCTCAGTTATTTTTCTGAGCGCAATCATTTTTTTGGGTCATGTTAATTGATTAGAAAATATTTGTTGGTCATCGAAGATTGATGATAAGTGATGATCTACCTTGATCATCGCATAAAATTCACCCCCTGTACAAATTATCTACACCTAACCCGCTCAGTTATTTTTCTAAGCGCAATCATTTTTTTGAGTCATGTTAATTGATAGGAAAATATTTGCTGGTCATCGAAGATTGATGATAATTGATGATCTACCTTGATCATCGCATAAAATTCACCCCCTGTACAAATTATCTACACCTAACACTTTCAGTTATTTTTCGGAGCGCAATCATTTTTTTCAAGTCATGTTAATTAATTAATATTTGTTGGTCATCTTAGATTGATAAGAAAGGATGACTTACATTGATCATCCAATAAAATTCACCCCATGTACAAATTATCTACACCTTTCAATCTCAGTTATTTTTCTAAGCGCAATCATTTTTTTGGGTCATGTTAATTGATTGAAAAATATTTGCTAGTCATCTAAGATTAATGATAAGTCATGATCTACCTTGACAATCCCCTAAAAATTCACCCTCTGTACTAATTATCTCAGTTATTCTTCTGAGCGCAATTATTTATTTGTTTATGTTAATTAATTGAAAAATATTTGTTGGTCATCTAAGAATGATGAAAAGTGATGACCTACCTTTATCATCCCCTAAAATTCAAACCCCTGTACAAATTATCTACACCTATCAATCTCAGTTATTTTTCTGAGCGCAATCATTTTTTTGGGTCATGTTAATTGATTGGAAAATATTTGCTGGTCATATAATCTTAATGAGAAGTAATGATCTACCTTGATCATCCCCTAAAATTCACCTTCTGTACAAATTATCTACACCTAACCCGCTCAGTTATTTTTCTGAGCGCAATCATTTTTTTGGGTCATGTTAAATGATTGAAAAATATTTGTTAGTCATCGAAGATTGATGATAAGTGATGATCTACCTTGATCATCGCATAAAATTCACCCCCTGTACAAATTATCTACACCGAACCCGCTCAGTTATTTTTCTAAGCGCAATCATTTTTTTGAGTCATGTTAATTGATAGGAAAATATTTGCTGGTCATCGAAGATTGATGATAATTGATGATCTACCTTGATCATCGCATAAAATTCACCCCCTGTACAAATTATCTACACCTAACACTTTCAGTTATTTTTCGGAGCGCAATCATTTTTTTCAAGTCATGTTAATTAATTAATATTTGTTGGTCATCTTAGATTGATGAGAAAGGATGACTTACCTTGATCATCCCCTAAAATTTACCCCCTGTACAAATTATCTACACCTATCAATCTCAGTTATTTTTCTGAGCGCAATCATTTTTTTGGATCATGTTAATTGATTGGAAAATATTTGTTGGTCCTCTAAGAAAGATGAGAAGTGATGACCTACCTTTATCATCCCCTAAAATTCACCCCCTGTACAAATTATCTACACCTAACACTCTTAGTTATTTTTCTGAGCGCAATCATTTTTTTAGGTCATGTTAATTGATTAATATTTGTTGGTCAACTAAAAGTGATGAAAAAGAATGATTTACCATAATCATTTCCTAAAAGTTACCCCCTGTACAAATTATCTACACCTATCACTCTTAAATATTTTTCTAAGCGCAATAATTTTTTTGGGTCATGTTAATTAATTATTATTTGTTGGTCATCTTAAATTGATGAGAAAGGTTGACTTACCTTGATCATCCCCTAAATTCATCCTCTGTACAATTTATCTAAACCTAACCCGCTTAGTTATTTTTCTGAGTGCAATCATTTTTTTGGGTTATTTTAATTGATTGGAAAATATTTGTTGGTCATCGAAGATTCATGATAAGTGATGATCTACCCTGACAATCCCCTAAAATTCACCCCTTGTACAAATTATCTACACCTAACACTCTCAGTTATTTTTCGGAGCGCATTCATTTTTTTTAGGTCATGTTAATTAACTAATATTTGTTGGTCATCTTAGATTGATAAAAAAGGATGACTTACCTTGATCATCCCCTGAAATTCACCCCCTGTACAAATTATCTACACCTATCAATTTCAGTTATTTTTCTGAGCGCAATCATTTTTTTGGGTCATGTTAATTGATTGGAAAATATTTGTTGGTCATCGAAGATTGATGATAAGTGATGATCTACCTTGACCATCCCGTAAAATTCACCCCCTGTACAAATTATCTACACCTAACACGCTCAGTTATTTTTCTGAGCGCAATCATTTTTTTGGGTCATGTTAATTGATTGGAAAATATTTGTTGGTCATCGAAGATTCATGATAAGTGATGATCTACCCTGACAATCCCCTAAAATTCAACCCTTGTACAAATTATCTACACCTAACCCGCTCAGTTATTTTTTTGAGCGCAATCATTTTTTTGGGTCATGTTAATTGATGGGAAAATATTTGTTGGTCATCGAAGATTCATGATAAGTGATGATCTACCCTGACAATCCCCTAAAATTCAACCCTTGTACAAATTATCTACACCTAACACGCTCAGTTATTTTTCTGAGCGCAATCATTTTTTTGGGTCATGTTAATTGATTGGAAAATATTTGTTGGTCATCGAAGATTCATGATAAGTGATGATCTATTCTGACAATCCCCTAAAATTCACCCCTTGTACAAATTATCTACACCTAACACTCTCAGTTATTTTTCGGAGCGCATTCATTTTTTTTAGGTCATGTTAATTAACTAATATTTGTTGGTCATCTTAGATTGATAAAAAAGGATGACTTACCTTGATCATCCCCTGAAATTCACCCCCTGTACAAATTATCTACACCTATCAATTTCAGTTATTTTTCTGAGCGCAATCATTTTTTTGGGTCATGCTAATTGATTGGAAAATATTTGTTGGTCATCGAAGATTGATGATAAGTGATGATCTACCTTGACCATCCCGTAAAATTCACCCCCTGTACAAATTATCTACACCTAACACGCTCAGTTATTTTTCTGAGCGCAATCATTTTTTTGGGTCATGTTAATTGATTGGAAAATATTTGTTGGTCATCGAAGATTCATGATAAGTGATGATCTACCCTGACAATCCCCTAAAATTCAACCCTTGTACAAATTATCTACACCTAACACACTCAGTTATTTTTTTGACCGCAATAATTTTTTTGGGTCATGTTAATTGATTGGAAAATAATTGCTAGTCATCTAAGGTTAATGATAAGTCATGATCTACCTTGACCATCTCCTAAAATTCACCCTCTGTAATAATTATCTCAGTTATTTTTCTGAGCGCAATCATTTATTTGTTCATGTTAATTGATTGAAAAGTATTTGTTGGTCATCTAAGAATGATGAAAAGTGATGACCTACCTTTATCATCCCCTAAAATTCAAACCCCTGTACAAATTATCTACACCTATCAATTTCAGTTATTTTTCTGAGCGCAATCATTTTTTTGGGTCATGTTAATTGATTGAAAAATATATGTTGGTCATCGAAGATTGATGATAAGTGATGATCTTCCCTAATCATCTTCTAAAATTCACCCCCTGTACAAATTATCTACACCTAACCCGCTCAGTTATTTTTCTGAGCGCAATCATTTTTTTAAGTCATGTTAATTGATTGGAAAGTATTTGTTGGTCCTCTAAGAAAGATGAGAAGTGATGACCTACCTTTATCATCCCCTAAAATTCACCCCCTGTACAAATTATCTACACCTAACACTCTCAGTTATTTTTCTGAGCGCAATCATTTTTTTAGGTCATGTTAATTGATTAATATTTGTTGGTCAACTAAAAGTGATGAAAAAGAATGATTTACCATAATCATTTCCTAAAAGTTACCCCCTGTACAAATTATCTACACCTATCACTCTTAAATATTTTTCTAAGCGCAATCATTTTTTTGGGTCATGTTAATTAATTATTATTTGTTGGTCATCTTAAATTGATGAGAAAGGTTGACTTACCTTGATCATCCCCTAAATTCATCCTCTGTACAATTTATCTAAACCTAACCCGCTCAGTTATTTTTCTGAGTGCAATCATTTTTTTGGGTTATTTTAATTGATTGGAAAATATTTGTTGGTCATCGAAGATTCATGATAAGTGATGATCTACCCTGACAATCCCCTAAAATTCACCCCTTGTACAAATTATCTACACCTAACACTCTCAGTTATTTTTCGGAGCGCATTCATTTTTTTTAGGTCATGTTAATTAACTAATATTTGTTGGTCATCTTAGATTGATAAAAAAGGATGACTTACCTTGATCATCCCCTGAAATTCACCCCCTGTACAAATTATCTACACCTATCAATTTCAGTTATTTTTCTGAGCGCAATCATTTTTTTGGGTCATGTTAATTGATTGGAAAATATTTGTTGGTCATCGAAGATTGATGATAAGTGATGATCTACCTTGACCATCCCGTAAAATTCACCCCCTGTACAAATTATCTACACCTAACACGCTCAGTTATTTTTCTGAGCGCAATCATTTTTTTGGGTCATGTTAATTGATTGGAAAATATTTGTTGGTCATCGAAGATTCATGATAAGTGATGATCTACCCTGACAATCCCCTAAAATTCAACCCTTGTACAAATTATCTACACCTAACCCGCTCAGTTATTTTTTTGAGCGCAATCATTTTTTTGGGTCATGTTAATTGATTGGAAAATATTTGTTGGTCATCGAAGATTCATGATAAGTGATGATCTACCCTGACAATCCCCTAAAATTCAACCCTTGTACAAATTATCTACACCTAACACGCTCAGTTATTTTTCTGAGCGCAATCATTTTTTTGGGTCATGTTAATTGATTGGAAAATATTTGTTGGTCATCGAAGATTCATGATAAGTGATGATCTACCCTGACAATCCCCTAAAATTCACCCCTTGTACAAATTATCTACACCTAACACTCTCAGTTATTTTTCGGAGCGCATTCATTTTTTTTAGGTCATGTTAATTAACTAATATTTGTTGGTCATCTTAGATTGATAAAAAAGGATGACTTACCTTGATCATCCCCTGAAATTCACCCCCTGTACAAATTATTTACACCTATCAATTTCAGTTATTTTTCTGAGCGCAATCATTTTTTTGGGTCATGTTAATTGATTGGAAAATATTTGTTGGTCATCGAAGATTGATGATAAGTGATGATCTTCCCTAATCATCTTCTAAAATTCACCCCCTGTACAAATTATCTACACCTAACCCGCTCAGTTATTTTTCTGAGCGCAATCATTTTTTTGGGTCATGTTAATTGATTGGAAAATATTTGTTGGTCATCGAAGATTCATGATAAGTGATGATCTACCCTGACAATCCCCTAAAATTCAACCCTTGTACAAATTATCTACACCTAACCCGCTCAGTTATTTTTCTGAGCGCAATCATTTTTTTGGGTCATGTTAATTGATTGGAAAGTATTTGTTGGTCATCGAAGATTGGTGATAAGTGCTTATCTGCCTTGACCATCCCTTAAATTCACCCCCTGTACAAATTATCTATACCTAACCCGCTAAGTTATTTTTCTGAGCGCAATCATTTTTTTGGGTCATGTTAATTGATTGAAAAATATATGTTGGTCATCGAAGATTGATGATAAGTGATGATCTTCCCTAATCATCTTCTAAAATTCACCCCCTGTACAAATTATCTACACCTAACCCGCTCAGTTATTTTTCTGAGCGCAATCATTTTTTTGGGTCATGTTAATTGATTGGAAAATATTTGTTGGTCATCGAAGATTGATGATAAGTGATGATCTACCTTGACCATCCCGTAAAATTCACCCCCTGTACAAATTATCTACACCTAACACGCTCAGTTATTTTTCTGAGCGCAATCATTTTTTTGGGTCATGTTAATTGATTGGAAAATATTTGTTGGTCATCGAAGATTCATGATAAGTGATGATCTACCCTGACAATCCCCTAAAATTCAACCCTTGTACAAATTATCTACACCTAACCCGCTCAGTTATTTTTCTGAGCGCAATCATTTTTTTGGGTCATGTTAATTGATTGGAAAGTATTTGTTGGTCATCGAAGATTGGTGATAAGTGCTTATCTGCCTTGACCATCCCTTAAATTCACCCCCTGTACAAATTATCTATACCTAACCCGCTAAGTTATTTTTCTGAGCGCAATCATTTTTTTGGGTCATGTTAATTGATTGAAAAATATATGTTGGTCATCGAAGATTGATGATAAGTGATGATCTTCCCTAATCATCTTCTAAAATTCACCCCCTGTACAAATTATCTACACCTAACCCGCTCAGTTATTTTTCTGAGCGCAATCATTTTTTTGGGTCATGTTAATTGATTGGAAAGTATTTGTTGGTCATCGAAGATTGGTGATAAGTGCTTATCTGCCTTGACCATCCCTTAAATTCACCCCCTGTACAAATTATCTATACCTAACCCGCTAAGTTATTTTTCTGAGCGCACTCATTTCTTTGTGTCATGTTAATTGATTGGAAAATATTTGTTGGTCTTCGAAGATTGATGATAAGTAATGATCTACCTCGACCATCCCCCAAAATTTATCACCTGTACAAATTATCTACACCTAACCCTCTCAGTTATTTTTCTGAGCGCAATCATTTTTTTGGGTCATGTTAATTGATTGGAAAATATTTGTTGGTCATCGAAGATTGATGATAAGTGATGATCTATTTTGACCATCCCCTAAAATTCATCACCTGTACAAATTATCTACACCTAACACACTCAGTTATTTTTTTGACCGCAATCATTTTTTTGGGTCATGTTAATTGATTGGAAAGTATTTGTTGGTCATCGAAGATTGGTGATAAGTGCTTATCTGCCTTGACCATCCCTTAAATTCACCCCCTGTACAAATTATCTATACCTAACCCGCTAAGTTATTTTTCTGAGCGCAATCATTTCTTTGTGTCATGTTAATTGATTGGAAAATATTTGTTGGTCATCGAAGATTGATGATAAGTGATGATCTACCTTGACCATCCCGTAAAATTCACCCCCTGTACAAATTATCTACACCTAACACGCTCAGTTATTTTTCTGAGCGCAATCATTTTTTTGGGTCATGTTAATTGATTGGAAAATATTTGTTGGTCATCGAAGATTCATGATAAGTGATCATCTACCCTGACAATCCCCTAAAATTCAACCCTTGTACAAATTATCTACACCTAACACACTCAGTTATTTTTTTGACCGCAATAATTTTTTTGGGTCATGTTAATTGATTGGAAAATAATTGCTAGTCATCTAAGGTTAATGATAAGTCATGATCTACCTTGAGCATCTCCTAAAATTCACCCTCTGTAATAATTATCTCAGTTATTTTTCTGAGCGCAATCATTTATTTGTTCATGTTAATTGATTGAAAAGTATTTGTTGGTCATCTAAGAATGATGAAAAGTAATGACCTACCTTTATCATCCCCTAAAATTCAAACCCCTGTACAAATTATCTACACCTAACACACTCAGTTATTTTTTTGAGCGCAATCATTTGTTGGGTCATGTTGATTGATTAAAAAATATTTGCTGGTCATCTAAGATTGATGATAAGTGATGATCCACCTTGTACATACCATAAAATTCAGCCTCTGTACAGATTATCTACACCTATCACTTTCAGTTATTTTTCGGAGCGCAATCATTTTTTTAGGTCATGTTAATTAATTAATATTTGTTGGTCATCTAAGATTGATGAGAGAGGATGACTTACCTTGATTATCCCCTGAAAATCACCCCATGTACAAATTATCTACACCTTTCAATCTCAGTTATTTTTCTAAGCGCAATCATTTTTTTGGGTCATGTTAATTGATTGGAAAATATTTGTTGGTCATCGAAGATTGATGATAAGTGATGATCTACCTTGACCATCCCCTAAAATTCACCCCCTGTACAATTTATCTACACCTAACCCGCTCAGTTATTTTTCTGAGTGCAATCATTTTTTTGGGTTATTTTAATTGATTGGAAAATATTTGTTGGTCATCGAAGATTGATGATAATTGATGATCTACCTTGATCATCGCATAAAATTCACCCCCTGTACAAATTATCTACACCTAACCCGCTCAGTTATTTTTCTGAGCGCAATCATTTTTTTGGGTCATGTTAATTGATTGGAAAGTATTTGTTGGTCATCGAAGATTGATGATAAGTGCTTATCTGCCTTGACCATCCCTTCAATTCACCCCCTGTACAAATTATCTATACCTAACCCGCTAAGTTATTTTTCTGAGCGCAATCATTTCTTTGTGTCATGTTAATTAATTGGAAAATATTTGTTGGTCTTCGAAGATTGATGATAAGTAATGATCTACCTCGACCATCCCCCAAAATTTATCACCTGTACAAATTATCTACACCTAACCCTCTTAGTTATTTTTCTGAGCGCAATCATTTTTTTGGGTCATGTTAATTGATTGGAAAATATTTGTTGGTCATCGAAGATTGATGATAAGTGATGATCTACCTTGACCATCCCCTAAAATTCATCACCTGTACAAATTATCTACACCTAACACACTCAGTTACTTTTTTGAGCGCAATCATTTTTTTGGTTCATGTTAATTGATTGGAAAATATTTGCTAGTCATCTAAGATTATTGAGAAGTGATGATCTACCTTGATCATCCCCTCAAATTCACCTTCTGTACAAATTACTTACACCTAACACTCTCAGCTATTTTTCTGAGCGCAATCATTTTTTTGGGTCATGTTAATTGATTGAAAAATATTTGTTGGTCACTGAAGATTGATGATAAGTGATGATCTTCCCTAATCATCTTCTAAAATTTACCCTCTGTACAAATTATCTACACCTAACACACTCAGTTATTTTTTTGAGCGCAATCATTTGTTGGGTCATGTTAATTGATTAAAAAATATTTGCTGGTCATCTAAGATTGATGATAAGTGATGATCCACCTTGTACATACCATAAAATTCAGCCCCTGTACAGATTATCTACACCTATCACTTTCAGTTATTTTTCGGAGCGCAATCATTTTTTTAGGTCATGTTAATTGATTGGAAAGTAATTGCTGTTCATCGAAGATTGATGATAAGTTATGATCTACCCTGACCATCCCCTAAAATTCACCTTTTGTACAAATTATCTACACCTAACCCGCTCAGTTATTTTTCTGAGCGCAATCATTTTTTTGGGTCATGTTAATTGATTGGAAAATATTTATTGGTCATCGAAGATTGATGATAAGTGATGATCTACCTTGACCATCCCCTAAAATTCACCTTTTGTACAAATTATCTACACCTAACCCGCTCAGTTATTTTTCTGAGCGCAATCATTTTTTTGGGTCATGATAATTGATTGGAAAATATTTGTTGGTCATCTAAGAATGATAAAAAGTGATGGCCTACCTTTATCATCTCCTAAAATTTACCCTCTGTACAAATTATCTACACCTAACACACTCAGTTATTTTTTTGAGCGCAATCATTTTTTTGGGTCATGTTAATTGATTAAAAAATATTTGCTGGTCATCTAAGATTGATGATAAGTGATGATCCACCTTGTACATACCATAAAATTCAGCCCCTGTACAGATTATCTACACCTATCACTTTCAGTTATTTTTCAGAGCGCAATCATTTTTTTAGGTCATGTTAATTAATTAATATTTGTTGGTCATCTTAGATTGATGAGAGAGGATGACTTACCTTGATCATTCCCTAAAATTTACCCCCTGTACAAATTATCTACACCTATCATTCTCAATTATTTTTCTGAGCGCAATCATTTTTTTGGGTCATGTTAATTGATTGGAAAATATTTGCTGGTTATCTAAGATTAATGAGAAATGATGACCTACCTTCATTATCCCCTAAAATTCACCCTCTGTACAAATTACCTACACCTAACACTCTCAGTTATTTTTCTGAGCGCAATCATTTATTTGGGTCATGTTAATTGATTGAAAAATATTTGTTGGTCATCGAAGATTGATGATAAGTGATGATCTACCCTAATCATCCCCTAAAACTCACCCCCTGTACAAATTATCTACACCTAAACACTCTCAGTTATTTTTCTATGCGCAATCATTTTTCTGGGTCTAATTAATTGATTGAAAAATATTTGCTGGTCATCTAATATTAATGAGAAGTGATGATCTACCTTGATCATCCCCTAAAATTCACCCCCTGTACAAATTATCTACACCTTTCAATCTCAGTTATTTTTCTAAGCGCAATCATTTTTTTGGGTCATGTTAATTGATTGGAAAATATTTGTTGGTCATCGAAGATTGATGATAAGTGATGATCTACCTTGACCATCCCCTAAAATTCACACCCTGTACAAATTATCTACACCAAACCCTCTCAGTTATTTTTCTGAGCGCAATCATTTTTTTGGGTCATGTTAATTGATTAGAAAATATTTGCTGGTCATCTAATTTTAATGAGAAGTGATGATCTACCTTGATCATCCCCTAAAATTCACCCCCTGTACAAATTATCTACACCTTTCAATCTTAGTTATTTTTCTAAGCGCAATCATTTTTTTTGGTCATGTTACTTGATTGGAAAATATTTGTTGGTCATCGAAGATTGATGATAATTGATGATCTACCTTGACCATCGCATAAAATTCACCCCCTGTACAAATTATTTACACCTAACACTTTCAGTTATTTTTCGGAGCGCAATCATTTTTTTTAGGTCATGTTAATTAATTAATATTTGTTGGTCATCTTAGATTGATGAGAAAGGATGACTTACCTTGATCATCCCCTAAAATTTACCCCCTGTACAAATTATCTACACCTATCAATCTCAGTTATTTTTCTGAGCGCAATCATTTTTTTGGGTCATGTTAATTGATTGGAAAATATTTGTTGGTCCTCTAAGAATGATGAGAAGTGATGACCTACCTTTATCATCCCCTAAAATTCACCCCCTGTACAAATTATCTACACCTAACACACTCAGTTATTTTTTTGAGCGCAATCATTTTTTTTGAGTCATGTTAATTGATTGGAAAATATCTGCTGGTCATCTAAGACTAATGAGAAGTGATGATCCACCCTGATCATCCCCTAAAATTCACCTTCTGTACAAATTATCTACACCTAACCCGCTTAGTTATTTTTCTGAGCGCAATCATTTTTTTGGGTCATGTTAAATGATTATAAAATATTTGTTAGTCATCGAAGATTGATGATAAGTGATGATCTACCTTGATCATCGCATAACATTTATCCCCTGTACAAATTATCTACACCTAACACTCTCAGTTATTTTTCTGAGCGCAATCATTTTTTTAGGTCATGTTAATTGATTAATATTTGTTGGTCAACTAAAAGTGATGAAAAAGAATGACTTACCTTAATTATTTCCTAAAAGTTATCCCCTGTACAAATTATCTACACCTATCACTCTCAGATATTTTTCTAAGCGCAATCATTTTTTTGGGTCATGTTAATTGATTGGAAAATATTTGTTGGTCATCGAAGATTGATGATAAGAGATGATCTACGTTGATCATCCCCTAAAATTCATTCCGTGTACAAATTATCTACACCTAATACTCTCAGTTATTTTACCTGAGCGCAATCATTTTTTTAGGTCATGTTAATTGATTAATAATTGTTGGTCATCTAAAAGTGATGAAAAAGGATGACTTACCTTTATCATTTCCTGAATGTTACCCCCTGTACAAATTATTTACACCTATCACTCTCAGTTATTTTTCTAAGCGCAATCATTTTTTTGGGTCATGTTAATTGATTGGAAAATACTTGTTGGTCATCGAAGATTGATGATAAGAGATGATCTACGTTGATCATCCCCTAAAATTCATCCCGTGTACAAATTATCTACACCTAACACTCTCAGTTGTTTTTCTAAGCGCAATCATTTTTTTTAGGTCATGTTATTTAATTAATATTTGTTTGTCATCTTAGATTGATGAGAAAGGATGACTTACCTTAATCATCCCCTGAAATTCATCCCGTGTACAAATTATCTACACCTATCACTCTTAGTTATTTTTCTGAGCGCAACGTTTTATTTAATGACGGAATAGAAAAAAATTTACTTTTTTCAAACAATATAAATAAACAAAGAACATGTAAAAATAAACAATTATTTTGCATAAATAGGTTCCTCTTATTCTTTATCTGTTATGGATCAATTTATTTTACTTTATAAACAATTAAATCGATTTTATCAAATTTTTAAAATTTAGTTTGTGTATACACTTTGACTTAAAATCAATTTTGGCCACTCAATATTTACTACATATGTTTACAAATTTGTTAAAATTATTTTACCTTGTACTAAATGTACAAGGTAAAAAACACAACATACACTGAGAGAAAAAAAAGGTTACTACAACGGAGGACACAAGTAGGAATTGCCTGAGTGACTCGGGTAGTAGAACTCAAGTTAACGCAACTTGGGACTCCGGTAAATAGTGCTTGGGTCTCAAGTCGACGTAATTGGAGACCCAAGCAGTATTTACCGGAGTCCCAAGTTGCGTTAACTCGAGTTCTACTACCGGAGTCACTCAGGCAATTCCTACTTGTGTCCTCCGTTGTAGTAACCTTTTTTTTCTCTCAGTGTATATATATATATATCTAAGGAAAGTGAAAATATCACTGATTGCTAAATGAAAATTTTACTTATTCATAAATTAAAAAATTGTACATTCATTAAAAAAAAGTTATGTTTTACTTAGTCATATGTTTATAGAGCAGTGAACCATCTCTCTTCGAACATTCACAAAAAGTAAGGTGCGCGATAAATTAAAATAAGTTTTGGAATCATGTTTTATTACATATATTTACCCTGCAATATCAGCCATACTTCGACGTACGTATTACTTTAGTAACAAATCATAATGACTAAACGAAAAAATTATTATATTTAACACGCGACAAAAATATTGGAGTATTTTTTTTAACAAATAAAAAGTGCTTGTCCTTTTGCTTTCTTAATAAACTTGGTAATGAAAAGACCCTTTGAACTTTTAGTCTATATATCATGACATGCTAACTGACAAATAACCAGACCTATAAGTGAAAGAGATTCAAAATGTCGAGAAGTAATCTGTATCTCCTCATGATCTATCTCTCCTCGAATTACCCTATGACTATTTTTTAATTAATTAAGTTGTTTAGAAACAGGAATGTCTTTAATTATTTATAATTATAATTAAAAATGTATTTTTAAATTATTTTCTTTTTTTAAAATTTAAAATTTTTAATGTATTAAATTTTAATCTTTAATTAAAGTCGAAATTACATTGAAATGAGCTATACAAAAAGTAATGTTAACTGTAATATAGAAACTTATATTTAAATTTCATGACATTATAACAATATATTTCATAATTTTATTAAACCTATTAAAAAATTTCATTATAAACATAATTCTTAATATATTTTTTACTTCTTTGATTACCTAGATATAGTTTAACTGAATCAAAAGAGCGAACCCTTGACAATGATACTTACAATTGACCCTGATTAATTACATATTTTCTTAAATTAATTGCAATTTTATGAAATGTCTGTCCTTAATATTTAGTAATATTAATAGCGAAGGCTAGTTTGATTGGAATTTTTCTTCTCTTGAATGAAAAAAGGATAAAAATTCTCACAATATAATAATATACGATGCATAAATACAATATTCCCACACTTATCTCCGGTCAATTGGAAAATATTTGATGGTCATCTAAGAATGATGAGAAGTGACGATCTACCTTGCTCATCCCCTAAAATTTACCCCCTGTACAAATTATCTACACCTAACACTCTCAGTTATTTTTCGGAGCGCAATTATTTTTTTTAGGTCATGTTAATTGATTAATATTTGTTGGTCATCTTAGATTGATAAAAAAGGATGACTTACCTTGACCATCCCCTAAAATTCACCCCCTGTACAAAATATCTACACCTAACCCGCTCAGTTATTTTTCTGAGCGCAATCATTTTTTTGGGTCATGTTAATTGATTGGAAAGTAATTGCTGTTCATCGAAGATTGATGATAAGTGATGATCTACCCTGACCATCCCCTAAAATTCACCTTTTGTACAAATTATCTACACCTAACCCGCTCAGTTATTTTTCTGAGCGCAATCATTTTTTTGGGTCATGTTAATTGATTGGAAAATATTTATTGGTCATCGAAGATTGATGATAAGTGATGATCTACCTTGACCATCCCCTAAAATTCACCTTTTGTACAAATTATCTACACCTAACCCGCTCAGTTATTTTTCTGAGCGCAATCATTTTTTTGGGTCATGTTAATTGATTGAAAAATATTTGTTGGTCATCGAAGATTGATGATAAGGGATGATCTTCCCTATTCATCTTCTAAAATTCACCCCCTGTACAAATTATCTACACCTAACCCGCTCAGTTATTTTTCTGAGCGCAATCATTTTTTTGGGTCATGATAATTGATTGGAAAATATTTGTTGGTCATCGAAGATTGATGATAAGTGATGATCTACCCTAATCATCCCCTAAAACCCACCCCCTGTACAAATTATCTACACCTAAACACTCTCAGTTATTTTTCTATGCGCAATCATTTTTCTGGGTTTAGATAATTGATTGGAAAATATTTGCTGGTCATCTAAGATTGATGATAAGTGATGATCTACCTTGTACATACCATAAAATGCAGCCCCTGTACAGATTATCTACACCTATCACTCTCAGTTATTTTTCGGAGCGCAATCATTTTTTTGGGTCATGTTAATTGATTGGAAAATATTTGTTGATCCTCTAAGAATGATAAGAAGTGATGACCTACCTTTATCATCCCCTAAAATTCACCCCCTGTACAAATTATCTACACCTCACACACTCAGTTATTTTTTTGAGCGCAATCATTTTTTTGGGTCATGTTAATTGATTGGAAAATATTTGCTAGTCAGCTAAGATTGATGATAAGGGATGATCTTCCCTAATCATCTTCTAAAACTCACCCCCTATACAAATTATCTACACCTAACCCGCTCAGTTATTTTTCTGAGCGCAATCATTTTTTTGGGTCATGATAATTGATTGGAAAATATTTGTTGGTCATCGAAGATTGATGATAAGTGATGATCTACCCTAATCATCTCCTAAAACTCACTCCCTGTACAAATTATCTACATCTAAACAATCTCAGTTATTTTTCTATGCGCAATCATTTTTCTGGGTCTAGTTAATTGATTGGAAAATATTTGCTGGTCATCTAAGATTGATGATAAGTGATAATCTACCTTGTACATACCATAAAATTCAGCCCCTGTACAGATTATCTACACATAACACACTCAGTTATTTTTTTGAGCGCAATAATTTATTTGGGTCATGTTAATTGATTGAAAAATATTTGCTGGTCATCTAAGAATAATGAGAAGTGATGACCTACCTTTATCATCCCCTAAAATTCGAACCCCTGTACAAATTATCTACACCTAACACACTCAATTATTTTTTTGAGCGCAATCATTTTTTTGGGTCATGTTAATTGACTTGAAAATATTTGCTGGTCATCTAAGATTAATGATAAGTCATGATCTACCCTGATCATCCCCTAAAATTCACCTTCTGTACAAATTATCTACACCTAACCCGCTCAGTTATTTTTCTGAGCGCAACCATTTTTTGGGTCATGTTAATTGATTGGAAAATATTTGTTGGTCATCGAAGATTGATGATAAGTGATGATCTACCTTGATCATCGCATAAAATTCACCCCCTGTACAAATTATCTACACCTAACACTCTCAGTTATTTTGCGGAGCGCAATTTTTTTTTTTTAGGTTATGTTTATTCATTATTATTTTTGGTCATCTTAGATTGATAAGAAAGGATGACTTACCTTGATCATCCCCTGAAATTTACCCCCTGTACAAGTTATCTACACCTAATACTCTCAGTTATTTTTCTAAGCGCATTCATTTTTTTAGGTCATGTTAATTGATTAATATTTGTTGGTCATCTAAAAGTGATGAAAAAGGATGACTTACCTTAATCATTTTCTGAAAGTTACCCCCTGTACAGATTATCTACACCTATCACTCTCAGTTATTTTTTGGAGCGCAATCATTTTTTTGGGTAATGTTAATTGATTGGAAAATATTTGTTGGTCATCGAAGATTGATGATAATTGATGATCTGCCTTGACCATCCCCTAAAATTCTTTCTCTGTACTAATTATCTACACCTAACGCTCTCAGTTATTTTTTTTTCTCTGTACAAATTATCTACACCTAACACACTTAGTTATTTTTTTGAGCGCAATTATTTTTTTGGGTGATGTTAATTGATTGAAAAATATTTGTTGGTCATCGAAGATTGATGATAAGTGATGATCTACCCTAGTCATCCCCTAAAACTCACCCCCTGTACAAATTATCTACACCTAAACACTCTCAGTTATTTTTCTATGCGCAATCATTTTTCTGGGTCTAGTTAATTGATTGAAAAATATTTGCTGGTGATCTAAGATTGATGATAAGTGATGATCTACCTTGTACATACCATAAAATTCAGCTTCTGTACAGATTATCTACACCTATCACTCTCAGTTATTTTTCTAAGCGCAATCATTTTTTTTGATCATGTTAATTGATTAAAAAATATTTGCTGGTCATCTAAGAATAATGAGAAGTGATCACCTACCTTTATCATCCCCTAAAATTCGAACCCCTGTACAAATTATCTACACCTAACACACTCAGTTATTTTTTTGAGCGCAATCATTTTTTTGGGTGATGTTAATTGATTTGAAAATATTTGCTGGTCATCTAAGATTAATGATAAGTCATGATCTACCTTGACCATCCCCTAAAATTCACCCTCTGTACTAATTATCTACACCTAACCCGCTCAGTTATTTTTCTGAGCGCAATCATTTATTTGGGTCATGTTAATTGATTGGAAAATATTTGTTGGTCATCTAAGAATAATGAGAAGTGATGACCTACCTTTATCATCCCCTAAAATTCGAACCCCTCTACAAATTATTTACACCTAACACACTCAGTTATTTTTTTGAGCGCAATAATTTTTTTGGGTCATGTTAATTAATTGGAAAATATTTGCTGGTCATCTAAAATTAATGAGAAGTGATGACCTACCTTCATTATCCCCTAAAATTCACCCCCTGTACAAATTATCTACACCTAACACTCTCAGTTATTTTTCTGAGCGCAATCATTTTTTTCGGTCATGTTAATTGATTTAAAAATATTTGTTGGTCATCGAAGATTGATGATAAGAGATGATCTACGTTGATCATCCCCTTAAATTCATCCCGTGTACAAATTATCTACACTTAACACTTTCAGTTATTTTTCTAAGCGCAATCATTTTTTTTAGGTCATGTTATTTAATTAATATTTGTTGGTCATCTTAGATTGATGAGAAAGGATGACTTACCTTGATCATCCCCTAAAATTTTCCGCCTGTACAAATTATCTACACCTATCACTCTCAGTTATTTTTCTGAGCGCAACGTTTTATTTAATGACGGAATAGAAAAAAATTTATTTTTTTCAAACAATATAAATAAACAAAGCACATGTAAAAATAAACAATTATTTTGCATAAATAGGTTCCTCTTATTCTTTATCTGTTATGGATCAATTTATTTTACTCCATAAACAATTAAATCGATTTTATCATATTTTTAAAATTTAGGTTATGTAAACACTTTGACTTAAAATGAATTTTGGCCACTCAATATTCACTACATATGTTTACAAATATTTTAAAATTAGTTTACCTTGTACTAAATGTACAAGGTAAATAACACAACATATATATATATCTAAGGAAAGTGAAAATATCACTTATTGCTAAATGAAAATTTTACTTATTCATAAATTAAAAAATTGTACATTCATTAAAAAAAAGTTATGTTTTACTTAGTCATATGTTTATAGAGCAGTGAACCATTTCTCTTCGAACATTCACAAAAAGTAAGGTGCGCGATAAATTAAAATAAGTTTTGGAATCATGTTTTATTACATATATTTACCCTTCAATATCAGCCATACTTCTACGTACGTATTACTTTAGTAACAAATCATAATGACTAAACGAAAAAATTATTATATTTAACACGCGACAAAAATGTTGGAGTATTTTTTTTAACAAATAAAAAGTGCTTGTCCTTTTGCTTTCTTAATAAACTTGGTAATGAAAAGACCCTTTGAACTTTTAGTCTATATATCATGGCATGCTAACTGACAAATAACCAGACCTATAAGTGAAAGAGATTTAAAATGTCGAGAAGTAATCTATATCTCCTCATGATCTATCTCTCCTCGAATTACCCTATGATTATTTTTTTTTTAATTAATTAAGTTGTTTAGAAACAGGAATGTCTTTAATTATTTATAATTATAATTAAAAATGTATCTTTAAATTATTTTTTTTTTTTGAAATTTAAAAATTTAAATGTATTAAATTTTAATCTTTAATTAAAGTCGAAATTACATTCTAAATGAGCTATACAAAAAGTAATGTTAACTGTAATATAGAAACTTATATTTAAATTTCATGGCAATATAACAATATGTTTTATAATTTTATTAAACCTATTAAAAAATTTCTTTATAAACATAATTCTTAATATATTTTTTACTTCTTTGATTACCTAGATATAGTTTAACTGAATCAAAAGAGCGAACCCTTGACAATGATACTTACAATTGACCCTGATTAATTACATATTTTCTTAAATCAATTGCAATTTTATGAAATGTCTCTCCTTAATATTTATTAATATTAATAGCGAAGGCTAGTTTGATTGGAATTTTTCTTCTCTTGAATGTAAAAGGATAAAAATTCTCACAATATAATAATATACGATGTATAAATACAATATTCCCACACTTATCTCCGGTCAATATTTCAGCTTTAATTACATGATTTGGTAAATCTAACACCAATAATCTTGTTCCGTTACATAAACATTTATTAATGCTAAGGTTTCTAATTAACATTACAACTGAATGTATTCTCAAATGTAATAAATGTGGTGGTAAACCAGATGGCGATAAAGTGTTTAAATATTCTGGTAAAATAACATCATGATTATTAACATTATCAGAATTATCTATACATTTAATACTTTTATATACTTTTTCTTTATCGTTATTTAATAACAATACATTTTGTTTGTTAGTGTTATTAACATTAATATTTCTAGGTGCTAAAATAGCATCAAATGACAATTCTTGAAATTTTTTCTCTTTATTCAAGTGTTCATACGTATTTCTTGCAATATCAACATTTCCTTTTTCAATAATTCTTTGTAGTAAATGAACACAATCTTTAACATCATTATTTGTACTATTTCCTATTTCTAACAGAAAATCTATAAACTCTGTTTCTTCTGGTAAAGCTCGCATGTTTTCAGATAATGTAAATATTAAAAATTTCTTTCACAATTTACTATTTTTAATAGACAATTTCATAATTTAATATTTTGTACCTCTTTCTTTTATTGGTAAAACTTGTCTAAAATCACCTCCTAAAATGATTATTTTACCACCAAAATGAGTATCGATTTGCATGATTCCTCTCAATGTTCTATCCATAATTTCTAAAGAATACCTTGGTGCCATTGCAGCTTCATCCCAAATAAAGACATTACAACTTTCAAAACCAAACCTTCTTTAGACTGTAGTTTAATACTGGATGTTAAATCACTATATAACGGCACAGGTAATCCCAATACTTTGTGAACAGTTATATCCATAGAAAGTAAAGTTGCAGCTATTTCTGTAAAAGCCACATTACAAACATTTTTACCTTCACTTCTTAGTAAATGCCACAAAGTTATGTACATAAATGTCTTGCTAGATCCTCCAGAACCATCCACATATAAGTTACGACAAGTTTTTTTGCCACAATTATTTACTGCATTTAATACAGAATCAACAACAATCTTTCTATCTTTCTTTGCCTTAGACTCTTTCTTCGTCAAAATGCACAGAAAAATCAATTTCTAAATTCTCACATTCATCTTCAACATCGGTTAATCCAGGAAAATCATGAAGGTGATATCCTTCTTCAGACAATAATTCTCTTATATTAATATATGCTTTATTTTCAGCTATTACATTATCAAAATCTCTGACATAATCTTCTGACATATGAGCTTTAAACTGTTTCCTAAGTTCACCTGCATTTATTGGACGACAGTGAATTAAAATTCTTATAAATAATTCACGAAGTGAACAAGGTATCATCCACAAAGAAGCTTCCTCTAATGTTTCTTTCCATTCCTGATCATTTTCAATAAGTCCTAATACTAAACAAGCAGACGTAAAACTCTGATGAATTACTCCATCAACAGTTCTTAATGATTCATATGAAATTGCACTTTTTACTGTAAAGAGTAACAATCTAAGATGAAACAATTCTATATCACTTGTATTAACAGAATACATTGTTCCTATCACTTTCTCTTTATTACTTCTCTCGATCCACTCACATTCCTTTTTATTCCATCTGTAATATTCTGCAATTTCAGTATAAAAAAATTTATGAGTATTAGCATTACGTTTATTTAAATTAAAATAATCAGATAACTGTGTATTTTTGTTAAAATCAAATGATATTTCTTGACTTCCTTGTTTTTGTTGAATAAAAACATATAGTTCATTCGGTAAATGCAGCGGTGAACGACATATGCTATGACTTTTTTTGGATAAATGTTTACTTAAAACTCTCCATGCAGCTTCAACTGGACCTACATATCCATTTTCTAAATAATAATTTATTTCATTATGATTAATAGTAGATTCTCGATTACTATTGGTAATGATAATTGATGCGGAATCATGACCCTTTTAAATATTTATTTATATAAATATTTCACCGACTTAATACTTGATACTACTTCAACATTTATTTGACAATAAACATTTTTGACAATTAAGAAAATAAGGTACACCATAACGATTGTCAACAACATAACCATTTGGCTTCATATAAGTTTTACCTGCATCTCTTAGAAGATATGCGACATAAAAATTATCTTCTACGCTAGTTTCTTCTTGTAAAATTTCAGGAAAATTTTTAGAACATTTTCCATTAACTATACACCAATCTCCACAAGGACCATAAATATTATTTACCATTATAATTTCATGCAATGTGAGATTTACATTCTTGTCAGGTATCTCAGCTGAAATGTAACGATCAACAATTTCTGGTGATAATATTTTAGAAGAAGTTGCCAAAATCACCAACAAAAGAATATTGGGGAATCCCAATTTTTTTAACAAACAAAATACTGCTACTTATATTAAGTTAATTGTATGCAAATCCATGTAACTAAAAAAATAACTACAGTATATAGTTTACAATTTGAAAAGCAATTAGTTCAAAATTGCAGAAATATATATTTTAAGAAACATAATAAAAAGCAAATCGATAATATTCAACGGTAAAAACATATCCGCACAGCTTTCTATAAACTATGCACCTGCGTAATGGCATCCTTAGGTCGTTACGCATGCGCAGTAGTTTTCTCTTAACTCTAGAGATGCGTAGTTGTTAAAATTTGGACGATAAATGACAGTAAAACTATGTCTAAGCGAAAGAACATAAAAAAACACATTAACAAAAAAGTCATATACATTGTGTAAAACATACAATTTTTAATAGTAAATTGCACATACAACATTTTACACATGGAAAACCATAAAAAAAAAAATTTCAAAGGACTTAAAAAAAAAAACCTGAACCTACGCCTTTAAGCGTCTACAGAAATGCCTAGTGTCTCTCTCAATGTTTAACCTACGTAATGCATTTGTTTCTCTCGCTTGCACAGCGTCTACAGAAAACAGCTAAGTAATTTCTTATATAGGATTACCATGTACTATTTTGTGAATTCTTGGAGAACATTGGAACTCTTTATTCTAAGTAAATAAGTAAATTTCTAAAGGGACTTTTTACACAATAATTAAATAGAAGATTTTCTCAGAATATGTAAATTTAATATAACCCCCTGTCCAGTACCCTCAGAAAATTGTTTATTAAAGTATAAAAGATTAAAAACTTACAGAACAAAATTTGTTATATTTTATAAATATTTAAAAGAAGAAAAGAATAAATTTTATAAAATTAAATACATTTTTAACATTTTCAATAGTTCTTATCTTCAATAATATAAATTTTGTTCGTAAATTTCTTAAATTTTAAAATTTTGATTAAACATAAGTATTGTTTTCTATTATTGGTCATTAATTACAGTAATAATAAAAAAAAAACGCTGCGCATTCGCAATTTTTAAATTTCACAAAAGCACATGTGTGACTACTACATTGCATCACTGCGCATGTGTAACAGCAATAATAAACTACTGCGCATGCGAAATGACAAGGTGTCGTAGTGCGCACATTTAGACAGTGGAAGTGCATTACTGCGCATGTGCAACAATATGTTGAGCATGCAAAAATGTTAAATGTAACATGCCCGACACGAATAGTGCCAGTGCGCATTGTTACACATAATAATAACATAAAAAGCTGTACAGTTTAAGTTGCCTATTAGGGAAAGCAGGTGAACTTTGTAGTGTACGACGACAATACATTTTATGGTAAAAAATACAAAATTTTAATTAATTGTCTCAAAAAATTATTGAAAAAAGTGTAAAATCAAAAATATGAAAAGAAATACATTGAGATATGGCAGGTGTCCATCTTGGGGTACATGACATCATTTTTTGAGCCCCAGTTAAAATTTTTGTACCAACACAATATTAGTAAAATCATATTAGAAAATTATTATACGATAAATAAATAATATTATAACCTTAAGTACTTATTCTAAATCACAAAAAATAACGTTACCAACTTAAGGAAAAACTGCAACAAAACTTTTTTAGACGAAAAATCAGGTAGTATGTTTAGAACAAAAAAAACTGTTTTTTTCTTTAAATGTGCATCAAAATCTTCGTGTATATAAACAACAAAAATGATAGAAAACACAAGGCGCTGTCACTTTGAACAAAAATTCTATACGAAATGTCCATCTTGGCGCCCTGTCCATCTTGGGGCCCTCTTCCCTACATTTACAAAATAAACAACCTAGAAGCTTATGTTTGACATGTAAACAAACCTACTTCATTTTATAAGATTAACACTTACCTTATAATTTTACTCCAAAATAAACTTCGGACATGACAATCACTTATGCATATGTGCATATATGTATATGCGTTGGTGCATCTAATTACTCACAACGATATTCACATTACACATGCAGAGGTGTGCACATAGGCGCCTCATAATAACAATCTGCATTTCGTCTCTCTCACTTTCAGGGATAAAGGAAATAGAACATACCAATCAGAACTTGCTTTCCAATATGAGCAATTGTCTGATTGGTCTATTCTGGGCGATTTTTCTAAATCCCCTGAACCTACGCCTTTAAGCGTCTACAGAAATGTCTAGTGTCTCTTTCCATCTTTAAGCTACTTAATGCATTTGTCTCTTTTCCTGTAGACGTAGCGTCTACAGAAATGTCTAGTGTCTCTCTCAATCTTTAACCTACCTAATGAAATTTTTGTTAGAAGTTGTCTTATAGGTAAGTAATTTATCAGCCAAATATTTTTGGATTATATAAAAAGTTGCCCGAGGGAGAGAAGGTTAAAGTTTTGAACTTTTTGTTAAGACGCTCTCATTTGTTTATTTATTGAGCTTAAAAAAAATGATAAAAAAATTTTTTGGTACATGATTTTTCTAGATTTTTTCATCAGCTTTCGATTGGCGTCGTCTATTTTAAATTTTTTTTTATTTTGACCAAAATTTTTGAAAATTAAAAATAAATTTCACTTTTTTTCGTCTTTGGGCTCGTTTTATTTTTTTTATTTTATTTTTAAAAGAAAGCTGAGATTTTTTCCTACAAAATATGTAATTTTTAAAAAACCCTTTTTTTGTTTTTGAGAAATTTAATGTTGAAGTTAGCGCGCCACGTCAAGGCGAAGTCTCACTCTACCGCCCCGTTTGTTGCTGTGCGCTGTTTGCACCATTACGTGGATATTTAATTATTCTAACCCTTAATTGAACTTTTCTCTGCATTTTACAGTGCTAAGACTGACATGAAAACAATTAAGTGCCTGCACTATAGTTCTTTTGTTTATTTTTTTATGTTTAAATTTTTTTGGTAATTTTTTGATATTGGTTTCTCATAGAGAAAGTATTGTTTTAGCTCCACAGGATCGATTGAAATTTTCTGAAATATCTTGACATATTTTGAACTCAGGATGTCAAAAATGATGTTTTTAAAAAATGTCTTGCTTATGTGTGTATGTAGTTATGTATGTAAAGATTATGTTAGGCTCTATATTTCGAAAACAATAATTTTTAAAGAATGTTTTTTTGAGAGATTATATGTCTTTAGGGGGGACAAATTATGCCCTACTTTTGAGTCTGATCTATTACTTCTAACTACATTTTTTTGAAATTTAAACATTTTGAAAAAAAAATTTTAAAAATGTACATATTTTTTGAAAGCAGTAAAATCAGATTATTTTATTTTTTTTATCTTTTTAAAAATGCATCGATTAAGCTTTTATCGATCCTTTTAGTGTAAATTGATAAAAAGTTATTAATATTCTATAAACAAAAAATATTGAAAATTATGTTCTTTAACAATTTTATTTTTATATTTTGTTGCTTTTTTAATATATTTCTGACTACTTGTAGGTCACTAAAAATTAATCAAATGAACTCTTTGCGAACGGTCTAATGTAATGTTATTCAGAGTTATCATTGTTTAAAAAAAAATTAAGTTTCGTAACTTACGGAATCTTATTTACATTTTATAAGAAATTATTTATACACCTATTTTGCGGAGAGTTTAAAACCACATCGATTGGTATACATAACTTGTCCCCCTTAAAGACCTATAATTTCGCAAAAAAAACATTGTTTTAACTATTATTGTTTTCGAAATATAGAGCCTAACATAATCTTAACATACATAACTACATGCACACATAAGCAGACATTTTTTAAAAACATTATTTTTGACATCCTGAGTTCAAAATATGTCAAGATATTTCAGAAAATTTCAATCGATCCTGTGGAGCTAAAACAATACTTTCTCTATGAGAAACCAATATAAAAAAATTACCAAAAAAATTTAAACATAAAAAAATAAACAATAGTATATTACGACCCAAGGCCAGAAAGTTGGAGTTCCTGGCGTGCGCGATATAAAAGCCGAGGCGAAGCCGAGGCGTTTTATCACGCACATCAGGGCATCCAACTTTCTGGCCGTGTGTCGTATACGATTTTTCTTCATCTCCAGCCGAAAGTACGTTGAAAAGTTGAAGAAAATGTTCTAAAAAGCGTTGACAGCTGCTAACTTGCTGTCAGCCATATTTGTTTACTGTTCTTTTGTAGCCTACGTCAGCGCGCTCTACTGGCTACCTTGCAAAGCGTCTCGCAAAATGTTCCTCGATCAGCTGAATTCTTGTATGGAAATTCGATTTTGCCCGCCCGACTTTTGCAAAACCGAGGCGAAGCCGAGGTTCTTGCTGGTCGGGGCGGGCATCAACAAATAAGTAAAAACATATAAAAAGGTAAGTATCATATCAGTCATGTAGATTTTTTATTCATTTTTATTTCAATTTTAATACTAAACAACATGCTCAGAATTTACTGTGACAAAATATCAGAGACAATTATTATTTATTGTTTTGTTTCATTTTGACAGATGATTGAAAGCATATTTTTAGTTATTTTAAGTAATACAAAAATTTAAAGACTGATATGATACTTGCCTGGTAGGTTAGGATTAAGAATGCACAATATTTTTATTCTTTTTTTGTCAATATTCTGTGGTTATTAAATTAAAAACTGTTCCTGTCAAACATCGCAATACAGGAACCATGATGAACTTTGCTATGATACCGAGCCACAAAATCTCGTAGCCAATCACAGTGCACGAGAGCTCGAGCAGGCCGCAAAAGTCATTATTCCTGGAACGAAGTTAATCCAGAAAGAGCGTACTTTCGGATAGGGGATGAAGAAAAATTTTTTTATAATTTTTTTTAAGCTCAATAAATAAACAAATGAGAGCGTCTTAACAAAAAGTTCAAAACTTTAACCCCCTCCCTCTCGGGCAATTTTTTATATAATCCAAAAATATTTGGCTGATAAATTACTTACCTATAAGACAACTCATAACAAAAATTGGGAAAGGATTAAACAAAATTTTTTTTTTGGCTGGACAGTTGACGTAAAATCAACCATATATATATATATATATATAAATATATATATAATAAGACATACTGACCACGGAGTAAGCTCAGTTGGTTAAATACTAGACTCTGCGGTCGCGCCAAGTCCAGCTTGCTGGGTTCGCGCCCCGATGAGTCTGGGATTTTTCTGACTCGTGAGATAACTTCAGTGGAAGGTTTGACGTCGAGAAATAATGATATGCACTGTCGGTAATCGACCTGTGCAGATCACTAGAACTCGACTGTCGATAAACCGGTTGTATTCGGTGAGGTTTTTCTACAGTTTTCCCTCTCCACTGGCGAGAAAACCCAATATACCGGGTGGTCCAGGCAAATGCGAGTACTCCTAATTTCAAGCCTAACTTAATAAGACATACTGATTTTGAAAGAAGTTGATGCATTAAGTGCCAACGGGATAATCGATTTACTGGCACGTTATTTAAACTTGGTCGCGGAACAGACGTAAGATTTCGGTAGACAAGCAAATGCCCCGGAGTTAGGGTGTCATAACTTTCCACATGATCGTTAATCGAACCTATTGGTCTAGAATTCATGCACGCTTTAATTCGACATAATAATGTTGTAATTTCCTCAAACGTAGGAGTATGAGCACCGACTGTTCGAATAAGATGATGCTTCGTGCTCTTGACAGCAGCTTCCCACAGACCACCAAAAGTGGCGCAGCGGATGGAATAAATTGCCTCGAAATCCCATCATCAGCTAATCGAATGAGTACACAGGATCGAAAAATTGTCGAATAATTGTCGAAAAATTTGACGCAGTTGCTTGTCCGCGCCCTGAATATAGGAATATTTATCAGCCCAGCGTAATCAACCCCGCACTCCGCAAACGGAAAACCCTGATTTTTGCTCAATGTTAGAGTAATTCCATTATGCAAACAGGGTTTGTGAGCGTCTAGAATGATCATAAGGGACACAGAGTCATTTTTCAGAAAATAAGAAAATTTTGCCATAGGATCTTAATTACTAAGAGATAACCTTCCGCCTACTCGCAAAAGTTCATTAGAATCCAAAATCGAATTGAGCAGTCGGAGCGGGTTTGCGCGTTTAAAACCTTGGTTTATCTGGAGAGTTTTAAAACCACTGGAATCTGGTTCTTTTTTGCTAAGAATTTTGATCTTATCTAGGAAGGGACGAGATTGAAGGAGAGAGATCCACCGAATGGGAGCATATCTTAATTTCTCAGCATCAGGAACAAGAGAATCAAATTGTTTTGATTTTTTCCAAATAGATAGCCAACGCAAAATAAGGGCTGTGACTATAATTAAACGTGCCTAAGATGAGAAACGTTTTGTAATTTCCAAATAATTCTCAGAATAGACGGTCGAATTTAATACACATATAAGAGAAGTTTTTTGCTCTATGGAAATACTATTTGGCTCAGAGGGCTCATCAGACGGCCACTCACTATTGCCTAAAGATAGCCATGGCGGACCTTGCCACCACACGAAATTTGAAATAATAGTCGAGAGGCTAGATCAGCTGGATTTTCGGAACCGGGAACATGACGCCAAGTAGTTTCAGGAATTAGAGTGTAAATTTTAGAGACTCTGTTGGCTACAAACGTCCTCCAATTGAACGAGAGTAACCTCAACCATGCTCTAACTATTGAAGAATCGGTCCAACCGAATGGTTTAAAAGAACTTAGGTAAATCAAGTAATTTTCTCATAACGCGTGCTAATAATACAGCACCACAAAGTTTGGGACAGGGTACATTTACTTGCTGTTCAGGAGCAACCTTCGTTTTACTCAATAACAGTGAGATCTGGACTGAACCTGATTTAGAAACAACACGAAGATACACGACAACTGCGTATGGGACAGTTGATGCATCTGAAAAGCCATGAATTTCTCCGATTAAAGTCTCATCATCTCAGAAATCCAGAAACGGAAAAGTTCGTCAGGTAAAATATCCTCCCAATCGATTTGATATCGCCACAAATACTGCATAAATATTTTTTCAAGAATAGCAACGGGAGAAAGTCACCCGAGTGGATCAAATAGTTTAGAGATAATTGAGAGAACCACTCGTTTAGTAAAGACTTCAATTTTCACTGAATTCACGGAAAAACAGTCAGTATCAGGTGCTGGGCTCCAGGAAGTACCCAAGATCTTCAAACTCGTATCAGGTTGTAAGGACTTATCACAAGCAAGCCCGTGGTTTTTAGGATCAAGGTCATTCAAGAGTTCAGAGGAGTTAGCTGCCCATTTTCTAAGTTCTAGATCAGCTCGTCTAAGAAGAGCAAATAATTCGTTCCGCAACTGTTTTAACAACTCTATACTGTGCGACCCAAAAAGACAATCATCGCCATAGATTTGATCTTGAATAATCAAGGGGGCCAAAGAAAAGTCTTGACCTTCTTCGAAAGCAAGCTGTTGCAGTACTCTCATTGCTTAAAAATGGAGTGCCAGCTGTCCCGTACGTCACCGTAAACAGCTGATATTCTTGAATCTTCTCCGTAAAATCAGTCCGCCACAGAATCCTCTGATAATCGACGTCCTGTTCATCAACAAGGATCTGCCTGAAAATTTTTTCTATGTCAGCACAGTACACAAAGCGGTGTACCCGCGAACGTGTTAACAGCATGGGAAGATCGACTTGAAGTTTACGACCTACAATTTGATGATCATTTAGGGACGTTTGTTTCGATGATGGACTCGAGTCATTACAGACGACTTTAGTTTTCGTGATAGTGCTGATAGCCTTCATTATCGGATGATGAGGTAGATAAATGGGTTGAATGGGATGATCATATAGTGGATCAACTAGTCTCATATGACCCAAAGATTGGTACTCACGAAGAAATAAATTGTAGGACTCTCTCTCTTCAGGATGTTGAGCGAGCCTTTTCACAATTGAGCGGAGTACCCTTCGTGATCGTACACGAGTATCACCAATATCAAGAGGTGGGGGAGTTTTGAAAGGTACCCTGACTATATACCTACCCTCCGGAGTACAAGTATGAGCTTCGCGGAAATGTTTTTCATATTCATTTTCTTTTGCCGAAAGAGGTTGAAGGAAAGGTCCTTCCTCTACTTCCCAGAATTGACGTAAAGTTTTATCAAGTTCCCTATACACTTGAATGTGATTAACTTGAACTATCGTCTCGAAGGAAGAGAGAGGCTCTGTATGACTGTTTATGAGAAGAGGGGCAATTTATTAGAATCTTCCAGATTCAACTCCCATGCTTCTCGTGTCGCATTATGAAAATTTCTAGTAATTATAAAAATCAATATGTCATCCCATTCAGCAGTAGAAAGACTTGATACTGTCATCACTTCTACTGATTCAGTTGCAGAATCAATTAATTTACGCAAGCTTTTCGCAGAAGGAGAAGAAACAGACTTTATCGCAAATAGATTTGTTAAATGGGTAATTAATAAACATCGCTTATTTGAATAACAATCTTCTAATTTTTTTCCAGATGGTTGAAAGGTCGCGGCAGTAACCGATATATTACTAATTAATTTAACAGCCTCTCCATCAAGGCAAGATTTTAAGTAATGGAATTCTAATAAATTATCGAAATTAATATTATTTAAAACTAACGATTTAAAATAGTCACTAAAGGTCACCCAATCCTTGTATGCTCCTAAAAAACTAGGTAAGGAAATAGGAGGTAACCTGGCTGAAGATTTTGCAGCATCCCTGGTATCACTGGATTGTTGATTGATCGTGTTTTATTAAAATCACTAGGTGTGTCCGTTTTCGCACCCCCTCTAACTTCTAAACTATATGACCTAGAGTCACAAATTTGGTACAAATATGTAATTTTACCTTGGATTTACAGAAATGATATGGAAAACGCGATTCGAGCTCATAAACATGCCGAAATCCAGTAAAAACTACTTTTTTTGCCCTAAAATGCAAAAAATGACTATGCCCCCCCCCTAAACTTCCAAACTACTTGACATAGGATGCTGAAATTTAGTACACGTACGTAGATTTACGTGTAGATTACAGAAAAATTATAGAGAACTTTCGTAAAGGCGGTCTTTATAGTGTTTTAAACTAATCTTCTAAACTATTTAACTTAGGATGCTAAAATTTAGTACACACATGTAATTTGACGTGATGACTATAGAAAAAATATATAGAAGTTTGTTAATGTTCGTCTGTATAGAATTTACAAGCCAAAATTCGTGTTTTTTTTTAAAAAAATCAAAAAATAATGGGTAATTCCTTATTTGTTAAAAAGATATTTAAAAAATAACCCTGATCCCCCCCCCGCTGCAGAAAATCTGGCTTTTAGAGCTGAAAATTTGTAAAAATAAAATTTTATTTAGTGTATAATTTTAATTATTTTTAAAACTGGTTCCCTGGTTAAAAATTTTAAATCTCTATCTTATATACTTCATTAAAAATTAAAAAGATACGGAAACCTCCGACTTAGTACGAGTGTAACTCGTACTTGCCCGATTTTTGTACTCATTTTCAACGTTAAATTTTATCTGTTATCAAAATTGTAAAAAAAATTTTCTTTAAAAAAGTTATGGACTTTTCATTGGAAAAAAATGTGAAATTTTGAAAATTTTGTTTAAAAAATGATTTTTTTCATATTTTTAATAATCGGAAAAATGTTTCCACTTAAAATATCGCGTCCGTCAGATCCATGTTTGAAAGTGGCGAACCGTACTTTTAAAAGCACATAGTGTACGCTTCATTAAAAAAATGTTATTTTCATGACAAAAATATCTAAATATTTTTTGACTCTCCAGTCACGAATCTGAACTTAGATTTAAAAAATTCAAAATAGCGGATCCAATATGGGGGACAATATTTTGAAATTGTATCGGATTTGTTTGACGGACGATATTTTGAAAATTGATCGGATTTGTTTAAAAATTGTTACTCGGGGGTTTTTGGGGTCGCTAATTACGAATCTGATGTCAAAATTTTAAATTATAAAATGACGGATCCAATATGGCGAACGATATTTTAAAAATCGATCGGATTTGTTTGAAACCATCTTATTTAATATGTCACGTCCTTTAGCTAATAAAAGTATTTTAACTTTTTCCGTCTCAAACACTGAAAATTAAAAAGAAAGAAAATGCATGACAAGTGTTCAATACGAACACAAAACTTTTGTGAAAGTTGTACTGCTTATTTCTGTAAATATTGTTTTAAAAAATTCTACGAATATTAAAAGACTGTCCTTGTTCTGTTCATATAAAAATTTTACAAATACAAAAAAAATACAATTACAAAAAAAAATACATTAAAAAAAATAACTCTTCACTTTACGTTTATCTCCTCGTGGTTTGAGTCGGGCAACATTAAAATACTTTTAATGGCTAAATGACGTGAAATATTCAATCAGATGGTTTTAAAAAAATCTCATCGATTTTCAAAACACCATCAGCCACCTTGGATCTTTCATTAAAATTTTGTTTAAATTTAACATCGAATTCATGGTCAGCGACACCAAAAAACCCCGAGTAACAAATTTCAAACAAATCCGATCGTTTTTCAAAATATCGTCCGCCATATTGGAGTCGCTATTTTGAATTTTTAAGTTTTGAAATAAGATTCGTAATCAGAGACCCCAAAAAACCCCCGAGTAACAATTTTTAAACAAATCCGATCGAATTTTAAAATATCTTCCGCCTTATTGGATCCGCCATTTTGAATTTTTGAAATCTGAGTTAAGATTCGTGATTGTTGAGTCAAAAAACATTTAGACACTTAGTGTCATGAAAATAAATTTGTTTTTAATGAAGCGTACACTATGTGCTCATACATTGGAAAAAAATTTCTTTGGACGCCATTTTGGATCCGCCATCTTGAAATTTTAAAAAGTACTGTTCGTCACTTTTAAGCTTGGATATTACGGACGCGATATTTTAAGTTGAAACATTTTTCCGATTATTGAAAATATGAGAAACAAAATCATTTTTTAAACAAAATTGTCAAAATTTTACTTGTTTTTCGGCCGACGCACTTTTGCGTCATATGCTGTAACTCGTAAAATAAATTAGATAGAGGAATATCCTTTTGCCTACACATTTTCAAGACCCTGAAAATGAAAATATAGCAATAAAAAAATTTTTTTTGTCGATTTGGACTAGAACCTCCCTTTAAGAAGGGTCTTTACCAGCGCCATTGTTAGTGCTAATAAATCTTATAGAGGTTAAAGAAAGAAGTTTTTCTATGCAATACACGGAAACAATTATTCATGATTAAGTACGAAATTTATTCATAAGTTTGAGGCAATACAGAAAATTTGACGATTCTTTGACAAAATTTTCATTAACAATTCACGAAAATTCAGAAGAAATCCCTGAACTGTAAAATAGAAACTGATTCTCAGTTAACTCAGTAAATACTATTGAACCGTTTATTGACTTTTATTCATTAGGAGGCGTGGCTTCGCGCCCACTGTTTGTAGCGCTCTGTAAGCCGTTACTCGTATATAACGTTTAAATAGACATTTGTAACTGCGCCAGTGGCCTGGTGGATACAGCGGGCGACTTTAGAGTGAGGCTTCGCGAGTTCAAGTCTTCTAGCTTTATATTTTTCAGTTTCAGATTTTTAAATGTTTCATTGAAATCATCAACATGCAGTTAAATGGTATGTTTGAAATCAGACAGACAGGAGTCAAAATATAAATTTTATTTTCCATCTAATCTATAACAATTTTTCATGAACTAGTTTATTATTTACCTAAAATATTTAGGTTTGAAAAACCTCAAATATGGCCGCCTGAGCTGACGTGTTTTGTATTCGCTCTCCTATGTTTCATGTTTATCTTGGTATTGCTATAACCTTTTATCTCTTTCGGAGTGTTAAGTTGTGCTGGTGGGTGTGAACAGTGATCTGTGTTCGACTGCATTTGGTTATTCTGACTTGATTGGCTTTGTTTTTTGTTTTTTAACTTCTGTCATACAGTATTAAAAGGAATCCATCAAGTTTTTTGTGCCCGAAATGCAAAATTACTGGAGCTGGCGACACCTTTGTAGGGAGCAAATCAACTGCTAATCGGGATAGGATTTCCATTTGTACAAGTGATAAGGCTGACCCACGGGCAAGTAATTCTACTTATCTTCCCCCCTGGGATACTTTGTCACCTTTGATCACGGACACTGTACGGGTTGCCGTCGAACAGGTACTGAGCAGAACTCTAAATGACGTCAAAAATCATTTTACTGAAACGATTAACCAATTTAAGGCGGGCCAAACAAAATGTAATAATGATCTCAGTAAGTCAATTGAATCAATGAAAATTGACATCATTGATAATTCTACGAAAATACAATCTCTTGAAAATATCACTACTAACAAATCTGAGCTACTGCAGGCTGTTAAAGCCGAAAATCAAACATTGAAAAATAAAATTGGACACCTTGAGAAGAATCTTAATTTCCAGGAACAACTGATTAAGACGAGTCTTGAAATTCATGGAATACCCTTCAAACCTAACGAGGATTTATCTGCTACTTTTTATAGTATAACCAAAGCTCTTGACATATCGACGGAAATTGATAAAATATCTAATATCTACCGAATGAATAGAGCTAACCAGGAAAGTAACCCTCGACCCATCACTATTGGGGTAAAAATTTTCAATCAGAATTTAAGGGATAAAATTCTGAGTAAACGACGATTGAAACAGGACTTCTCTACTGTCAATTTGGGATGGCCCGCTGCCGAAAAACATCCTATCTAGTTGAAAATGCCTCTTTCCCCACTTAATCGACGGATTTACGCGGCGGCACGTTCTTTAAAAGAATGCGGAAAAATAAAATATCTTTGGACAGCAGGAGGGAAAATATTTTGTCGGCGTGTGGACGGAGCACTCAGACTGCTGCTCATCTTTTTGCAAGATGTGGATCGTCTCATGTAGCAACCATTGTTTCACTGTTTTTTCATGCTGGCTATTTACCATTGCCTGTTACGGTCTGCTTTTGTTTTAATTTTTATATCAGATTGGTTTTAATGCTTTTTAATGCTTTATTTTGTTACTTTTAAAAGGTTTATAAAGCTATGTTTATTTTAAAATTTATTTCTTGTTGCGCTTCAGCAAATAAAATATTTAATTTTTTCTTATGCTGGTTTTTTTAAGGCATGCTTTGACATTTTTTTCTGGATGTTATTATTCAAGTTTTCCATATATAGTGCAACTCACAGTTGTTTAAGTTCGGTTATATGAGCCTAATACTTTTTATTTAATTGATTTCTGCTTGTTTTCAAATCTAGGGAAATGTTAACTTTAACCCTATGTCACGTTAATGCACGATCGCTTTTGGCCCATTTTATTGAACTTAAAAAAATTTTCATTCACGATTTTATGATGTAATTACGGTATCTGAGACGTGGCTCACCAGTGATGATCCATCATCACTTATTGAACTCGACAACTACATACTCTTTAGAAGGGATAGGGAGAGATGTAGAGGTGGTAGGGTCTGTCTTAATATTTATTCAAGCTTTGATGTAATGACGATTGATATTAGTCTTGAATCAAACTTTCCAACCACGGAATTTATCTTTATAGAGTTGAAATCATCTCATGATAAAGCACTAATAGGAGTAGTGTATAAACCCCCTAAGACCTCATTTGGTAGTGATTTGAAAACCCTTTTATACAACTTATCTCCGAATTACACACTAAAACATCTAGTACCAGACTTGACTTGTTTGCTCTTGATAATCTTGAGAAGATCTCAGACTATTCGTAGCATCCAGTATCTTTCCTTTCCAGTCATGATTTGATTTGTATCGGATACAATTATCGAGACATCCAGGCGTGTGATGACTCTATATGCGCCCGTTCTGTTCGTAACTTGAAAAACATCGATGAGTTAACACTTTAGCAGTGTTTATCGGAACAGGACTGGCCGGCTATTTTTAATGATTCATGTGTATATGGAAAAGTGGATATGCTTTCTTGATTTTTTACGTCAGCCTTTGATAGATGTACACCGTTGCATGTTTTTCGCCCTACTTACAAACGTTCCCCTTGGATGACCAATGACATTAAAAATCTAAGAAAGGAAAGAAACAGATTACTGCGATTATTCAAAAGAACTAAAGTACTTTCGGTCCACCTAGAATATCGTAAACTTCGTAATTTGGTTAAGACAAAAGTCAGAGATGCTTCTCACAGATACAACTACGAATTGATTAGGAATGCTAATAATTCTGAGAACATCTGGATTATTCTTAAAAGACTTAAATTAATACCTTTAAACAATGATACTTTAGAGTGTACTTTCCCTTTAAACGAATTCTTAAAGAATTTTACTGTTTGTCCTTTACAGACCCCTACTTCGACAGCTTCTTTGGGACGGCATGAAACTTTTGAGGATACTAAATTTTTTTCTCTAATATAACTTCTGAAGCGCTCATAACTTTCTCGCTGACATCAAAACAAATGCTACTGGAATCGACGGTATATCAATGAAGATGATTCGCCTTTTCCTCCCTATTATACTTCCGGTTCTCATACATATTTATAATTATTCCCTACAGGTAGGAGTTTTTTCTAGACTTTGAAAACATAGCATAATTCGTCCGATCCCAAAATTGGATAAACCCTCCTCGATTGTAGATTCCAGACCCATTTCTATATTATGTGCTTTGTCTAAACCTTTAGAACAAGTTGTTCATAAACAGCTTATTAAATTCTTAATAGAGAACAATTTAAACGACCCGATGCAATCTGGTTTTTGTAACTGTCTATCTAAATCGGCAGTAAACTGGTTTGAATCATATATCTCTAGTCGCATGCATAGAGTAGCTTATAGTAAAGGAGCTTTCTCTGAGTAGCCAAAGGTTAAATGTGGGGTTCCATAAGGCTATTTGCTTGGTCTATTATTGTTTAATTTATTTGTTTTAGATCTGGGGAAAAATCTTTTATACTGCAAATACTACAAATTTTCCGATGATTTTAAGCTATATCTATCAGGTCGCATATCGTCTCTATTGCTTTTGTTAACTAAACTTTAAGAGGATGTCAATCTAGTGGTTAATTAGGCGAGAGATAATGGCCTGTTTCTTACCTTTTCCAAGACAAAGGCTATAGTTTTCAGTACTTCTTATTACCCCACTGAAGTTAACCTAAAAACTTTTCCTTCTATACAAGTTGGGGGGTCCCCCATTGCATTTTGTTAAACTGTCAAAGATCTAGGCTTATTGTTAAATAGACAGCTATCTTGGAGAGAACAAGTGTTTGGGATTTGTCGTAGAAATAATATTAACCTCAGGCAACTGTACAAAAATAAACAATTCTTTTCTATATCAACTAGGATGCTTTTAGTTAAGAGTCTTATCTGACCAATTTTTGACTACGGGTGTATAGTGTATGATGACATCACTGATGAGCTTAACAATAAATTGGAAAGGGCATTGAATGCGTGTGTCAGGTTCATATTTAATCTTAAAAAAAGGGAACATATTACTTATTACAAAATAAAGGCAGGGGTGCTTAATGTGCCAAAGAGGAGACAATTCTTTATGGGAAGTTTCCTTTTTGCTCTTTTTTACCACGAAATTCCCAAATACTTATTTAAGTTATTTGAATTTAGGAATGAGAATGAATCAGGTATGGGTAAGCTATGTGCTAGATATTCTGTCCTCAGGGTTCCAACTCATCGTAACTGTAGGTACCAGCGTTCATTCGCTGTGAGGGACACAAGATTATGGAATAAGATCCTACCAAACATTAGGGATGCTAGTTTAGCGATTCTCTTTAAACACCTGTTTTTTAGATTTCTTACCAATTTAGATAGCGGTATTTTTTAAATAACCTATTGGTAACCAACTATTTATGCATTAACCCAATCTAATTTAATGTAATCTATTTTATACTGAAAATTATGTCATCTCATTGTATAGCCTTGACCAATAGTTGTACTTCCACTCTGGTTTTCTTTTGTTTTCTTCTTTTTTTTTATAATTTACAATTTTTAATTTTATTTTATATTTTTCTTCTGTTCCACTTCTTCTTTCATAATGCCTTATCAAAAATACATCATATGTTTATTACTATTAGCGTCAAACATACCCAGTTATGTGTTGCTATTTATATGTATTTAACTTGTTCTATTTAAGGGCAATCTGCCCTAAGAACTTTGTATTTAAATAAATAAATAAATAAATAAATTTCCATCCTTGCCCAAAATCAAGTACAAAGTTCCTGAATATTTCAAAACTTATTTCTTTCCATGTACTTTCCAAAACATTTAATAATAGTGAAAGGTTTTTTTTGAAGGACACACTTAGTTTACTTTTCTGCGCCTGCACTGAACTATATGCTAGATTAAAATTTTATTTAGGTACTAATACATGTTTAATAAATTCAAGTAACTTTTATATATTGGAATGGCGATATTGTCTAACAGTGCAGTGTAGGGGACAACATAGATTTTCGAAGCGTGTTCTGCCGCTTACGAAGTATAGGTAATAGCTTGTGTTCTATAAAAATATTACTTGTGAATTTTATTTCTTAAAAGTTTTGTGTTTAATTGTTTTTCAGATTATACATGATCATGATTCTGAGGATAATGGTCGAAGAAATTCCAATGAAGTTATAAAGAAATGTGACATTAAATCTGATGTGGTTATTAACATGCCAACTCCAGAACTGCATTCTGTTGGTGGAGTTCTTGTTCATATGCCTCATGTATGTATACTCATTTTCTAAAAAACCTAAATAATAAAAAATAATAGTATGACACGGTAATCTGCAAGACGATTTGTAGATGTTATGTCTGAGCTAGGCAAGGTTATTAATTTAAAAGTCTGAATAACTATTAATAAGAATCAAGAATTTTTAATCTGAACAGTTATATTTTTAACATAATCTAATTTCTGTACTATCGTCGGAAATTGTCTGTCCCATTGCATGAAGTTGAAAAAACAAGTGTAGGGGAAACTGCTCTATGGTGGATAGCTATTCCAACAGTGGATAACTTTAAATAATTAAAAAATAAACTAAAAATGTCAATCATAATAATAATTGAAACATTAAGCGATTAATATTTATTATAGTTTTATAAGATTTATTTCGGTAAATTAAATTTTTTTTTAAATATTTAAAGTTATCCGCTGTTGGTATGGCTATCCACCATAGGGCAGTTTCCCCTAATTAAAAGTTCCCATGCAGCACGTAACATTACAGGAGTATCACAGTGATATCATGTTGTAATATTGGTAATATTACGGGGTGATATTACTGTGATATTGACGTGATATTGAAATGTCCGCCTCAAGGTAATATTACAAGTAATATTACAATGATATTGAGGTAATATTACAAATTTATTTGACATTAAATAAATTATTTTAAAAACTTTGGGCTCAGTCGGGGTTCGAACACTCATTGTACCAAAGAGAATTAAAGGTAATACATAAAGAACACTTTCTGAAATACATTTTAAGAGCTGAATGTCCGAGAGATACAAGGCGTGTTTGCGCCGTGTCGAACCTTGAGTGTTCGAACCCCGACTGAACTCAAAGTTTTTTAAATAATTTATTTATTGTAAAATAAATTTGTAAAATTACCTCAATATCACTGCAATATTACTTGTAATATTACCTAAATATCACTGTAATATTACTTGTAATATTTCCTTGAGGACATTTCAATATCACGTCAATATCACAGTAATATCACCCCGTAATATTACCAATATTACAATATGATATCACTGTGATATTCATGTAATATTACGTGCTGCTTGGGTTTAATTAAAAGTTTATATTTTTATTTTTTACCTTTAGTAACAATACTGTTCTGTAGTTTTTTTTTATAGTAACGTGTAAATAATTAATATTTACATGCTGGGATACGATTACGTAATTCGAATCTTATTCTCATCTCCTTCGCTACTCCTAGACCTTCAAATTTCTGGTTTTTCGCTGTTGCAAATTTTGACAAAAAATTAAGATAAACCTTAAAATAAATAAATTAAATAATGTTAAGTGAAGTGTCCTAAGAAAGATGTAAAATGAAGAAGGTGAAGAAGTATCAGTAAAAAGATAAACAATTTTAAAAAGGTTAATATGTTTATAATTTTTTATTATAATAAGTTAATAAAATTTCATTTGAAGATTTACATTTACGTTTAAAGAAAACTTTTAATTTCTAATAAAATATTATAATTTTATTTTTGATATAAAAATAAAATTTTCTTTTAATCATAGCCTTTTAAATGGTTTTGAATCTATTTATTGGGTATATTTTACTGACAAATTAGAATACTGAAATTAATTATTTAAAAGTTAAACAAATACAAATATCTATATAAATAAAATCAAAGTTTTGTCTGCACATTGCACTAAACTTAAAAATTTTTACATACTTTTTTGTTTTGTTATATGGTGGTTGACAGTTATTGGTTGATTAGTGGCCTTAGGCTCTTTTCCAGAGCATTCAAAATTATCCGCCAGGTCTGGCTTGGTAACTGCTGGTATTATTCTATTGACTTACGTACAACTGCCTAGGCAGTTAGTTCAACGGCTACAACGTATTAGGCCAATAGAAGTAACAGTCTCATCAAAGTTGCTGTGAACGTTTTAAGTAATTTTTATTGCAATCGAACTGAATTTTTATTTAACAATATTTTAATCCATAAAAATTTTAGAGCGAACTATATTTAAATTATCAAATTTTCCCAGAATTATGACGTAAAACCATATTTTTTTTTTTTTTTTATTTACAGTAAACGGGTCTGCAAAGAAACAAGACCCTATTGTACTAAAAAGTACTACAATAACTAAGTATAACCTAAGATTATTTAATAAATGCACGCAGCTCATAAATGAAGCGACCCAAAGTGGTTCCTAAGAATTTTACTTTATCCTTAATAGAATTTGCATATTTGCAGACCCTATTAAAGACCGAGTTTTCCGCATACTCAGTACGGTGAACCCTAAGATTGAACGAGTTTTGGTGTCTGAGACTTCTTATAGGATCGTTGATGCATACCCTGGCTTGAATCTGAGGACAGTTTATCAGGCTATTCATCGATTTAAACAGAAATATCATGTCAGCATAAATAAAACGGGTCGAGATTTTAGTAATACTACGTTTAGTGCGTAAGTCGGTATAATCGTGGGCAAGCCTGTCGAAACCTATCCCCAACCGTGTCGCAGCAAAGCGTAAAAATTTATTTTGAACCCGCTCAAGGCCGACAATATGAACTTGCTGGTAAGGGGCCCAGACCACCGACGCAAACTCGAGCTTTGATCTCACAAGGGCAAAATAGATAGCTTTAAGAGTAGCCAGATTTTTGAAACAACGAGGTCACGCACCCTAGTCACTCTGTTTATTTCGCTTGAATCAAGCTTGTAGCAGAAACTAAAAATATTTTTAGATTTAGAAAAAGATAAAACAAAGCATTTGTCCAAATTCAGGAACAGTTTGTTAGTGAGTGACCATTTATATAAATGAACAAGGTCTTCTTGTAAATTCAAAAGATCCTGACGACATTTTATCTTTTTATAGAGTTTTAGGTCATCTGCAAACAAGGAAAATTTACAAAATTTAAAAATCTTATTTATATCGTTAATATAGAGTAGAACTAACAGAGGTCCAAGGTGCAAGCCCTGTGGAACACCTGATGTGGCGTTGAAAACGGCAGAGTAGTCGTAATCGACGCGAACAGACAGAACTCTGTCTTTTAAATAACTATAAAACCATTTACAAAGGTCCGCTGAGAAACCCGCATTCACTAGCTTCGTCATCAGAACCTCGTGGTCCACTCTGTCAAATGCCTTGGAAAAGTCGGTGTAAATTACGTCGACCTGGTCACCCCCCTCCAAAGAATCAGATATAAAATCAGTAAATAAGGAGAGATTAGTCTCGACAGAATGGCCCTTAAGAAAACCATGCTGCTCGTCAATGATGAAGCCAGATAGTTTTTTGCTAAGAACATCGTGTACGATACTTTCGAAAATTTTTGAGACGGAGTTAAGTATTGTGATTGGCCTGTAATTGGAAACATCCGAATTAGTGCCACTTTTGAATATTGGAAGAACAATACCCTTTTTCCATTCAAACGGAAAAGACCCAGATTTTATGGACTTATTAAAGATAATAGAAAGCGGTGAAACAAATGACGAGCAGCATGACTTTAGTAAAATAGGAGGTATGTCGTCCGGCCCCGCACCCTTTGTGGCATCGAGTGATACTAGCTTTTGATAAACCGTCCTCTCATCTATAATAAGCGTGTTAATAGACAATGAATCCTCTGACTCGCAATTGATAAAATTAAAAGAAGCTGTAGTGTCGGGTATGCTAAAAACTGATCCAAAATAAACAGAAAAAATATCGGCCTTATCTTTACTACTAGTAACCCTAATATCGTTGAGTTGCATTTCTGGTGGAATTCTTGGATTGTTTCGTGTGGAATTTACAAAATCCCAAAAGTTTTTAGGACAAGATATTAATGTCTTCTCTATGTTCGCAATATAATTGTTATAACATTTTTTGGAGAGTATTTTACAATTTCTCCGAAGGGAAGAAAAAATCTGGTAGTCAGAAAAATTATTAGTACCTACATTTGAAAACTTGATGAGCTCTTTTCTTGTTTATTATTGCATTTTTTAATTCGAAGTTAACCCAAGCAGGGAAAAAAGAGTTTTGAATTTTTTTTACCGGTACAAAAAGATCGCAAGCAGCGTATACATAATAATAAAATTTTTCTACATCTCCGTTAACATCCTCTGAGGTTAGAATGTTGATTTCTTGAGTTTTAAGAAGTTCATGTGAAGGCTCCTTGCTTTTGCCTCGTCCAGAAAGATCACTTTTATAGGTCTCGGATTCGGTCTCTCCTGAACAATTAAACCGAGTCTTTTAATTTTTAGCAGATCAACATTAAGAGAGGGGTCCAAGGTTGAAACAAAATCTTTTAATTTTACTAAGTCATTGTCATTGTTTTAACATCGTTAACATTTACAACAGAGGGGGACTTTTCTTCGGGAAAACCAAAGATAATAATATTACTCTTACGGTTGGTTCTATCCTTAATCTCATACAGGCATGTGTTCAAAACAGAATTGACATCCGTGACAGTAGACACTTGACCAGTATTTTCAGACAAATTCTTCTCTAAGTTGTCGACTCTCGATAACAGGTTGTTATCTGGTAAGACGGATACAGAGGCCTCTACTTTATCCACGCGACATGAAAGTTCATTTACTCTCTCGTCGAATGTATCCATCCTTGTTATGGTGTTATTAAGCTTTGAGGTTAGGTCCTTAATGTCTTTAGACAACGTATTAAAGGAGTTGGAGAAATGATCATGAAGCCCTTTCACAGCCTTTTTTATAGCTAGATTTACTATGTTTTCTACATCAAGAATTGAAAACTGGTTGGAAGCAGCTGCCAAATTAGCCGGCGAGGTTGCACGGGCTGCACGTGGCTTGCAACACTTTTCAAAAGAACCATTACCCAAGGTGGTTAATTTAGTGGCACATCTGGGGTGGTATGTTGTGCGACATCCCTTACAGTAGGTAATCTTATCCAGAAGAGTGTCTTTGCACGCGAAACAGATCTTTTTGCCGGGTGGTAGATTTTTGTCAGACATTTTTGCTCTTATGACTTCACAAAAGACTAAGTAAAATATTTAAAAGTCAGAAATCACCGAAAATAAGAGCTAAGAAGGGAAAAAACTGCACTGGTAGATAGCCACAACACTTAATCCTTAAAAGATCACAAAAAGTACGACCACTTAACAATTTGTTAATAAAAGCAACCGAAAATAAGGCTGACTTCACTCCGAGTGCGTGTGTGTACAGATCGCCATATTGGGAAAATTATTATGAATCATAAGTCCTATATTTTTTCTACAAGTTTCAAATTATTTATATTTTATTTAATCTTAATTTCTGTTTATTAAATTATTATAATTTAAATTATAATTAACTCTAATTTTAATCGATATTTTTTTATTATGTAATTAGAAGTCCAATAAGTTTAATAATATGCTTAATTGCTGACGCAATAAGGAAGAAGCATTTAGAGATTAAAAATATAAGTACATATTTCATTTCAAGATATTTAATTTAGTACGTCACGGTGTGCTTCAACCAATTTTAAATCAAAGGTCAAGCGAAATGGAATTTTCTGGCTGTTTCATATTCTGGGGTCCTCCCTGGGTATTTATCAAGAAAATTTAGAATAATCCGCGGAGCCGTTTTTGGATAATATATTTTTTTGTTTTGAAATTACCTAAATTAAGAAATTGACCAAGTGTACTGACCATTTTGTATAAAAATTCAACTTAATTTGTTGTTAAAATGTTTTAGGTGATAGACAAGATTATAGAAATAATTATTTTATATAATATTTACTTATATTTTATAATATTTTTTATAATTTATTAAATTATTTATTTCAATGGTTTGCAAACATGCAAACCATTAAATAAATTAAACAGATATTTTCTTAAAATAGCCATTTTCTGCATTCAATAAGCATATTATCATGGTATAAATTTTATTTCTTTTCGTGTTATTACTAATCAAAAGTAGAAGGTTCACAACTTCATTTCGTAACCTTAAATCTAAAGCTTTTTTAAAGATGTTATAATTCTCACACTATTTAATATAACATGTATCAGAAGTCATTAGAAATATAAATCACTTAATTCTAAACACAGAAAAGATGTATTTATTATAAAATTTCATTATTTGAAAGTGATACTCTTAATTTAAAAAATTTATACTTGTAAAAAGTTTTACTATTTTTCGAAGCTTGTTACTTTTTTGTGGAAACTCCTAGAAATTTCAAGTTTTGAATATAATTTAATATTAATATAATCTACTTGCCTATAAAGTTTGACGAACGTGTTTTGCTTCGTTAAGGAAATACTAAAATTTTTAAATTTCTTACTCAAAAAGGTTAATTTTGATATTTTATGTAAACACAGCAATTTCACATCGCTCTATTTGTACACTAATTTAATTTAAACGGAGCGATATGAAATTGCTGGGTTTACGTAATATATCAAAATTAACATTTTTGAGTAAGAAATTAAAAATTTTTAATATATCCTTAACGAAGAAAAACACGTTCGTCAAACTTTATAGGCAAGTAGATTATATTAATATTAAATTTTATTTAAAACCTGAAATTTGTAGGTGGTTCCACAAAAAAGTAATAAGCTTCGAAAAATAGTAAAACTTATTACAAGTATAAATTTTTTAAATTAAGAGTATCACTTTAAAATAATGAAATTTTATAAAATTAGAAAAATTGTCGATCAATAGGAGCCAATATGTGTAGGTGTAAATACTCTTCCCTATTTTTGCATAATTTTTAATGCAAAAAGGAAGGAACAAAAAACACTAGACACATTTTTCTAATTTTATAAACTATGGAGAGCGATCAAACTCTTACAATGAAATTTTATAATAAATCCATCTTTTCTGTGTGTAGAATTAAGTAATTTATTTTTTTAATAAATATTGGTGTTATTTCGTGGTTCTTGCTATTAGTTGGGATAACATGGATCCTGATTTAAAAAAGGTTCTTGATACGATCTCTGAGGAGATTAAATCTCCAACTACTTCGCCCGTGGAACTGAAAAAAGAAATGCATTCGTCCTGCAAGTCGTCTGTGGAAGCATCAACTGAGCTAAAGTCTCTCTAAAAAACTTGGTAAATCAAATAATAACCGACCTATTCTTGTGAAACTTATTGTCCTCGCTGGGTTAAGACAGTATGTACGAAAATAAAAGATTTTTATAACTTGGGTCAGTCGGTTTTAAATGATCGCACTCCAGAGCAAAAAGTAATTAGGAAAAAAACTCCTTAACTATGTCAATATACAGAAGGAGAAAGGGATAGAAGTTAAGCTGAAAGGTACTTCCTTAATTGTTAATTGTTAACGTATGAACAACCAATCTGCTCAATTGGTTGAGCAGTCACAAAACAATCACAAAACGTCAAAAATGAGATTTTTGTCACACTCAGCACTAAAGCGAGAGGTCGTCCTCTGAGGAGCCAGAAAAAAAACTTGCAGGAAACGTTTAGATCAGTTTATGCAGAAAAGGGACACTCGTACTTCAACATACTCGCAGCAGACCCAGGATGTTCCGGCTAAATAGCAAATATCTTTACTAGCTCAATATGCTTCACTCAAGTTTATAGTTCCTGCAGAGGAGTCCACAGAATCAAACATAGTAAATACCTTTTCAGACAGAAAAATATTTTTCTGGGATGTACGCGGCTACTACAAATTAGCGGATTTAAAAAATCACTTTAAGGGTGGGGATATTCTTTGTACATATGAGACATGGGCATCGTCGGAGCATTTAATTAGTAATATTTTTTCTAAAGATTTCCTGATTTTTCAATTCTTTGGAGTGAAGGAGGTTTCAAGAGGCAGATGGAAGATATACCTTGCTCAGTCAGCTAATGTATCACAATTTCTCAAAATTCTGGATACTCTATTGTCATCGATTGGCAAATCTTTTCCTGCTCTTCCGTTCCTCCTAGGTGGTGATTTTAATTGTCGTATTGATATTCTTAATAACTTAGATATAAATATTTTCAAAAGTAATTGTAACCTATCGCGTTTACTCCGCAATTATAGATTTTAAAAATGCGTTTCCATCTGTCGTTCATCATATTTTAAGGAATAAATTAAGTAATTTGGTTATCAGCACTAAAGTGATTAATGTGATCAGGGACTTCTATTTTAAAAGTGTTTCTAAAGGTATTAATAATACTTGTTAACAATTTAGTTGTGATGATGTATACGTGATGCGCTAACTTTTTAATTTCTTATTTTAAGAAAAAAGGGTAAAAAACTGAAAAACCAGGATTTGGTGGGTTATTTTGTGCATTCTTTAAAATCAACGGTTTTCAATAATTTGTTTTGTAGTTAGTAAAAATTACTTTAGAATTTCGTTTTAAAACATTTTTGTCTTAGTTTTGTTATAAGACAAGAAATAAGCATAAAATCTCAGTTTCACACATGGTCCCTTAAAAACCTAAAAAAATTAACATTAATAATTATATGCTTTTCAAGTTAGTATTGAAAATTTTTCTCTTAAAATAACTCAAAAAGTGTAATAGAAGTTATTTTAAGTAAATTGTTCTTAAAGAAATAACTTTTTTTGTAAATCTACATTTTTGTGAAATATTAGTGTTTTACATTCAAATTAGTTAAACAATTTCTAGAAAAAAAATATTTCTGGCCTTGTTTTTCTTTATTGTACTCTAGAATATCTAGAAATAATACTTCATGCAGCAAAAGCGTTTAAAAAATTTTTTTACACAACTTTATAAATAAGCAAACTTTGATGCACATAATAGCCCCACCATGGGGTTTATTTTGTGCAAAACTTAAAATTTCTATAACTCAGACCAAAATTTTTTTCTTGTCGGCTAACTCATAGGACACCTTTAGAAAGATGTCTACAACATAACTGAATAGATAAATTCTTTATTTTTTCAAATTCTGAATTTTAATAAAGCATAGAGTGGAAAAAGAGCGGTTTTGTGCACAAAATAGCCCCACTTGACGGTAAGTTAATATTTATATGTAAATTAAAAAAAATTGTTACGTGATGGAGATAAATGGGCACCGGATTCGACTTCAGCGATCTAAAATGCTTTAGGATATCATTGTTTGGTTCGGGAAAACAAAAAAGAAAAAGAATTTGTGGACCTGTGTTATCGGAACACAATAAATTTAACATTTGTCGCCAACGTTTCGGCCACTAACTGAGAGCCAAGGACAACTAAGAATAAATGATGGATCAAAAAAACTTTTTCTATTTCACATTTAACATCACTGAATTGGGAATGTTAAATCTCATAAAATTCAACTTTAATTTGTTTATTGTATTTATTCATAAGTTAATGAATGTTTTTCATTTCTCTATTTTTGTTTTTTGTATTTCAATAGGAGTTTAATTACAAAATGGACTAGAAAAGTTTAATAATTTTCCAGTTTCTTAATGACTAAAATTTTTTTGTAGTCAAAAGTCTTCCTACGTTTTTTCAAACAAAAGTATTTAAAGGGGAATATTTGTTATATATTAAATAACCTAAATTTACACTTTAAGATTATTCCTTCACCTCGCGTGGCTGGGATCAAAGCTGCGCGAGTTTAAAATTTAACTTTAAGATTATTAATTTTACGAGCGCCTGACGAACAATGTTGACATACACTAAAACCTTTGAGGAGTTGCCCTGTCAGGAGTATTATGTTTACATTTCTGTTAACTTTATTTCGTGATAAGGAGGTGGATCGGGGAGACGGCAGCATAACATTTCTCCGAATTTCTTTTGTTCTCGCGAACCTGTCAGGTGTCCTCCCTACTCCCGAGCTTGCGACTCCTCACAGGTTTTAATGTATTTATATTAAAAATTAATAACCAAAATAAATTATGTACCTACCCTTTGAGCAAGAGAATTCCAAAGGAGGTAAAATGGGCGTTTACAAAACAAAAAACAAAATTTGACGACAGAAGGTATATTTTATCACGAATCTACCGCAGGTTTGTTTGAACAAACTTAATCGACTCAAACCTTGAACAACTGTTTACACACTCAATCGAAACCAATGCACTTAACCCTTTAACGCCCGGACAGCTGCTTTTTTTTAAACATTTTCAACATTAATTATTTTTGTTAATAGACATGTCAAAGGTTTTCGAAATAACATTTTCTTATGTATTTTTTATCGCTTTTTCAGAATCTGTCATTGAAATTGCAAATAAATAAAATGTAAAAATACTACGGCTACTTTTTTGAAAAAAAAACAAATTTTTGACATTTTTACTTTAAAAATGGTTTTTCATCATGTAACCAGTAATCAGAAAACTTCTGCATTTTAAAATATTACGTCCACAATATCCAAGATTTAAAGTTATTGACTATACATTTAAAATTTTCAGAATAGCGGATCCAAAATGGCGAGACAAAAATTTTTTTTAAAAAGTTGAGACCTAGTGGACACTTTTTTTAATTCTCTTTTTATCTTTATGAAAATGAGTACCTGAATGTTCTTCAGGTCGTTGATTGTGAATCTGAAGTCAGGTTTCAGAAACTCAAAATGGTGGATCCAATATGGCGGTCCATATTTTTTAAATTGATCGGCTACTCGGGGGTTTTTGGGATCACTGATTGTGAATCTAGAGTCAGATTTTAGAAATTTAAAATGGGGGATCCAATATGGTGGTCGATAGTTTTGAAATTGATCGGAATTATTTGAAACTTGCTATTCGGGTGTTTCTGGGGTCGCTGATTGTGAATCTGAAGTCAGATTAAAAGAATTCAAAATGGTGCATGCAATATGGCGGTTGATATTTTTGAAATTCACCAATTTTTTTTAAACCTGCTACCCAGGGATTTTTGAGTTCTCTGATTACGAATCTGAAGTCAGATTAAAAAAAATTTTAATTTATGAGTACTGCCAAAGAGAGTACAAGTTTATAATATAGATAGCCATATCAAAATTACTATTGGGAAAGACTATTGTAACAACTCAGTGCTAATGCGGAATAAACGATAAATAAACATTACAGCTAGAAGAAAAAGTGCAATGCAGTTATAGAAGAAATTGCAACCCACAGTAAAAGTACATGTTTATAATATACATAGAAATATTATAATTACTATGTTGTCAAGAAATTGAAAAAGAAATATCTAATGCTGACAAATAAAAATGAACTTAGTGCAAAATTATAAACTAGGTCGGAATTATGTCCATTTTTATGGACATTTCGCTTCCAAGTAAGCAAAATAATTTGCTTTCTCATAGAGGAAGCAAAGAAATTAATAATATACTATAACGCATTTTTCCAGATTATACATCATGTTTAATGTTTATTCTTTTAATGTTTAAACTTAAATTAAAACCAAATAAAGAATACAAAAACAAAACCCGGACGCCAAGTAATTGTAATGAAATATAACTAAAAAAAATAATAATAAAATAAAAGACTAATTAAACTACTCAAATGCTTTTATCTTTAATTGAAATTATAATACAGCCACGACTAACTCATAATCCAGATAGTGGAGAGTAAGGAGCAGCAACAAACTAAGAATTTATATGAAAACACAATGTAACAAATTTATTAACTGGAAACCATTTCAAACGGTTACAAGAAACCAAAAGCACTGAACACTGACTCGACTTTTACAATTTGGTCGGAGAACCGACTTCAACATTTACAAAAGAATCAATAGTTTCTAATAAAGTAGCTCACCTGCTACAGGTCTCCGACCTCTGATGGAACCTCGTCCAGACATGAGCAATAATTTATTTTTATATTAGTATCAATTTTGTCTTTCTATTATGTACAACCACAGTGTTCCAGAGGCACACCAGTCAAAAATGACGACAGGCTGAACGTGCCGTTGTCAAGCCAAAATGTCTACGCACAATTACCGCTTGGCGCGACAAGCCGGGGACACAATCACTGAAAGTTTGTGAGTTTCGCCGACATCCGTCGCCGTTACATAGCAACCGCGAGCGACCGAACTCTGTCGCGCAGCAAGGTGGCAGCCTCGTACGTCCACCCCTGTATCTCAATCATCTGCTGTTATTTTGATAGCTCAGTGAACAAACTCCATCGACATTATCTTCTGGTCCTGGCACTCTTGTCAGGACGGGACTCACATCCGTACCTGGTGCCAGGACGATCCCACGACGAAGGGCTTACTCAGAGCAATTTCTCAGAATCTTAAAAGTGGAGAATTCTCCACTCAATAATGTGATAGCGAAGCGGTGTTCATGGAAAGTAAAAACAAACAGATTTTTTGTAAACAAACTGTTGTTGCTAACAACAGTACAACGATTCCGGATTGGCAAGTTGTCAGGTAAACTTCATAAGATTAAATAATTGGAATACAATAAACAAATTTTTAAATTAAATATAAGTTAAAATAAATAATTCAATTGAAACATTAATTAAATAAACTTTCTTTGATTTCATAATGCAAGCTTAAAATAATAATAATGCACAAAACGCCAAGCTTACAACCGACTGTACAACAGTCGAAACGAATTAGATTCTCGACTGGTGTTATTAAATATTTTTAAACGTTAATTGAAAAATTGTGCGAGGTAAAAATTTACCTCGTCACAATACATATAAGTTAGTTGGGAAAGTTATTAAAAAAAGAAGAATTTTAAATGCAAAAAAATGTAAAAACATGAATTATTTGACGAATTCTTGAGCAATATATATATATTGGTTTATATAGGTCTTATATAGGTCTATCAATTTGTTTTGAGATAAGGAATATGATTTTTGTATTCATTCAGTTGTATTTTTAGCATAAAATTTTTTTTGGCAAAAAACTAATTTTTTCGATGAAAAAGGTGCTCAAACAATTTGGTTGGGTATTTCCAAAAATCCTTGTGTCCAAATTTAAAAATTCATGAGGTTAATAAGTCATCAAAATTTTATTGGAATCCGTTGATGCCTTCTCGAGATATGTTGTACACAAAAAACGCTGTACACACACACACACATACATCTGGACATTTTATTAGAAATGAAAATTTACGCTTTTTAGATAAAAACAAGTCGATTTAGACTTTTTTTGGAAAATCGAAAATCTTAACGATCACAAAGCTTTCTCTATGAGAAAGCAAAAACAAAAAAAAAGAGCTTTTACATTGCGGTTACCTTCTGTGATTTGAGTCGGGCAACATTGAAATACTTTTAATAGCAACAAAGAACGTGCCAAATGCATTTATTGCAACACACTTTTGATAAAAGTATGCCATATTGACTTACATAAATAGAAACTAATGCACAAATAAAATGTAGTCTTAAATCCCTAAAAATGAACGTGCAGAACACCTAACTAACGAATTTTCAACAGATTTTGTAAATTTTAATAACATTGACCGTCGTAATTTGAATTTGAAATTTGACTTCAGATTCACAATCAGCGACCCCAAAAAGCCACGAATAGCAAGTTTCAAATAAATCCAATATATTGCTTCCTTATTGAGAAAGCTTTGTAATCGTTAAGATTTTCGATTTTTCAAAAATAGTCAATCGACTCATTTTCATCTAAAAAGCGCAAATTTTTATTCCTAAACAAATGTCCAGATGTATGTGTGTGTCTGTGTATAGCGTTTTTTGTGTACAAGATATCACCTTTTTTCATCAAACAAAAACGTTTTCTGTCGAAAACTTTTTCATGCTAAAAATACAACTTAATAAATATAAAAATCATCTTCCTTATCTTAAAACGAATCAATTAACCTATATAAAGTTTATAATTGATTAAGAATTCGTAAAATAATTCAAATTTTTAACATTTTTTTGCATTAAAAATTCTTTTTTTTCAACAACTTCCCCAATTAACTTATATATTAGGGGAATGTCTTAATGCGCGGGCCACTTTTAGATAGAAATAAAAATGTGTTGGCAACTGAGTTAAAAAAATTAATGTACTCCGTTAGATAGCTAAAGGTGTTTGCTAACTAACGTAGTACATTACTTTTTTTAACTCAGTTGCAAACACATTTTATTTCTATTAAAAAGTGGCCTGCGCATTAAGACATTCCCCTAGTAATTTCTGCTCCCTCATAGAGGAAGCAAATTATTTTGTTTACTTGGAAGCGAAATATCCAAGAAATAGAAATAATTCTCACCTGGTTTTAAAAATATCGACCGCCAGATTGAATCCGCCATTATGAATTGTTGAAATCTGGCTTTAGATTTACAATCAGCGACCCGAAAAACCCCCTAGTAGCAAGTTTCAAATAAATCTAATCAATTTCAAAAATATCGACAGCCATATTGGATCCACCATATCGAATTTTTGAAATCTGACTTCCGATTCACCATCAGCGACCTAAAAAACATTTAAATACTTATTTTTATATAGATGGAAAGAGAATTAAAAGAAATGTCCACTGTGTGTCAATTTTTTGAAAAAATATTCTGTTGTCAACAATTTGGATCCGCTATCTTGAAACTTTTAAATTTATGGTCTATCACTTTGATTCTTGGATATCGTGGTCGCGATATTTTAAGGTGCAGAAGTTTTCTGATTATTGGTTACATTAAAAAAAAACCATTTTTGAATAAAAAATGTCAAAAATTTTCATTTTTTCAAAAAAGTAGCCATAGTTTTTTTTGAATTTTATTTATTTGTAATTTCGATAACAGATTCTGAAAGAGCGATAAAAAATACGTAAGACAATGTTATTCTGAAAACTTTTGACATGCCTAATAACAAAAATAATTATTGTTGAAAATGCTTGAAAAAAAGCGTCCGGCCCGGCGTTAAAGGGTTAATACAGGTCAGAACCCAAGAATGCCATACTTGCCGGCTTATGAACCCGCTTCGTCATTGATCATCCGAGCTCACAGACGCAACGTCACATGTTTTCCATGGTCGCCCCTGTCGACCCAAGATTCAAAGAAAATGAATCTGTGAAACCTTGATTTATTTTAATAGACGTAGTCTAGCATAGAATAATACAAAAATCTTTACAATTATATTTACAATGTCGAATTAGTGAACCGATCTCTTCCTAACAGTTTCATATTTAGTAGGAACGATTATGTTCATTTCTTGACTTTTTCTGAGTTTTGGTCCTTCTTCCAAAATGACCTCCATATTTTAGGTCGATATTGGAGCTAACAACGCCCTAATTGCTCTTTGGAGCTTTTCTTCAGACAGCTGTCGTGGCAATTTGACATTTGGCTCATTTTTTCTGTAATAACTTTCTCCAATACATTCTGTCAAATGAGAAAACTCCTTAACTCGTTTAAAAATGTCTGCGTTATCGAATTTTACTTTAGTCTTGCGTTTTAATTTGTTGCCCAATCCATCGACGAGATAACGATCATCTTTCATAATCATGAACAATTGCCAGGGGTCACAGTTTAGTCAAAGCCAGTCAGCAATTCCCTGATGTCTGATATTGCAGTCAGGGCACTTTGGATAGTACAGGTACTTCTCGTTCGCACATCCAAGACAACGTTCTAGAATCCGTTTACGATCCACACCATGTGGATAACTGCAAACCGTCTTATCGATGCCACCATTGCCACAAGTGGAACAGTACCCGGGTAGATATGGTATCTTGAACTCCTGAAATCCATGAGCAGGTGCTTTCTATTCGATAATCCAAACGTCGCACAGTGGTCTCAATCTGTAATTTACTGTTTAAAAATATCTACAGCCTCTAATAATCAACCGAATGAAAAGTTCTTTGTTTCAACTTAAAGCTTAATAAATTCCTAACAAGTCTTTTGTCGCCCATCTTTAAAAAAAAAATTAATTGTTATTGTTACGTTCAAAAATTTATTTATATAAATTTTTATCCCTACCCTGAATCGCCTGTGTCTTTAATAAAAATTCGGCGTGATAATAACTTCTAAAATAATAGTTTGTTACGCTCTTCAGAGTCACGTAGTCACAGTAATGTACTGTGTTTATTTTTATGTGGTTTTCGTGCTACTCTAACTGTTAAGTATTAATTGATCAAGAAATAAAAGAGAATATATTTTTGATAGCTGGGATCCTTTGGAATACTAGGAAATAATTTAATTAAACCTTTTATACCTTATAATCTTGTAATATATTCTATAAACCCCCTGCTTTCCCTTTTAGAAATTTTTCTTTTTATATTAGTTTTTAACAAATGTAAATGTTGGAACGATACTTGTGATATTTTCAGTACTTACTCGCAACTTAATCCTACAGCTCATAAAAAGAATTGGAAATTCTTGTTTATTCTCCAGCGGCCTCAACCAAAATTCAAAATTCCTAACGGAAAGTTTTTATTGTTTGTGAACAATCTCACACACACTGAAAACTCTTTATTGTGCTGAAAGTCACTAATTTTAGAGTTTCTGAAATTATTTATGGCACTGTAAATTAATCTCTTCTTCCTCTCTGCTATTAAGTGTTCTGACCGTCAAAAGGGACTACTAAGCCGCAATCACTTTTGTTAATTTTTAAAAACCTTTTATAAAAGTTTGAGAGAATTTTCTACAGATATCCGCAAATAAAAATTTTTATCTAAGTTTTACTACTAATTATTATTAATATATGTTTTAACGTCTGCAAGACCAGACGGAATTTTTACTTTAATTTGGATAATTTAAACGAAATTGTTGTCCCAATTTCTGCCCATTTAAGAGACCGCACCCCAAGTCAAATTGCCTCTAGACGAGCGAAAGTACCTGTCGAGCTAAGTTCGCGTCGATTCAAGAACTGCGAAAATTTAGTGCGAAAAATTCATTTTATCATTTCACCCAAGCCTTCAAAACTGGGCAGAGATAGGCAGGAAGTGTGGACAACTTAAATTGGTTCAAAAGAAATAGAAAGATTTTAGGACGGGGAAGGAGGATTTGATAGGAAATGCAAGCTAGCTATTTTATGTTGCCGAGCGGATGCAAAAATACTACATCGGCAACATTTAGGATCTTCATCCCAGCTTAGTAAATTTATTCCAATTAACCTTTAAGTTAATTGAATTATTAATATTCTCTGTACTTAATTAATCAATTTTCAATAAATTAATTATTTATTTTTGATAATTTAATAATGGTATATAGAATTCAGACAATTGATAATCAGTTTTAGTGAATTACCGATTGTTAAACAGTTCACAAAGAATATTTATCGAAAGGTCGACATAAGTTTTAATTTCTCACTCTGTTGGCTTAGATTTGATGGGGTAGGCTACGTGCTTGGTGTCAACAAACGCACGAGGTCCAGCACAGCATTGCACCCATAGGTAAGACGGAGAAAGAAAAAGGAATTCATGATGGCCGGCGAGACGAGCCATGGCTAGCGAGTATAGCAATGCATGTGTAGGTATACTCTTACTCGTCCAGCCGCCACTCGACATGTGTGTGTGCGCACATAAACCTCCATCCTGCTCTTATTATTTCGAACAGCGCGAGGAAGAAGAATTAGAAAGAATTATGTACTAGGTTTCTTTTAATTCAGAAATAAATCAGTTTAGATTTCCTTTCTTTTTCTATAATGTTTCTCATTTTAAGGAAATAATGATTTTCGGCTGTCCCATGTCTCTAAACTTGTCCGGAATTTTCTTTAGATGACTTTCTTTAGAAAATGATTTCCATTTCTTTCCTTTCCAACCTAGGATAAATCGTTGGATCATTAAAAATTATTTATATTGTTGTAATCACGATTGAAAATTCATGAAAATTAATAGTTAATAATTAATAACTATAGGTATAATTTACCATTATTATTCATACAATTATATCCTTAAAATTTTCCTAATTATTATTACTTAATTATATTTATTAAACCTAAGGTAATAAAATAATTCTGTTTAGAAATTACTCTTCTTCCTTAGGTCTTGGCACGACGCATGGTGCTTACATCGGCGACCTTGTTAATACGTGCCTTATTTCTTGACTCGTTATCAGAATTTTTATATCTTTTCTCAGGCTACCAAGCCAGAAAATAAATTCATTTACCTTGTTTTAATTCGTTGTGGCTTTTAAGCAAAAGTAAATAAGAAAATTTTACCTAAGTTCGTAACAATCGACCACGGACTTTCTGAGCTTGTCCCCAAACTCGACCTTAGGAAGATCGAGTATTTTCCAATGACAATACAGAATAAAAAGTGGATATCATACAGCGTCTCTGAGAGCCATTATAGTGATCCATTTTATATAAATCGAAACATTTACTGACCTTTAATCCCAATAATAATAGTTACCCGGAGATATAAAAAATTTTCCTGGCAAGAAAAAGAATTTAAAAGAAAATTATCTTAATTTTGTTTTCATTTGGAATTCTATCATGAGCTGAAGTAAATAAAAGAGGGGTGGGGGCAGAGGGGTTGGGCCAAAAATAAAATAACAAAATTTCATTAAGTTTTGCCTGAAATCATTGAGATTTCAACAAGGATTTGGTTCACGTTAAGAATTAACACAAAAGTTACTTTGTGTTAGCAGTTATGACTTCTTGATAGCCGCATCCTTAAGTTTCTTTTTCTTCGAAGCTGTCATATCTCGGCGTCTTAAATTTTCAACTCACTCCGGCATATTCACAATCTAACGAGAGCTCTAATTATCTGAGAAAATCAAGGGAAAGAGGGGGGGGGGGGGTCTTTTGGTTTTAGGTGACATTACGTCATCACTCTCGACGGTCCGTCACGACCCTTCAAGAACCGTCTCCTTAGTATACCGTGTCGCGCCTTCGCACAAATGTTCAAGGATTCAGTGCTGTGAGTTTGTGAAGATTTGTTAACCAGTGAATATGGAAGTCCAGAAAAAATAAATATGTCAGTGTTGTGAACTAAGGGACGGAGAAACAAGGGCACCTCTGTTTCGTCAGGGAGAAAGATTCCAGGCCTTAAAGAATTTCTTGTGGTTAAAAGAGGAGGATTCCGAAAATGAGGCCCCTTTACGGTCGTCGTAGACAGTCGCGCTAGTTCTCCAGGGTTAAAAAAAGTAAGTACAAAAATAATTATAACAATTATTCCCTTATTTCTACAAAAAAAAAATCTAAAATCAGACTCGAAAGTTTAAAAAAAAATAGCCATTCAATTAATTTAAATATTATTAACTTTGCGATTTGTGATCATAAAGGAAGAAAAGATTTTAAATAACAAACAATGTTTGTTCTTAAAATAAACGATATTAAAATAATTAATTAAAGGAGAAAGAATTTTAGATTACGTTGTTATGTTATTTTAGTTAAGAGCATTGAAAATCCGTAGGACAATAGTAAGTCTATATTTTATTATTATTTTGATACGTATTTGATTTAACTGATCAAAGACCCAATCAATTTTCATTCCAATTCATAATAATTTTGATTAATAGCCTATAATCATTCTATAAGGATGTTAATTATTAAGAACTTTAGTATAACGAAATTTGAATTGCTCTGTATTATAATCGTCAGTCATAACCAAACAAATCATTTAATGTCAAAAATCGTAAACAAATCTAAATTTCTTTCATCAAACTTTTACATCATCTTACATATTATTCGTACTAATTCTATTCATATGGAATTCAAACTATCCAAATTTTGAAATTTAATAATTTGAATTATTGAAATGATTATTATTTATTAAGAATTTAATCCTTTTGAATTCAAGCTGTTATTATATAATTACCATGAATTAAAATTTGGTCAATGTAACTTTTATTCAATGTAAACTTCAGTTTTCTTTCTTTTTAGGGTTCCGTACACAAAGTGTACAAACGGAACCCTTATGACGAGATTTTTGCGTCCGTAGACAAAAATCGTATCCCCCCCTAGACGCCATACTATTTGACTCAGAAAGCTCAAATTTGGCACATATATGTATTTTCACGTGTAGATTACAGGAAAATTATAGAGAACGTGATTGGAAGGATTGGTCATAGTGTTGTCAAGGAAATAACAAGATTTTTTAGCGTTTTTAAAGTACTTGTGCTGAAATCTCTTGCTATATCCTTGATACCGCTATGGCCACTACCTTCTCTATAATTTTCCTGTTATCTACACATAACAAGACATTTGTGTACCAAATTTGAGCCCTCTAAGTCAAATAGTTTGGAAAATCAGGGGGGGAATGGTCCATTTTTTATAAAAATTGCAATAAAAACTGATGATTCTTCAACTCTATCTGACAAACTATTGTATTTAGAGTGCTGAAATTTGGTACACATATGTAGTTTGACGTGTAGATTACAGAAAGACTAAAGAGAACTTTGTTACAGGCTGTTATCATAGTGGTTTTAGCAAAAAATCACGACTTTTTTTAAAAAATGATGAAAATGACCATAGCCCCACCCACTTAACTTCCAACCTATTTGTCTTAGAAAGTTCAAATTTGGTATACAAATGTGTTTTCACTTGTAGATTACAGAAAAATTATAGAGAACATGATTATAGGGCTTGGTCATAGCTTTGTCAAGGAAGCAAAAAGATTTTTGGGCATTTCTTATGCATATTGGCCTAAATCTATCGTTCTTACTTTGATAGCACTATGACCATCACCTTCTCTATAATTTTTATATAATGTGCACCTGAAAATACATGTGTATACTAAATTTTAGCTCTCTAAGTCAAATAGTTAGGCAGATAAGGGGGAAGATACGGTCATTTTTTAGTTAAAATGCATTTAAAATGACATTCCTTAGCGCTTTTCAACAAAATTATTTGACATAGAGTGTTATAATTTTATATGAATATGTAGTTTTATTTGTAGATTACAGAACAAAGATTCATAACTTTGTTGCAGACTGTTATCATATTGTTTTCGAGCAAATAACCACGACTTTAAAAAATGGTTAAAAATGATCATACCTCCCATCCCCCTTATCTGTCAAAATATTAAAATTAGAGAATTTAAATTTGCAAAAATGCATAAATATTTATGTAATATTATATTCGGCAGCGTACACAAATACATATTTTATTCCACAGAATGGTAAAAATTATAAAATTTCTTTTTGAAATGATTAAAAATTATCATTAGTGTTTTAAAAAATTTTATACACTTTTTATTTCAACAATATTTAACAATATTTAACAATAATTGTACGGAACCCTTGGTTTTAGTACGGGTGTAACTCGTACTTGCCCGATTTTTAATTTTACAATTTTCAATCAATTCTAATTTTTGTACGCGCAAATTTATATTGATGAAAATTTTATTTAATTTTAAGTTAAACGCATTCAAACGTTATTTTCTAAATCTTAGGAATAGAATGTCCTTAAATTCATCGAATCGTTCCACAAAACTCCGTGCACAGATTTTATTTTAGATAACGAGATTCAATATGGATCTCTTTTTTGAATTTTGTTATTTTAATAACAGATTTTCACTCAGCCGTCCAAAGAAAGAACTTAATATAATATCTTCTATTAATTTTTCTAAAAGATAAAGTTTTCTCCAACATTTACCATATTTTCTAATCTTCTTTTTAAATTTCACCAAACTTTATTCTTTTAATCTTCAGGCAGTTTGTGCCACTTCGTGCCAATTTATTTTATGCATAACACAGGTCTGCAAAATTTCACTTTTTTCAGTTTCTAAAATAAGTTAGGGTGATTCTTGTAGGTTTTTTCGCGCTGAACATAAAACTGTTGTCCAAAATGGTCCATCACGTCAGGATTTTGAGTAATTCTAGGTCAAATGTCCAAAAAATGGCTATTTTTGCCATTTTTGGGAATTTTTTCTCGAGAACCGAAATTTTTTCATTAATTTTCTATATTAGCCTTGTATAGTATGTATTGTCAGCTTTTAAACCCATTTTTAGAAATTAATTTACGATGATTTTTAAAGAAGTTATGAATATTTAAATTTATGAGATTAACCACATTAACCCTCCTGCGCACGAGTTTCTACCTAAAAAGACGTTTCCAAATGCATACATTTTTCAGACTGATGGATTTTCATATAACTTGCTACCTTGGGGTTTTTAGGCTTGCTGATTACTAATCTGAAGTCAGAATTACAAAATTCAAAATGGCGGACGAATTTTTTTAAAATTTTTGGATTTTAATTTAACTTGGTATATTTGGGTTTTTGGAGTCGCTGATTACAAATCTGAAGTCCGAATTACAAAATTCAAAATGGCGGATCCAATATGGCGGTCGATTTTTAAAAAATTGTTTGATTTTAATATAACTTGGTATATAGGGGTGTTTGGAGTCGCTGATTACGAATCTGAAGTCAGAATTACAAAATTAAAAATGACGGATCCAATTTGGCGGACGAATTTTTTGAAAAATCTTGTTGTTTAATATATTTTGGAATTAAGAGTTATTGGGGACCCTGATTACCTGTGAAATTTTACATTTTTCAGTTTCTAAAACGTTGGAGGGTGGTTCTTGTAGGTTTTTTGTGCTTAGAACGAATCTGACCTTGAAAATCTTTCAGCACGTCGCGTCAGGTCTTTTGGTAACTATAGCTGAAATGAACAAAAATTGTCTATTTTAGCCATTTTTATGAATTTTTTTTAGGAAGCAAAAAAATATTTTTTTATCAGCGACCCCAAAAACTCCAAGGTACCAAGTTACATTAAAAACCAACATTTTTTTTAAAATTCGACTGTCATATTGGATCTGCTATTTTGAATTTTGTAATTCTGAATTTAGATTCGTAATCAGCAAGCCCAAAAACCCCAAGGTACCAAGTTATATGAAAATCCATCAGTCTGAAAAATGTATGCATTTGGAAACGTCTTCTTAGGTAGAAACTCGTGCGCAGGGGGGTTAATGTGGTTAATCTCATAAATTCAAATATTCATAACTTCTTTTAAAATCATCGTAAAATAATGTCTAACAATGGGTTTAAAAGCTGACAATACACACTATACGAAGCTAACATAGAAAATTAATGAAAAAATTTCTGTTCTTGAGAAAAAATTCCCTAAAATGGCTATTTTTGCCATTTTTGAGAATTTTTTGACCTAGAATTACTCAAAATCCTGATGTGATGGACCATTTTGGACAACAGTTTCGTGTTCAGCGCGAAAAAATCTGCAAGAATCACACTAACCTATTTTAGAAACTGACCCGTGCTGGACTGTGTAATTAATGGCTTTTGTCAAATAATGTGATAAAAAAAGAAATAATTTGTGAATTTCCTTTTTATTTATTTTAACTTGCAAAAAGTGATATTGAAATGGTATATTAATATCACTAAATTTCGGTAATTTGTCCTAAGTCTTATTCTACTGTTTTTATTGACACCGTTTGTTAGGTACAACCTCAGGCAATGTTGTACGGTGTTGCGTAGTGGTAGAGGCGAGTTGCGGCGGTAGCAATCACTTTGTTTTAACTTGTGGTTTCAGTCATTTGTAGTGATGCATTCAAGCGAGAAAACCAAGAAACAATCGAGTTCAATAATGTATCTCGAAAGTTAAAAGTGAGAAGTTAACCGCTTTTTGACAATAGAGTCACTAAAATCAATATTCAAGCGAGATCAAGCAATATTCTTAATTATTGATTTCTTTTTTTGATACATGAAGTAAAACATGTAATTTTTTATATTTAAAAGTAATATATTAAGTATAACTTCTAAATATGGTTCACCCTGTTTCTTAAGTTGTATTTATTAATTAAAAACATTAATAAAAAGAGTTCTTCTTTGTTTTTGAGCTCACTAATTTATTTTAAATATAATCATATTAATATTAAATTAATTAAATATTAATTTACATAATTATTACTATTATAAATAGTAATAAAACATTTAAAAATTTTTAATCATTTAATTAATAGTTACCTACAGAAAAAATATACATATTGAAAATTAAAAAAAAAATTTTTTTTGCCTTATTTAATATTTAAAGAAACTGAACTCTTTAAAGGTTTATTAAAGATCTTTAAAAATTTAAAATACTTGAAATAATTTATTCTATATTATTTTTTTGTAATTTACAAGAGGTGCATATGCTATTTTCTATCACAAATGTACGAAAATCTCGTGTTTTGTACGCGTTAGCGGGTCAGTACTCGCAGTTTTCAGGATAGTGACGTTAGAGATAAAAAAACTGTGAGTTCTGCCCCGCTTAAGGCGAACGAAAACACGAGGTTTTCGTGCATGTGTGGTAGAAACATCTTTTAACGCAGGAAGTCGACCCTAACCTTTGTGACATTTTAAAATTTATTTAATTTTCCAATTCACAAATTCTAAATTTTATTTTTATTTTATTCCTAAAAAATTAATAAATTGATAAAAATCCATAAAATAAGCGTAATTTAAAAATTTCAATTCAATTCCATTAATCTCTATGGTTGTATGAAATTCCAAGACTTGGTCCATAATTTATAAATTAAATAGATTAAGAATTGATTCTGTACATTTTTCCCTTTATTTTATGTTATCCCGCTTCAAGTCAACTCATCTTATACAAGAATTCCTGATATACGAAGATTTCCTAAGAATTAAAAAATTTATTGATGATTGGATTCCAAAAATTGAATTTCCTGAAGAAAATATTCCTTTTGATTCCTGAAACCTGGCTAAAATCTACTTTACCGACATTTGGAAATTTAAATTGTTGAAGATTTATTTAATTATTGAAGGTCCTGTCTGCTTAGATTATTTTAAAAATTATTTAATTTGCCTACGAAATTTTAATCAAGAACATTTATTTAAATTTATCAAAAATTGAATTTTCGTCTATTTAAATTTTGCCGCCTAACCTAAAATTGGATTACGAAATTTATGAAGAATTTTATTGATGCCGATATTGATTTCTGAAGTTTGGATTATCGTTGAATTTGAATCTTCCTGTTTCATCATCTAATGATTGTGTTTATGAATTAATTCCTCTGATCGTACCCAAAAATCATGGATTTTCTCTTAGATGCCAACCTTATTTTATTGCAATAATAAGGATATGACTTCGTCGCCTGGAGTGATACTTATAGATCGAATTAATATTGTTAATTAATTCCAAAGATTAATTTAATTTTGTAAAAATGTATTAAGAAGATTTAAATTTAGACGCCAACTCATCGACCAATAGGATTCAAGACTTACCGGATGCGTTATTTTTATGTTTAAATTTATTCAGTTGTTTTCTTGATTAACTTAGTGCCCTTAAATTGTCATGGTAACGATTAGTTACTGTAGAAAAAAAACAAACGGCCATTTATCTTTTCTTATCATCAGCCGTTGAGATCGGACGCGAATAATCCTTTTCTGGATTTTTGGATCGATTCTGATTGATTTTAAGTGTGGACGACTCCTGCTTTGCTGCTCTCGATTAAACCTTTTCTCTGGAGATTTTTCATTTAATCAAGAATCCGGTAAGATTCCGTTATTGATTAATTATAGGAAAGACAAAATTTTGATTGTCCAAAGCGAACTTATTTTTGAAATTTTAGATTCCTTTTGTGTTAAATAATTTTGATTTCGTTCCCTTTCAAATTTATAAATTTATAAAAAAAAAGATTATGCTTTAAATTGAAATCTTAAAACTCTTAACTTTTGCTTATTTTGATTTAACCAATCGTTATCAAAATCTTTAATAAGATTCCTTTTAACGACCAAGTCTTAAAATAATTTATAGAAAAGATCCTTGATTTTTTTTTGTGTAATATAGATTTATTTCTCCTAAATTCATTCATTGTTAGGTTTAAAAAATTAAGTAGTTTCAAAATTGTCGATGTTTCAGATCATGAATTTTCTTTCCAGTTGCACTATTAAAAATTAAAAATTAATCTAATGTTTAGTGCAAAAATATTGTTTTGACTATTTAGTTATATTTAAATTATTAAAAGATTCTTGATTTAATAAAATCAAGAATCCTAACCTCAAACATCAACCTTTTTGGATTTATTTGAAATTAAATTAAATTATTTATGAGTTTTAGTAATTTGGACTTTGATTAAAAATATTATTTATTTTTAAGATCAATAATTAACTCAATTGTTCGTATCCTTGTCTGAAATTTTTGAATAATGACTTTCGGTCATTAATTTAGTTTGAGATTTACCAAATTGTTGTAAAATTCATTTAACCTCAAAATTGTGATTTTATTCGAGACCTCTAGAGTAAACAATTTATTTGTTGTTATTTGCGTATTAATAAACTTTGTTGTTTAATCGATGTGTCTTAATTAGTCTTAATTACAATTAATTTATAAAAATTTGTATTATTTATAAAAATTTAGTCCCTTTTCACCAAAACTAACTTATTTTGTAAACATTAATTTATTTCAGTAAAATTTAGTTTATTTCAGCAATATTTAATTTATTTAATAAAAACTTGTTTTGTTTGATGAAGTTTAGTTTATTTTCAGAAAACCTTAATTTATTTGAGAATAATTCAATTTCTTTTATGGAAATTTAATTTAATTTATTAACTTTGAAATTTGATTTATTCCAGCAGGATTTAATTGATTTATAACTCGATTGATTTCACAAAAATTTAATTTAGCTTTACAAAATTTAGCTTCTTTTGTATGATTTAATTTATTCAATTTAAAAATAATTTTGATTCGAGCCACCCCCTGTACTATTATTTAGATTTGGGGACTAACTAGCCAAGGTAATGATCCAAGAAAGATCTGGCGCCCTCCCTAATAAATAAATAAAAGCATCTTCTTCATTTGTAATCAGAAAATTTAATTGTTTGTTTTATTAATTTCAATATTTAATTATTATTATTAATCTAAATTTAGTTTATTTTTGTGGTTACACCTTCAATACCCCAAGATACATTAATTTTTGACATTTACCAATTTGTATATTGATTTATTGAGAATATTGTTTGACAGATAAACAACATTAATAACTTAGATCAGAAAGATGTTGATAGATGTATAAAAATGCACAATTATATTTCAAAATATTGTTGTGAAAAAAGAAATATGTCATACTGATTTTGAGTCATTCAACTTGTTGACAAGAAGTGTTTTTATATTCTAAAATTAAAGCAATGAATACTAATACAAATAAAAAAAGACTTATTTATCTTATTATGTCTGATATCACATAAACTTTTAATATAAATATGTAGAAAATCAAAATTCTTAAAAATGAATATTCTTGTAAAATAATGAAATCCAAAGTCGAGTTCCAAGTCCAAAGCTATCCATTTTATTTATTAACTACTCTAAAAAAAATTTCTCCTGTGTGGATTGTCTAACCTTAAAGCTCTACCCTTGTTAATCAATAATTTAAAAATTACACGTTAATAATATAATAGAAAAAAAACTAAATTACGTTAAAAAAATATTGATATAAAATGTAGAATTATTCAAAGATATAAAACAAAGCTAAGATACAAATATTTTCATTCATTTATCAAAGAATAAAGATTTAAAAATTGCATTCTTTGATTGAAAACCTTAAAATATTAGTACATAAAAACTAAAAATTTGTTAAAATTAATTAAATATTTGTTAAAATTAAATAACAATAAATATTTTCAATTCCCAAAAGAGGTGATAAAAATTAAAGAATTCAAGATGTTGATCAACATTTTTTTAAAATATATACAGTGCCGCCCACCCTACGGCATGCAAGGGCTTTACAAAAAGTTTTGTATCTTCATTAATAATAAAGATAAATCCTTTATCAAATATTTATCTAATAGTTTAAGTATTTGACTTAAAACAACACCTAAACAAAATTAAAAAAAAAAAATTTTAATTGTTTAATTGATTAAATTAAAAAAAAAAAAATTGCACTTTTTTTAAAAAATTTTAAATTGATACCATTTTTGAAAACGTCATCACATTTAAATTCTACAAACGTCATTTAAAAGCATTTTTGTCACCTTTAAAACGTTTTTTTAGAAATTGCTCTACGATAATTTTTAAGAAAGATATGATCATTTATTTATAAAAATAGCCTCTTTCTTCAATTGTTGGTAACTTGAGAACAACTGACTTTTGGAAAAAATTGTTAAGGAAAAAAATGTGCCTTTTTGTGCGTAGAATAAGGAAAAAAATATTTGAACTTTAAAAAAAAGAAAAAAAATTTATTCCATTCTTCCTACTGTATAATATATTTTAAGACGTACAAAATATACATGCCAATACATATCGATAAAAAAAATTTTTTTTTTTTAAAGTTCAAATATGTTTTTCCTTATTCTACAAACAAAAAGGCACAGTTTTTTCCTTAACAATTTTTTCCAAAAGTCAGTTGTTCTCAAGTTACCAACAATTGAAAAAAGGGGCTATTTTTATAAACAAATGATCATATCTTCCTTAAAACTTATCGTAGAGCAATTTCTAAAAAATATTTTAAAAGGTGACAAAAAATGCTTTCAAATGACATTTGTAGAATTAAAATGTGATGATTTCTTAAAAAATGGTATCAATTTGAAATTTTTTAAAAAAAGTGAAATTTTTTTTTAATTTAAGCAATTAAACAATAAAAAAATTTTTTTTTTTAATTTTGTTTAGGTGTCGTTTCAAGTCAAATACTTAAACTTTAAGATACATATTTGATGAAGGATTTATCTTTATTATTAATAAAGATACAAAACTTTTTATAAAGCCCTTGCATGCCGTAGGGTGGGCAAATCCTTTTGAGCGGCACTGTATTTTGGCAAGTTGAAATTTATAAGAGCATATTAACAAATTTTTCAAAATTAAAGTAACTTTTAAAATATGCAATTCGATCCAATTTTCCATGTAAAGTCAATTTAAAAATTTTAAGATATTACTTATCAATTCAAAAAAAAAGTTTTAATAAAATTCGGAAAATTTTCGTATAAAATGTAGTATTACCTACTCTAAGAAATAAACTGAACTTCATTCAAATAAAATGCTTTTAAAAATTAAAAAATCTTTATTAGTAGTAGAGCTATTTGGGTTTCAGGCCAAGGTTCTGATCTCGGCTAAGTCGGTAAAGCAGATTTCTACCATATCAGCAGTCGGTACTGCATGTTCCTACTGGGGGGTTTTCATCTTAGTCGATACGTCAGAGTTGTACCTTACCGACCGAACTGGGATTCTCCGGTTGCTTATACAGGGGTATTGCTATTTCAGGCAATTGTGCAAGGGTGTTTTAGAGACTTGCCGCCAGATGGCGCAATTGTGCTAGGGTAATTTGAATTCTACCTGACCGACCGAGCTGGGATTCCCCGGTTGCTTATACAGGGGGGGTAATGCTATTTCAGGCAATTGTGCAAGATGTTTTAAAGGGGTGCCGCTAGATGGCGCAATTGAGCTAGGATAATTTGAGTTCTACCTTACCGACCGAGAGGGGGATCCCCAGATTTTCAAGATGGCTGCTGCTAGATAGTGTTATTTGAGGCAATTGAGTGGGGGTATTTTAAGTTCTACCTTACCGACCTAAAGGGGAATCCCCAAATTTTTTAAGATGGCTGCCGCTAGATGGCGCTATTCAATTGAGCTATGTTATTACTGAAATAGAGGGGGTTCCCACAATTTTCAAGATGGCTGACACTATTTCAAGCAATTGAGTGATCGTATTAATACCTTCCGCAAGGAATCAGGCTCACAAATCGTGAATCTGATTACGGGATTGGCGACCCCGCGGTGCCTGAGCTAAGTCGATAGGGCACCTAATAAGAGATTAGCTTCAGCTTCTGTCGCGTCTCTTGAGTGAGCTTCAGCATGATCATGCGATCGGCGCTGCCCTTCTCGTTGTGGACAGGGGGCCTTCTGGCTTGCCAGAGGGCGCTGTGCAAGTCTTCTGACTGAAGGGTGCGAGTTCTGTATGTGTCACAGCTAGGACTACGGAAAAGGTCTTAAGGGTGAGGGCGGACGGTTCCTGTCCACTTGGTACTGAAAGGAGTAGGTCTGGCGTGGCTGTTTCTGTTTCAGTCCCGCCCACTGAAACAACTAAGTCCGTGGCTTGCGCTGGTCACCCATATCCCCGGAAGGCCGGTACAGGTCAGTACCAGGATACTATGACTCTCTAGTGGAGTCCGATTCTCTGGCTATTATGGAATTATGTCGCTCATATGGAAAGGAAGGCGCCACGTTGTATGAACAATCGAACGTAGTAGCGGAACGCACTGGAATGCGGGGCTTGGTCACCCCCGCCAGTACATGTTAGTAAGCGAACCAAGTAGAGGAGCCTCAGCGTGGAAGGTTGACCCGGAAATATGAGGGACTGGGCTGAATAGAGACCTGGCGACTTATTGCACCATATATGAAAGAATAGATTGGGCCATTGTCCAGGTCGTCGAAACCGTTCCTATCACGATTCCTAGTACTGAGTGAGCACACTTGCTACGGCAGTTGCTGGGAGAAGGGCCTCCACGAAGCTAAAAAATTCTCCTTCCCGAAAGGGACACTCGGGTCTTCTAATTTCCGTTTGGATGTCTCAGACTCCGCTAAACGGTAATTTTTCCCAAACCCTCCCTCCCTTTCCAGGATTACAATGTCTATATTGTAATTGTGGGCAACGCAGTGTTTTCGTTAACCCTCCTACTTCCTTCCTCTTTACTCCATTCTCTCTTCTTCCTTCCTTTCTGCCCGGTATATAGCCCCTGGGGGCCTAGGTGACCCTAGGAAGACTCTATTCTTCCTAGAAGTGGCGCAAATCTAATCGTATTAATACCATAGGTCGGTAATGCAGATTCCTATAGTGAAAATTGCTTTTTTTTACTAATGTAACCTGTAGCGAATTACAAACACTTACCAGTACCATCGGCCAGTAATGCAGATTCCTATAGTGAAAATTGATTTTTCTTGACTAATGTAACCTGTAGTGAATTACCAACACTTACTAATACTATCGGCCGGTAATGCAGATTTTTTTAGTAAATTTTAAATTTTTCCGTTCAATGACGTCACTTAGGAACTTAAACACTTACTAGTACCATCGGCCGGTAATGCAGATTCCTTTAGTGAAACATCAATTTTCCGGCCAAAGTGAGCCTGTAGCGAGTTCTCAACAGTTACCAGTACCATCAGCCGGTCAAGTAGAATCGTTTTATGAGGTGCAACTTTTTACCACCAGGTGGCGCTTTAGGTAAGTTTTTAATGATAAATCTACATTTTCGACACTTTAAAATCATTTTCTAACAATATTTAGTGTCAAATCTACCTTACCGATACTTCAGAATACTTACATGATGTAATTTATAGATAAATCTACTCTACCAACACTTTAGGATAATTTTCTAACAATATTTAGTATAAAATCTACCTTATAGACACTTTAGGATACTTACCTGATGTTATTTAATGATAAATCTACCTTACCGACCTTTTTAGATAATTACCCTAAGCTATTTTCAAGATGGCTGCCTTTTATTTTGAATTTAATATTTTTAACATTTAAATATTGACGCCTATTCAAAATTGTCACCTTTACTACATTTTCAATTAACCTAACCTGAAAGTAGGCAATAAAAATAATTTTAATAACTAAACTTAACCTAAAATCTAAGGTAAATCTAATCTAAAAAAGGAACTATTAAACTTAAAAAAATATTTTTTTACTATTTTAATTTTATTAAATTTCTAAAGTTTATTTAACCTAACCTTAATTCAAACTATTAAATTAATCTTAGCCTAAAGTCTTAACTAAACCTAACCTTAAAATAATTAATAAATTTAATCTAAACTTTAATTTTAACTAAACCTAACCTAAAAAATAATTATGAAATTATCCTATAGAAGAAATTACTTAGCTATTTTCTGTAGACGCTCTGTACGCGAGAGAGAAAAATGCATTAAGTATCTTAAAGATTGAGAGAGACACTAGACATTTCTGTAGACGTAACGTCTACAGGAAAAGAGACAAATGCATTAGGTAGCTTAAGGATGGAGAGAGACACTAGACATTTCTGTAGACGCTCAAAGGCGTAAGATCAGGGGGTTTAGGAAAATCGAGCAGAATAGACCAATCAGATAATTCCTCATATTGAAAAGCAAGTTCTGATTGGTTTGTTCTATTTTCTTTATCCCAGAAATTGAGAGAGACGAAATGCAGATTGTTATTATGAGGCGCCTATGTGCAAACCTCTGCATGTGTGATGTGTATATAGTTTTGAGTAATTAGATGCACCAACGCATATACATATATGCACATATGCATAAGTGATTGTCATGTCCGAAGTTTATTTTGAAGTAAAATTATAAGGTAAGTGTTAATCTTATAAAATGAAGTAGGTTTGTTTACATGTTAAACATAACCTTCTAGGTTGTTTATTTTGTAAATGTTGGGGAGAGGGCACCAAGATGGACAGGGCCCCAAGATGGACATTTCGTATAAAATTTTTGTTCAAGGTGACAGCGCCTTGTGTTTTCTATCATTCTTGTTGTTTATACAGACGAAGATTTTGATGCACATTTGAAGAAAAAAACATTTTGTTTTTGTTCTACACAGACTACCTGATTTTTCGTCTAAAAAAGTTTTCTTGCATTTTTTCCTTAAGTTGGTAACGTTATTTAAATTTGTGATTGAGAATAAGTACTTAAGGTTATAATATTATTTATTTATCGTATAATAATTTTCTAATAAGATTTTACTAATATTGTGTTTCTACACAAATTTTTACTGGGGCTCAAAAAATGATGTAATGTACCACAAGATGGGCACCTGCCATATCTCAATGTATTTATTATCATATTTTTGATTTTACACTTTTTTGAATAATTTTTTGAGACAATTAATTAAAATTTTGTATTTTCCACCAGAAAATGAATTGTCGTCGTACACTACAAATTTCACCTGCTTTCCCTAATAGGCAACTTAAACTGTACAGCTTTTTATGTTATTATTATGTGTAACAACGCGCACTGGCACTATTCGTGTCGGGCATGTTACATTCAACATTTTTATATAATACCTTGCGTCAAGAACTCTACTAAAAAGTCTGTTTTTAGAGTTCTAGAGATTAAAAGGAGGAGAAACCTACTTTTAATCACAGTTATCCCCACCAGCAACGCCATTCAAGCACGCTTGCCAACCTAAACATCAGCTGTCGCGTCATGTGTTAGAACAGCAAGCGTACTTGAATGGCATTGCTGGTGGGGTTAAACTGTGATAAAAAGTAGGATTCTCTTTATTTTAATCTCTAAAACTCTAAAAACAGCGTTTTCTGTAGATTTCTTGACACAAGGTTATTATATAAAATTATGTGTGGAACACGGGCGCATCTAGGGGAATCGAGACTCGTGTGAAGTTTGCCGCACGAGCGAAGCGAGTGCAGCAATCACACGAGTCGATCTGTACTTCCCCTACAGATGCGCCCTTGTTACACAAATAACTATTGCATGCTCAACATATTGTTGCACATGCGCAGTAGTGCACTACCACTGTCTAAATGTGCGCACGACGACACCTTGGCATTTCGCATGCGCAGTAGTTCATTATTGCTGTTACACATGCGCAGTGTTTTTTTTATTATTACTGTAATTAATGACCAATAATAGAAAAAAATATTAATATTTAATCAAAATTTGAGATTTAAGAAATTTAAGAAATTTAAGAACAAAATTTATATTATTGAAGATAAGAACTAATAAAAATGTTAAAAATGTATTTAATTTTATAAAATTTATTTTTTTCTTCTTTAAAATATTTATAAAAAATAACAAATTTTGTTCTGTAAGTTTTTAATATTTCATACTTTAATAAACAATTTTCTGGGGGTACTTGGGGGGGGGGGGTTTAATTCAATTAACATACTCTCAGAAAATCTTTCATTTAATTATTGTGTAAAAAATCCCTTTAGAAATTTTCTTATTTACTTAGAATAAAGAGTTCCAAAGTTCTCCAAGAATTCACAAAATAATACATGGTAATCCTATATAAGAAATTACTTAGCTATTTTCTGTAGACGCTCTGTACACAAGAGAGAAAAATGCATTAGGTATCTTAAGGATGGAGAGAGACACTAGACATTTCTGTAGACGCTCAAAGACGTAGGTTCAGGTTTTTTTTTTTTAAGTCCTTTGAAAAATAAAATTTTATTGTTTTCCAAGTGTAAAATGTTGTATGTGCAATTTACTCTTAAAAATTGTATGTTTTACACAATGTATATAACTTTTTTGTTAATGCGTTTTTACATGTTCTTTCGCTTGTAGATAGTTGAACTGTCATTTATCGTCTTAACAACTGCGCATGTCTAGAGTTAAGAGAAAACTACTGCGCATGCGTAACTACCTAAGGAAACCATTGCCCAGGTGTATAGTTTATAGAAAGTTGTGCGGATATATGTTTTTATCGTTGAATATTATCGATTTGCTTTTTATTATGTTTCTTAAAATATATATTTCTGCAATTTTCAAATAATTGCTTTTTCAATTGTAAACTATATATTGTAGTTCTTTTTTTTAGTTACATGGATTTGCATACAAATAACTTAATATAAGTAGGAGTATTTTGTTTGTTAAAAAAATTGGGATTACCCAATATTCTTTGGTTGGTGATTTTGGCAACTTATTCTAAAATATTATCATTAGAAGTTGTTGATCGTTACATTTCAGATGAGATACCTGACAAGAATGTAAATCTCACATTGCATGAAATTATAATGGCAAATAATATTTATGGTCCTTGTGGAGATTGGTGTTTAGTTGATGGAAAATGTTCTAAAAATTTTCCTGAAATTTTACAAGAAGAAACTACCGTAGAAGACAATTGTTATGTCGCATATCTTCTAAGAGATGCAGGTAAAACTTATATGAAGCCAAATGGTTATGTTGTTGACAATCGTTTTGGTGTACCTTATTTTCTTAATTTCTTAATTTTCTTCAAAATTAATTAATTAATCACATTTCAGTAAAATTTAGTACAAGGTAAACTAATTTTAACAAATTTGTAAATATATGTAGTGAATATTGAGTGTCTAAAATTGATTGTAAGTCCAAGTGTTTACATAACCTAAATTTTAAAAATTTGATGAAATCGATTTAATTGTTTACGGAGTAAAATAAATTGATCCATAACAGATAAGGAGTAAGAGGAACCTATTTATGCAAAATAATTGTTTGTTTTTACATGTTCTTTGTTTATTTATATTGTTTGAAAAATTTTAATTTTTTTCTATTCCGTCATTAAATAAAACATTGCTGTCAATAGATGTTTATAGCCATAAAGTTTCAAAATTTTCTTTCATAATTAGTATAATCAAGGCATCATACATGTTTTTTTTTTGCTCAATTCGCTCGGTCCTAGGAGACGAAAAACACATTTTTGGTAAAGCATACATTAAGCTTACGAAATCTAAAATTCCTTCACAATGTTCGCCTTTCAACCGATCACGGTTTTTAAAACTGCCTTGTAGCTAAAAGTTATGTCAAATAGAGGTTGTCTAATTCCTGAGCTCCAATTGCTCTCGCAGCGAAATGCCGTAAACACAATATTCTCAAGTAATTTATAAAATTACTTTTATTGGATCGCATGTATTACCTAATTGACTAAACTTATAATTGACCGAACTTATAATTGCCTGAAATTTAATTATGCGAATTCGTAATTCTCTTAATTTGCATTTGTCAGAATTTGTAATTATCAGAACTTGCATTTGTCCTAACTTTTAACCTCTTGAATTCGTATTTGTTATAAATTTAAAATTACTAAACTCTCATTTGCGATTTGCATTTCTTAAAATTTTTAACTTCTCGAAATCGTATTTTATATATTTATTGAAGTTCCTAGGGCTAAAGTATTTGTTGGTACTTCTAAACTCCAAACTTGTGCTTGCATTTGTCCGAACACTAAATTTGCATTTTTTCCAATCTTTCAAATCACCAAACTCGTATTTAGCAAAATATTAAACTACCCACATTTAGAACTGTAAGAACTTCTAAATCCCTGAATTTCCATTAGTCTGAATATTAAAATAACCAAACTTACATTTGTTAAAATTTTAAAACTCCCGAATTTGCATTTGTCCAAACTTTGAAATCACTTAACGTTTGGTTGAATTTTAAAATCTCCGAATTTGCATTTGACTGAACTTTTAAATGACTGAACTTGCATTTATTCGAACTTTCAAATCACCAAACTTGCATTTGTCATGTATTATATAGATCTATCTTCAATAACATTTTTTTCACTTTTTTTGTAAATGCTATTTTCTTTTTTCTGATATATGCTTACAATTTATTTTTAACAATTATCAAAAAAGAGGAAACTGTGGAAAATTAATATTTAGTCAACAATTAAAGAAGCTCAAGTTAAACAGATCTTTCTATTGATAGTTCAGGTAATTCTAACGAATCTAGTGACAAAATATAAAATAGAATTCAGAACAATAGTGATATAATTATTACAACCCTATTCCCGTTACATCATATTCTATAAGCTTCCCTTTATTTATTCATATGTTGTAATGACACCATGACATGGCGCGCGTAGAGCGCAGTTTTTGTTCTAGTATACTTAAACATTTTCTTTGTTTTTTCTTCTCAATTTATCATATTTGTTCGCGCATGGGCAGCACAGTGTTCTGAGTTGCGTAGGATTAAATTAAATCTTTATATATAATTATAATAATAATATATTAGTATTGTTAAAGTGAAGTTAAACTAAAGTTAAAGTATAGTTAAACTGAGAATAAATTAATGTTAATCTAAAAATAAACTAAACTTAAAGTAACGTAAAAGTAAAGTTAACGTAAAGTTAAAATAAGGTAAAAGTAAAATTAATCTAAAGTTTAAGTAATATTAATGTAAATTTAACCCTAAAATTCCACACTGGGTATGACAGAACCGGACAATTTTTTATAATCTTAGTCTCTTCAAAAATTCAGATGATGATATATATCTCCAGAGAATCAAAGGGTTTGTCATATTGCTACCAACTATTTCCAGTCTTCATCTTTAAAAAATTCAAATAATTATGTTAGAAATTCGCAAAATTATCAAGGGCTACAAAACGTAGTATGGAGTTATAAGGTTAAATTAGAATTAAAATAATATGAAACCAAAAATTCTATTATTCATATAAAATTGAACTAAATTTAAAGTAAATTGACTTTAAAGTGTAATGAGGCTAAAATAAAACTAAAGTGAAAGTAACGTTAAAGTATAGTTAAGATAAAGTTGATGTACGGTTCAGGTAAGGTTAAAGTATAACGTTACAAAAATAGGTAAGGTAAAGTTAAAGTAAAGTTAAGGTAAAGTTAAAATAATGTTAAATTGAAGTTAAAGTAACATTAAACTTAAGTTAAAGTACAGTTGAAGTAAAGTTGAGGTATAATACTTAAGGTAAAGTTTAAGTAACGTTAAAGTATACTTAAACTAAATTTAAACTAAAGTGAATGTAACGTTGAAGTTTAGTTGAGGTAAAGTAAAAGTAACGTTAAAGTAAAGTTAAAGTATAGTTAACGAAAAATTAAAGTAATGTTAAAGTATAGTTAAACTAACATTAACGAATAATTGAGGTTAAGTCAAACAAAAGTTAAGGTAACGATAAAGTAGAGTTAAGGTAAAGTTAAAATAACTTCAACATAACGTTAAAGTAAAGTTAATGTAATGTAAAAATATAACGTCAGAGTAATGTCACAGTATAGTTAATGAGTAGTTAAAGTATAATTAATATAAAATTAAACACAAAGTAAAGTAATATTAAATTGATGTTACAAATATAGTTAAGGTGAAGTTAAAGTATGGTTAAAGTAAAGTTAAAGTGACTAAAGTTTAGTTAAAATAACTTTAATTTTTAGTTAAGGGCAAGTTTCATTTTCATATATTGTGCTTAAACACTGTTTTTTTTCCTGAGTAATATTGGACCACTCCAGTTAAGGTGAAGTTAAAATAAAGTTCAAGTGACGGAACAGCATAGTTAAGGTAAAGTTAAAGTAATGTTAAAGTATAGCTACAGTATGGCTAAAATAACGTTGCAGTAAAGTCACAAAAAATAATTGAGGTGAAGTTAAACTAGAGTTAAGGTAAAGTTAATGTAATTTTAAAGTGATATTAAAGTGAAGTTAAAGTAACGTTAGAGTAAAGTTAAGGTTTGATTAAAGTAACGTTGCAGTAAAGTCACAAAAAATACTTAAGGTGAAGTTAAACTAGAGTTAATGTAAAGTTAATGTAATTTTAAAGTGATATTAAAGTGAAGATAAGTAACGTTAAAGCATAGTCAGGGTAAAGTTTAAGTAACATTAATGTACACGTAAAAAAACTAAAGTTCATCTTACTTCAGCTGGAGTAATGGGAATCACAAAAGATATTAATATATCGGACAGCTACTGCCTGGAGTAAAGTTTAACACAATGTCGAATGTCAGCTGAGTAGAGCGCTGCCGCGCATGCTCACGCAACTCAAGTATCTCATAACTGTAGCTACATTCACTTCAGTTGAGGCTGCTGTCACCACAGCCTGGAGTATTTTGACTACTAGTTTCCTGGAGTAGATGCAATTACAGCATTTTTTACGTGTATATTTGAACTAAATTTAAACTTAATTTAATGTAACGTTAAAGCATAGTTCAGGTAAAGTTGAAGTAACGTTAAACTACAGTTAAAGTACCGTTAAGATTAAGTTTAAGTAACGTTAAAGTATGGTTTAAATAAGGTTAAAGTAACGTTACAAAAGTAGTGAAGGTGAAGTTAAAGTAATGTTCAGGTAAAATTAAAATAATGTTAAATTGAAGTTAAAGTAACGTTAAACTAAAGTTAAAGTACATCTAATGTAACGTTAAAGTATATTGAAGGTAAAGATTAAGTAACGTTTAAGTATACTTACACTGAATTAAAGCTGAAGTGAATGTAACGTTAAAGTTAAGTGGATATAAAGTTCAAGTAACATTAAAATGTCGTCAATGAAAAGTTAAAGTAATGTTAAAGTATAATTAAACTAAAGTTAAACTAACATTAACGTATAATTGAGGTAATGTCAGACTAAAGTTAAGGTAACATTAAAGTGTAGTTAAGGTAAAGTTAAACTAAAGTTAAAATCACGTTAAAGTAAAGTGACGGTAATGTTAAAATAACGTTAGAATAACGTCAAAGTATAGGTAATGTGAAGTTAAAGTAAAGGTAAAGCATAAGTAATATACGAGTAAGCAGAAGGTAAAGTAACGTTAAACTAATGTTACAAAAATAGTTAAGGTGAAGTAAAAAGTATAGTTAGAGTAAAGTTAAGGTGACTATAAAGTATAGTTAAAATAACGTTAATGTTTAGTTAAGATAAAGTTAAAATAAATTTAATGTACGTAACACTATACTTAAGGTAAAGTTAAAGTCACGTCAAAGTATAGTTAAGGTAAGGTTAAAGTATAATGTTACAAAAATAGTTAAGGTGGAATTAAAGTAAAGTTAAGGTAAAGTTAAAATAATGTTAAATTGAAGTTGGAGTAACGTTAAACTAAAGTTAAAGTACAGTTGAAGTAATGTTAAGGTATAAGACTTAAGTTAAATATTAAGTTATGTTAAACTTTACTTTAATTAAATTTACACTAAAGACAATGTAACGTTAAAGTTTAGTTAAAGTAAAGTTAAAGTAATGTTAAAGTATCGTTTACACTGAAAAAAAATGTATGTACTAAAATAATTTGCAGAGCGATTGTTTTAAGCCAATTTCAGATTATTTAAATTCAATTTGGTACAAAAAAATAGCGTTCCAGATTAATTTATTCCAAAACAATTTTCTGTGTACGTATAGTTAATAATCAGTTTAATGTCAAAGTATAGTTAATGAAAAGTTCAAATAAAATTGAAGTATAATTAATATAAGATTAAACAAAATGTAAAGTAACGTTAAATTAATGTTACAAAAATAGTTAAGGTGAAGTTGAAGTATGGTTAAAATAAATTTAAAGTAACTAAAGTTTAGTTAAAATAATGTTAATGTTTAGTTAAGGTGAAGTTAAAATAAAGTTAAAGTAACATAACAACATAGTTAAGGTAAAGTTAAAGTAATGTTAAAGTATAGTTAAGGTAAGGTTAATGTAATGTTGCTGTAAAGTGACAAAAAATAATTGAGGTGAAGTTAAACTAGAGCTAAAGTAAAGTTAAGGTAAAGTTAATGTAATTTTAAAGTGATATTAAAGTGAATTAAGGTAACGTTAAACTAATGTTAATGTAGAATTAAAATAACGTTAAAGTATAGTCAGGGTAAAGTTTAAGTAACTTTAAAGTATATTTAAAGTAAATTTAATGCAATGCAACGTTAAAGTTTAGTTCAGGTAAAGTTGAAGTAACCCTTAACTATAGTTAAAGTGTAGTTAAGATAAAGTTAAAGTAACGTAAAAGTATGTTTAAGGTAAAGTTAAAATAATGTTAACGTTAAAGTTAAACTAAAATAAAGTTAAACGTTTTTAATAAGATCGTTGTGTTGAAAGAAATTCGCAGTGTATAGAATTTAGGAGAGAAACATTTTATTTGACTGTTTCATCTTATTCTACAATAGGTGATAGTCAAATTTAATTGTTTCATAGAATGTAAGTTGTTTTTCATTCGAAGTTACAAGTGGCAATTGAAAACAAATTGAAGCAACAACCATAATCTTCTCGAGATGAGACATGAAAATTTACAATATGGGACGTTCCACTACAGACATTAGATATTCAAAATTGGAATAAATTTCACAAAGCTGTGAAGAAACTCCTATACCTTTAGAATAAACATCTTTACATGAGAAAAGTACAATCTCAGAAGAGAAGCATTTAATGAGTTCTGAGTCTTATGGAGGCGAGAGTTTGGAAAATGAAGAAAATTTAGAGTATTACGAGGATCCTAAATAAGACTAAGAAATTTATAAGGATCAAATTTATAAAGATTTCAAACAAACATCGGTATCATCCTCTTTGAGATCAACCTCTCCAAGGTCGTCTGCTTCGGAATCATCCTCTTTAGGTTCATCCTTTTACCAACATCTTAACGTAAAAAATAAAGACAGTCAAAAAAAGGGATAGAAACTTAAAAAAAAATAAAACCAAGGATTATGATACACTTCATGACCTTATAATTCTAATCATCAAGATTCAAATTCAACTTAAAAACATTTTGAAAACCCTGAAATAACACTAACCTTCAGTTGAGCATGAAATGGACACTTTTTAGATATGGAATAGAAGTAAAGTGATAATTCTTATATTTCCACAGAAAAGAGATTTATAATAACAGATTACCAGTACATTACCTTAACTATACATTAACGTTACTTTAACCTTACCTTAACTTTACTTTAGCTCTAACTTAACAATATTTTAACGTTACTCTATAACTTTACCTTAACTATACTTTAACATTACTTTAACATTACTTTAACTACACTTTAACTATAATTTGTTACTTAAGCTTACTTTAAGTTAAGTTAAAGTTGAAGTTACTTTAACTTTATTATAACATTAATTTACCTTTAGCTTAACTTCTCTTAAACTCAACTATAACTTCACATCAACTATTTTCATATTATTATTCTTTTTTAACTTAACCTCAAGTATACATTATCGTTACTTAAACTTCACCTTAACTATACTTCAAAGTCACTTAAACTTTACTTTAACCTTACATTAACTATTTTTATAATAATTTTAAGTTTAACTTTACAATAACCTTTACTACAGTTTAACGTAACTTTAACTTTAGTTTAACTTTACCTTAACTATTTTTTGTAACATTACTCTGAAATTATGGAGAGGCCAGGTCTGGTTGTGTCATTTTGCACTCTTCGTTGTGTAACTTCGTTAATTTCTAATTTATGAAAACCTTCTCATACAGGAAACTTACTCTAATATTTCAACTTTCATTAAAGAAAGCCCTGTTATCACTTTTAGTTTTTGGGGGGGGGAGGGGGGGAACTGTAGCAATTCAAAAAAATTAGCATAAATAAAAAAACCCACTGTAGGAGTTCAAAAAAAAGTTATGGAAATAAAAAAGTTTTAAAACTAAGAATAGCACAGCCCCACAAAAAAAAAAAGTGTCATGTACTTTTGACCGAAATACCTTAGCCCTATGTATTTTGACGCGCTGAACACGAATCCGAAGTCCATTTTGCTCCATCACGTCAGGATTTTTTTCTAACATCAAAATCAATAAAATGACACTTTTTGTTCATTAGCATGTGAACCCGACTTAACATTAATACATGCCTTGGGCGAATAGAAAGCTTGGATTGTGACCTTTAAAACGCTTTTTTAAAAATTGTTCTACGATGATTTTTAACGAAGTTATGATGTTTTATTTAAAATCATTTTTTTCCATTACACCATACCACATCAATAATTGAAGTGTTATTTACATTTGGAAAAAATTTATATTTTAAATAAAACATCATAACTTCGTTAAAAATCATCGTAGAACAATTTTTAAAAAAGCGTTTTAAAGATCACAATCCAAGCTTTCTATTCGTCCAAGGCATGTATTAATGTTAAGTCGGGTTCACATGCTAATAAACAAAAAGTGTCATTTTATTGATTTTGAGGTTAGAAAAAAATCCTGACGTGATGGAGCAAAATGGACTTCGGATTCGTGTTCAGCGCGTCAAAATACATGGGGCTAAGGTATTCCGGTCAAAAGTACATGACACTTTTTTTTTTGTGGGGCTGTGTTATGGTTGTTGCTTCATTTTGTTTTCAATTGCCACTTGTAACTTCGAATGAAAAACAACTTACATTATATGAAACAATTAAATTTGACTATCACCTATTGTAGAATAAGATGAAACAGGCAAATAAAATATTTCTCTCCTAAATTCTATACACTGTGAATTTCTTTTAACACGATGATCTTTTGAGAATTTATTTTTGCACTGCAAACATTTAGTGTACATTGATCGTTTTGGTAAGTCTGATGGAGATTAAATATTTCAGATCATTCATTGTTGTTTGATTCAAGTTTATTCTATTCTGTAAATTGAAAAACTAAGAACTGATTTAGAATTAACAGGCTCAATTCTAGTTTGAAGCTAAACAGGGGACATATTGTTAGGTAATAATAGATGTTTCAAGTTGACTAACCTAACTTTCCAAGTTTTTTGAAGTAGAAAGGATGAGTACTGATGTGTCAATTCAGGTTTTCAATTAATTTGCTTGACTCTTTTTTCTCGAATAAAATATAATTTTTACCACCATTTCTAAACATTCATTATGTATAATATTATTAAAGTAATTTACTTAAAGCCTTTTACTGGCAAATTATTCTGCTCCTGTCTGGAGCCAATTGATTGGTCTATTCTATGCCTCTTATTTCTTAATTCTTCACATGTTATTATTATTATTACCTTGATATTTAAGGATAATCAAAAGCATTTAGCAGGAATAGAAACCAAACTTTTTAATTCATACGGACTTATCAAAAACGTTTAACTTTATTTTAGTTTAACTTTAACGTTAACATTATTTTAACTTTACCTTAACCATACTTTTACGTAACTTTAACTTTATCTTAATTACACTTTAACTATAGTTAAGGGTTACTTCAACTTTACCTGAACTAAACTTTAACGTTGCAATACATTAAATTTACTTTAAATATACTTTAAAGTTACTTAAACTTTACCCTGACTATACTTTAACGTTACTTTAACTCTACATTAACATAAGTTTAACGTTACCTTAATTCACTTTAATATCACTTTAAAATTACATTAACTTTACCTTAACTTTACTTTAGCTCTAGTTTAACTTCACCTTAATTATTTTTTGTCACTTTACAGCAACATTACATTAACCTTACCTTAACTATACTTTAACATTACTTTAACTTTACCTTAACTATGTTGTTATGTTACTTTAACTTTATTTTAACTTCATCTTAACTAAACATTAACATTATTTTAACAAAACTTCAGTTACTTTAACTTTATTTTAACCATACTTCAACTTCACCTTAACTATTTTTGTAACATTAATTTAACGTTATTTTACCTTTTGTTTAATTTTATATTAATTATAGTTCAACTTTATTTTAACTTTTCATTAACTATACTTTGACATTAAACTGACTTTATTTTAACGTAATTTTGACTTTATCTTAACAATACTTAAACGTTACTTTAACTTTAGTTTCACTTAAACTCAATTATTCGTTAATGTTAGTTTAACTTTAGATTCACTATACTTTAACATTACTTGGATTTTTATTAACTATACGTACACAGAAAATTGTTTTGGAATAAATTAATCTGGAACGCTATTTTTTTGTACCAAATTGAATTTAAATAATCTGAAATTGGCTTAAAACAATCGCTCTGCATATTATTTTAGTACATACATTTTTTTTCAGTGTAAACGATACTTTAACATTACTTTAACTTTACTTCAACTACACTTTAACGTTACATTGTCTTTAGTGTAAATTTAATTAAAGTAAAGTTTAACATTACTTAATATTTAACTTAAGTATTATACCTTAACATTACTTCAACTGTACTTTAACTTTAGTTTAACGTTACTCTAACTTCAATTTAACATTATTTTAACTTTACCTTAACTTTACTTTAATTCCACCTTAACTATTTTTGTAACATTATACTTTAACCTTTATTCTAACGTTACTTAAACATTACCTTAACTTTACTTTAACGTGATTTTAACTTTAGTTTGACTTTACCTTAACAACACTTTAATGTTACCTTAACTTTAGTCTGACATTACCTCAATTATACGTTAATGTTAGTTTAACTTTAGTTTAATTATACTTTAAGATTACTTTAACTTTTCATTGACGACATTTTAATGTTACTTGAACTTTATATCAACTTGACTTTAACGTTACATTCACTTCAGCTTTAATTTAGTGTAAGTATACTTAAACGTTACTTAATCTTTACCTTCAATATACTTTAACGTACTTTAAATGTACTTTAACTTTAGTTTAACGTTACTTTAACTTCAATTTAACATTATTTTAACTTTACCTGAACATTACTTTAACTTCACCTTCACTACTTTTGTAACGTTACTTTAACCTTATTTTAACCATACTTTAACGTTACTTAAACTTAATATTAACTATACTTTAACTGTAGTTTAACGTTACTTGAACTTTACCTGAAATATGCTTTAACGTAACATTAAATTAAGTTTAAATTTAGTTCAAATATACACGTAAAAAATGCTGTAATTGCATCTACTCCAAGAAACTAGCAGTCAAAATACTCCAGGCTGTGGTGACAGCAGCCTCAACTGAAGTGAATGTAGCTACAGTTATGAGATACATGAGTTGCGTGAGCATGCGCGGTAGCGCTCTACTTACCTGACATTCGACATTGTGTTAAACTTTACTGCAGGCAGTAGCTGTCCTATATATTACTATTTTTTGTGATTCCCATTACTACAGTTGAAGTAAGTTGAACTCCAGTTTTTTTACGTGTACATTAAAGTTACTTAAAGTTTACCCTGACTATGCTTTAACGTTACTTTAACTTCACTTTAATATCACTTTAAAATTACATTAACTTTACCTTAACTCTAGTTTAACTTCACCTTAATTATTTTTTGTGTCTTTACTGCAACGTTACTTTAACCATACCTTAACTTTACTCTAACGTTACTTTAACTTCACTTTAATATCACTTTAAAATTACATTAACTTTATCTTAACTCTAGTTTAACTTCACCTCAAATATTTTTTGTGACTTTACTGCAACGTTATTTCAGCCATACTGTAGCTATACTTTAACATTACATTAACTTTACTTTAACGTTATGTTGAAGTTATTTTAACTTTACCTTAACTCTACTTTATCGTTACCTTAACTTTTGTTTGACTTAACCTCAATTATTCGTTAATGTTAATTTAACTATACTTTAACATTACTTTAATTTTTCGTTAACTATACTTTCACTTTACTTCAACGTTACTTTTACTTTACCTCAACTAAACTTCAACGTTACATTCACTTTAGTTTAAATTTAGTTTAAGTATACTTTAACGTTACTTAAACTTTACCTTAAGTATTATACCTCAACTTTACTTCAACTGTACTTTAACTTAAGTTTAATGTTACTTTAACTTCAATTTAACATTATTTTAACTTTACCTTAACTTTACTTTAACTTTACCTTACCTATTTTTGTAACGTTATACTTTAACCTTACCTGAACCGTACTTTAACTTTATTAGTACTTTAAGTTTAGTTTTATTTTAGCCTCATTACACTTTAAAGTCAATTTACTTTAAATTTAGTTCAATTTCATATGAATAATAGAATTTTTGGTTTCATATTATTTTAATTCTAATTTAACCTTATAACTCCATACTACGTTTTGTAGCCCTTGATAATTTTGCGAATTTCTAAGATAATTATTTGAATTTTTTAAAGATGAAGACTGGAAATAGTTGGTAGCAATATGACAAACCCTTTGATTCTCTGGAGATATATATCATCCTCTGAATTTTTCAAGAGACTAAGATTATAAAAAGTTGTCTGGTTGTGTCATACCCAGTGTGGAATTTGAGGGTTAAATTTACATTAATATTACTTTAACTTTAGATTAATTTTACTTTTACCTTATTTTATCTTTACGTTAACTTTACTTTTACGTTACTTTAAGTTTAGTTTATTTTTAGATTAACGTTAATTTATTCTCAGTTTAACTATACTTTAACTTTAGTTTAACTTCACTTTAACAATGCTAATATATTATTATTATTATTATATATAAAGATTTAATTTAATCCTACGCATCTCAGAACTCTATGCTGCGCATGCGCGAACAAATATGATAAATTGAAAAGAAAAAACAAAAGAAATGTTTAAGTATATAATTTCGTAATTGTTTTTTAGGTTAAGTTTAGTTAAAATTAAAGGTCAGATTAAATTTATTAATTATTTTAAGGTTAGGTTTAGTTAAGACTTTAGGCTAAGATTAATTCAATAGTTTGAATTAAGGTTAGGTTAAACAAACTTTAGAAATGTAATAAAATTAAAATAGTAAAAAAATTTTTTTTCAAGTTTAATAGTTCCTTTTTTAGATTAGATTAACCTTAGATTTTAGGTTAAGTTTAGTTATTAAGATTATTTTTATTGCCTACTTTCAGGTTAGGTTAATTGAAAATGTAGTAAAGGTGACAATTTTGAATAGGCGTCGCACAGTGGGACAAAATGCCAAAAACCTGGCCAACACTATAAAATGTCTTTCAATTTGCTTGAAATTGATTACTCGGGGATTTTTGGGGTCGCTGACAACGAATCTGCTATTAGTTTTTAAAATTCAAAATGGCGGATCCAATATGGCGGATGTCAAAATTAAAAATGAATCGTATTTGCTTGAAACTCGTTACTTGGGGGTTTTTGGGGTCGCTGATTACGAATCCGCTATTAGTTTTTAAAAATTCAAAATGGCCGATCCAATATGGCGGATGTCAAAATTAAAAAAAAATCGTATTTGCTTCAAACTCGTTACTTGGGGGTTTTTGGGGTCGCTGATTACGAATCCGCTATTAGTTTTTAAAAATTCAAAATGGCGGATCCAATATGGCGGATGTCAAAATTAAAAATGAATCGTATTTGCTTGAAACTCGTTACTTGGGGGTTTTTGGGGTCGTTGATTACGAATCCGCTATTAGTTTTTAAAAATTCAAAATGGCCGATCCAATATGGCGGATGTCAAAATTAAAAAAGAATCGTATTTGCTTCAAACTCGTTACTTGGGGGTTTTTGGGGTCGCTGATTACGAATCCGCTATTAGTTTTTAAAAATTCAAAATGGCCGATCCAATATGGCGGATGTCAAAATTAAAAATGAATCGTATTTGCTTGAAACTCGTTACTTGGGGGTTTTTGGGGTCGCTAATTACGAATCCGCTATTAGTTTTTAAAAATTCAAAATGGCCGATCCAATATGGCGGATGTCAAAATTAAAAAAAAATCGTATTTGCTTCAAACTCGTTACTTGGGGGTTTTTGGGGTCGCTGATTACGAATCCGCTATTAGTTTTTAAAAATTCAAAATGGCGGATCCAATATGGCGGATGTCAAAATTAAAAATGAATCGTATTTGCTTGAAACTCGTTACTTGGGGGTTTTTGGGGTCGTTGATTACGAATCCGCTATTAGTTTTTAAAAATTCAAAATGGCCGATCCAATATGGCGGATGTCAAAATTAAAAAAAAATCGTATTTGCTTCAAACTCGTTACTTGGGGGTTTTTGGGGTCGCTGATTACGAATCCGCTATTAGTTTTTAAAAATTCAAAATGGCCGATCCAATATGGCGGATGTCAAAATTAAAAATGAATCGTATTTGCTTGAAACTCGTTACTTGGGGGTTTTTGGGGTCGCTGATTACGAATCCGCTATTAGTTTTTAAAAATTCAAAATGGCCGATCCAATATGGCGGATGTCAAAATTAAAAATGAATTGTATTTGCTTGAAACTCGTTACTTGGGGGTTTTTGGGGTCGCTGATTACGAATCCGCTATTAGTTTTTAAAAATTCAAAATGGCGGATCCAATATGGCGGATGTCAAAATAAAAATGAATCGTATTTGCTTGAAACTCGTTACTTGAGGATTTTTAGAGTCGCTGATTACGAATCCGATATTAGTTTTTAAAAATTCAAAATGGCGGATCCAATATGGCAGATGTCAAAATTAAAAATGAATCGTATTTGCTTGAAATTCGTTACTTGGGGGTTTTTGGGGTCGCTGATTGCGAATCTGCTTTTAGTTTTTAAAAATTCAAAATGGCAGATCCAATATGGCGGATGTCAAAATTAAAAATGAATTGTATTTGCTTGTAACTCGTTACTTAGGGGTTTTTGGACTCGCTGATTACGAATCCGCTATTAGTTTTTAAAAATTCAAAATGGCGGATCCTATAGGGCGGATGTCAAAATAAAAATGAATCGTATTTGCTTTAAACTCGTTACTCAGGGGTTTTTGGGGTCGCTGATTACCACACTGACTCATTTTATCGGCGCATCTAAAATACAATATAAATATTGATATAAATACAAATAAAAATAATTGTGAACCAATGTATGAATTATAATAATTACCTGATACGAATAAGACTCTAGACAATCAAGTTTCAGGTTATAAACATTTGAGATCCTATAAAGACACTCGTCACGCAATTGTTTTTTACGCATCATGACAACTAAAATTCAGTATAAAAAAGCGCGAAAAATTTGAACTGTTACTTAAAATATACGCATATTTCATATAGAAAGGGACGTTAGTCGACATTTGTAATACTTGATCAATGTTATGAAGTACTCATCACAATTAAGTAATAGCTGGTTATAGTATTTCATTTCGCTCTAATTAAGCTCTTAAAACTTAAGCTCATTTCATATTAATGTACGTTTAATGTTATTGCCCATTGGCCTTAATCTTCTAGACTACAAAATCTTACAAAAGGTAACGAGTTACAAGCAAATACAATTCATTTTTAATTTTGACATCCGCCATATTGGATCCGCCATTTTGAATTTTTAAAAACTAATAGCGGATTCGTAATCAGCGACCCCAAAAACCCCCAAGTAACGAGTTTGAAGCAAATACGATTCATTTTGAATTTTGACATCCGCCATATTGGATCCGCCATTTTGAATTTTTAAAAACTAATATCGGATTCGTAATCAGCGACTCTAAAAATCCTCAAGTAATTATTTTTAAGCGAATTAATGCCGTTTACAGAATTTAAATATAAATTTAAAATCAATTATAATTTGTAATTTTTTGCATGAACCCATAAAAAGTGATATTAAAACCGCAGTGGCAGCTAAAGGCAGCCAAATCTTGATTTTTCTGAACAATGAATGTTCTAGGAACAAATCTGTATAAGTTTCACGGTGATCTTTTTTGACCATTTTTTTATATCTCTACATAAATATAATTTTTTTTCTTTCTTTAGAATGTTTTGCTGTAATTTTGTATTCTTTACATTTTTTTTATAATAAGAAATTTTTAAATTTCAACATAGTATATAAATTTTACATACCTTTATTTACTTATTTCATTTTACAGAATTCATTTTTTAATAGATAACATTTTTTTATTCGCTTTTTAACAAGAACGTTTTATTCATGGCTATTGCGTGAGAAATTATTTCAAGCCAAGTATAAGGTTTGAAACGAAAATAAGAGCAAAATGTCTTTGACTGCGCCCTTTATTTTATAAATTTGGATGCTCCTGGGGGTCCTCTACGAATGCACATAGAAATAATAGCATTTACAGAAACTTTTTTTTTTCACTTTTGGCCAGGTTTTTGGCATTTTGTCCCACTGTGCGTCGATATTTAAATGTTAAAAATATTAAATTCAAAAATAAAAGGCATCCATCTTGAAAATAGCTTAGGGTAATTATCTAAAAAGGTCGGTAAGGTAGATTTATCATTAAATAACATCAGATAAGTATCCTAAAGTGTCTATAAGGTAGATTTGATACTAAATATTGTTATAAAATTATCCTAAAGTGTCGGTAGAGTAGATTTATCAATAAATTACATCATGTGTGTATTCTGAAGAGTTAGTAAGGTAGATTTGACACTAAATATTATAAGAAAATGATTTTAAAGTGTCGAAAATGTAGATTTATCATTAAAAACTTACCTAAAGTGCCACCTGGTGGTAAAAAGTTGCACCTCATAAAACTGCTTCTATTGAATAATATAAACAAATAATCAAATATCAAATAAATTTTATGGTTATTGTTTATTTGTATTTTATTGTAAAAATTAATATAATAACGAAAATTTTTCTTGTCTTTCGAAAATTTACAAACAAAATAATCAGGTAAACAATTTGTTTTAATAAGAACTGTAATTTATTAGTAAAGAACTTTCATTAAGGGAATTTATACTTATTTTTATAAATTTAATTTAATTGATTAAAATTCTAATTGACATTTATTATAGTTCACAATAATTTTGATTACTGTCATAATCATTCCATAAAAAATTTTAATTATTAAGAACTATAGTATATAACGAAATTTGAATAAATCTTTATTATAATCATTGGTCAAAATATTTAATCACCAAATTATAGTCAAACCTAAATTTCTTTCATCCAATTTTTACACGTTTTAAATTCGCGTTCGTTCTAATTTTACAAAAATGAAATTCTAACGATCGAAATTATGAAATTTCATAATATGAATTATTAAAATGGATATTTATTAAAAATGTTATCAATTTGAATTTAAACTGTTCTTAACTTTTATGAGTTAAAAATTTGGTTAATCTAACCTTCAATTAATTTAAACTTTAGTTTATTAATTTTTCTAAACTCTATCGAATCCAACATCAACAATTTGATTATTTCACAATTTTTTATTAATCAAAATTTTACTTAATTCAAATTTAAATTGATTGAAACTATAATTTTCAAAATTATAATCTAATCTTAAACGACCTCTTTTTATTTTCATTAAAACTTATTCAAATAACAAAGTTCCATCTAGTCAAATTTAAATTTTTATAATTTTCAATCAATCTTAATTTTTCTAGCGGAAATTTAAAACATGATGAAAATTTTATTTCATTTTTAGTTGAACGCAATCTTATCTAGAAGTCTCCATAATGGATTTTATGTATTTTACAAATAAATTCCGCGATCACGGAATCTTGTATAGCGGTACCAAAAATACAAAAAAAAAATCCAATTTTAATTTTAGAAAAATCGTTTTCCTCATTTAGTGAAGTTTATGTTTTAGATATTCTAACAGAATAAAATAGGCTTTTACAAAATTATACATATAATTTAGTAATTGTCAATGAATAATTTTGCGAATAGCGCGTGTTTGTTTTCTAGTTTATGTTAAAATTTTTGTGTGAATATTAGATAAGTTTTATAAACAATTTCTCATAATTCATATACTGGATATAACGTAATTAAATAGAAAGACGATTATGTATATCATTGAGTTTTCCGATAAGATTTTATGATCAGATTGGAATTTTCATTGTAAAATAATTAAATTTATTATAATAAACAATGTTAAGATACATACTAAGGTATATTAAGATTAATTAGGATAAAATATTAAGTGACAAAATTGTGTTTTACATTAACTATTTGTTTTCGGAATTACTTTCTAATTATTAACTCTTCGGAAGTGAAATCTCGAATTAATTAACGAGTTATCTTTTAATTCCAATTATAGTGTATTAGAATATAAAAACGTCCAATATAATAAAAGTCGACTCCGGTACAGTTTTTAACAATTAAAGGTTTTAATGTTGTCCATGTTTCGAAATTTTTAAAGAGAGTAGATAAGAGTTATAGTATGTTCTACTATTGCACGTTTAGTATTATATTCAAGGCCGTGTAGTAGACACAAACTTCTGTTTAGTAAAAGATACTATAATAACGCTTGTCAACCTTTCACCCGCTTTCCACGTAATCTACCTATAAACGTAAAACGTTGGAGGTCAAACACAAAAATGGGAATCAATTTTAAGATTTGAACTATCAAATTACCTAAGAAAATTCATTAAAATTCAGCGTAAGAGAGATTAATGAATCGTAAACATTTTAAAATTAATTTTTTTTTAATTTATTATAATACTTTTAACTACTAAAGGAAGGAAAACTTAATTCATTCTACAGTTGTTTTGTCTTTTAAAAGCGCAATGTTTTATAGAATTGTGTTTGTTTTAGAAAAAATTGGTTGAAAATAGTGTACGTTATTTAAATCCTAATTATCTTTAAATTTTTGACACAAAATAACTTTTATTTTTAAGTAATTGTCAATTAGACTTTTGAAATTAATTTGTAAAGATTTAATATTTAAGAGTTTACGAATAGAAGTGTGAGTCATAAACAAGTTCGGTATACTAATCTTTGTATATATTAATTGAAACTTAAAATACCCACAAATATACTTGCTGTAAATTTTTGGATATTAAAAACTTTTTGTAATTTAGTCAATAAAAAGAAACTTATTTTAAGGTATCGAGTTAACTTCGGGGAATGGAGTTACGTCAGGAATCCTCCGGAGGGGAAGTTGTTTTCTTGGTTTGCTCCTTGTTCTGAGAAAAGACTTCGGAAAACGTATACCAGAGCCAAGTGGTATATGGAATTCCGCTCGGATTTCCGCGCAGCAAAATAGCAGGGCAGAGGATTTTGGGCCCCTGTAAGAACTAAAATTAATTGGACCAATTTTCCCAAAAAATTTTTTTTACATTTTCTTTCTTTATTTCAACAATGTTTTGTGAACCAGGACAATGTCAAAAAACCCTGGTTGAGAATCCAGGAGGGAAGAAAAATGAGGGTGGTATAAGTTTTCCTTCTATCCACATCTGATTTATTTATTATACCCTATCTTGTCCTGTCCTTTTCCCTGTTTTGATTTGTATAATTTGTTTCTTATTTTCAGGAAGCGTCCGGAGCTGCCGGACTACCCCGTACCAGGACTAAGTGCGGCCAACAGTGGGTACGGGTTAATTTTCTGCCTGCGTCATTACTGGCTAACCCCTAACCTTGGGGGCATAGGGACGTTCTGGGTGGTGGTAAGTTATACTCATTCTAATCAGATTTCGATTCTTGTCAACTAGAGTTGCCACGAGACACAAAAAAATGGTATTAATTATAAAAAAAATATAAATTAGCAATGCTAAACTCATGTTATACCAAATCATAATAGGAAACTGATGATACTGACTATCGACGCAAGAACTGGCCCTATCTCGCGGCAACACTTGTCGTTATAACGACACAAGAAAAGATAAAAGATCTTTTTTTATCATTTATTTATCTTCTTTATTTTTATATTTTTATTTCAGAGGCGCGAAACTACGAAGGAGAAGCAGTGGGTTCTAGTCCAAGGAGGCCACATCCTATCCGATCTGGGATATTATTATAATTATCTGCACTAGGATGGATCCGATCCCCACATAAGAAGGTAGATTAGAGAATCTCTGACCACTCAGCTCCCTCCGTTGCAGTGCAAAATCTTCCAATTGTTGTTCCAATTCGTCTAGGGTCTTAGAATTTTGTTGAAAGGCATCGAATTCTGAATTTTTCAGATCTGGTCGATGAAAATCGTCAATGCCTTGGCTCATGTTTTCCAGAATAGATGATAGAAACTTCAGGTCTAAATCAAAGTCCGCTTCATATAATAATTCGGTGGTTCCTCTAGAAACTGGGACAGGATTGAGAAGGATGTCAGCGGCCTTGACGTTGCATCCAACTGCAACTTGTAATATTCCAGCTCCAGTAATATTTAGTTTTACCTGTTTGTTTTCTGCACATCTAATCTTCACTGTAGTGTCGTCTCCTAGGAAGTAGATCCATCCTCCTAACGTTTCCAATCTTTTCCAGTTTGGGTCTTCATTGAAATCAATTTTGATATTACAGGTTTTCAAAATAGCGAGCCGTGAAGTTGTCCCTTCCTGGCCAGGTGTAGAACTTCCAACATTCTTTTTCCTATGTCGCAAAACTGGGCCAAGCCAGTTTTTATGTCATTCAAGACAGAAGTTCCGGCACCATAGTGAAATGGAGATCCTTTCTCCTTGAATTGAGCAAATTTTTGGTATAATTCTTAAATTTGACTTTCTTGGTGTTGTTGCTGTTGATCAAGGTGATCCATCTGCGCTCTTACCACGTGCGTTTGTTTCCCAACTAGATGGGAAAGATTACTCTGAGCCGCATTCAAATCCTGGATGGCTGTTTCAATTCTTTCTGCATCGTCATAGGTAAGCATTCCAGCGACCGATCCAGCGATTTTTTCTATGAAGCCTAGCCAGGGTTCTAAACTTCGTCGGCTAATATTTTTGGCGACGGAGGTTGGTACGTTTTCTTGCGTGTTTCTTAACTCCTCTACCTCGATGATTATTTCGGAGTTCAATTGTTCGGCCCTTGTCCATTCATTATCCCATCCGAACTCCACGATATATCGATATATCTTCCTTCACTCAAGGCCTTTGAAAAATAGGAAACAGGCATGTCCATCCTATCTTTTTCTTGAGTTAAGATGGCGCCGGCAGCAACCTTAGACGCATATGTGGTTAGCTTAAATTCCTTTAAAATGTTAGGATATTGGAGTATTGGTTCACTCGTTAAATATTCTCTGAGTTTTTTAAAAAACTTTCCTCTTGCGCAAGGCCCCATTCCCGCCTTGCATCTTTTCTAGTTAAATCCACAAGCGGTTTTGCCACCTGCGCATAATTCTGGTAAAATTTTCTGAAATAGCCTGAAAGTCCTAGAAATTGCCTGATATTAGTGGGGGTAGTGGGCTGAGGAAAATTAAAAATCGCTGTTATTTTTTCAGGGTTTGGTCTTATGCCATCTTCTGATATCAAGTGCCCTAAATAAGCAACTTCTCTATCTTTCTTTATTAAGCAACTTCTCTATTTAAAAAATCGCATTTGTCCAGTCGGAGTTTGAGATTCGCTTTTCTCAACCTATTGAATAATCTTCTTGCCCTTTTATCATGCTCCTGAAGGGTGTCAGAATAGATAATTATATCGTCTAAATAAACAAACGCTTCTAAGTCTAGCATACCCTTGAGAACATTGTTTAAAAGTCTCTGAAAGGTAGGGGGTGCATTTTTAATACCCATAGCCATTCTCACATATTCGCAGTAACAATTTCCTGTGGAAAAAGCAGTTTGATGTCTGTCTGTGTGATCCGTATCTATTTGATGGAAACCGCTAGAGAGATCAAATACGAAAAAGATGTTTGCACTTTCAAGCCTATCAAAAATTTGGGAAATATTAGGCAAGGGAAATACATCTCCAATTACCTTTTCATTGAGGGCTCGATAATCAATTACAACTCGCTACTTCTTTTCCCCTGAGCTGTCCATTTTCTTTAGCACAATCAAGAAGGGAGAGTTGTAAGGAGAATTTGACTCTTTTATAAGGCCAGCATCCAAGTGTTTCTTTATTTGAGTTTTAATTATATTGTTTCTTATGAATAACCTTCTTGTCTGTTGTAGGGATTTTGTGCTGAACCAATGGGTTGCAAGACAACTTTTCCCAACTGAAGTGGAAGATATCGGAATATTCATCTACCCAGCGTAACACATAGTTTCTTTTCTCAGACGAGAGGTGAGAAACACGAAGGGCCTTATTAATTCTATCTACTCTATCGGACATGGCACAATGCAAGGTTTCTGTGAAAGCCTCATGATGTTCATCCGGGGAGTCTTCCCCAGGAAATGGCAGATACTTAAAAGGAATCAGCTCTTGAGGAGGAATTTCCACCTGCACGTCATGTTCTGTACTGTTAAGGACCATGGCGTAACAAGTACCGTCGTAATTTGTTAGCGCAGCCTCTCCCATATACACACCTTCAGGCATGCATACTCTTGGGGGGAAACCTTTCTTAAGGTCCGTGGAAATAGTATCGAATGCAATTGGTTGTCGCGAAGGAGCTTTTATTTCTAGAACCCTTTTAAAGGGTTTCATTTCCGGTTTCAGCCTCTCATTTTCCATTTTTGATTCTTGATCAATAAAAGGGAAAGGAGTTGTAGGATCCGAAATCGTTACCAGCGTGTTATGGCGAAATGACATTTGAGCCTGTTCCTGACGAAGGAACGGTCTGCCTAAAAATCCGTCCGCTGAAATTTGGACAGTATTATTGACCACGTGAAACTCTGCATTACTGTTAACAATAGAAATGTTAATGGTACCGAGTGTTTTCACATTGTGCTTTGTAATACCGCATATTTGTGTACGGTTTGCTATATCTACTACAAGATGTGGTAGTAAGGCCTTTAGTTTTATTAGGTCGGTATCGGAACCAGCATTTACTAGAAACGTTGCCGTAGGGTTTAAGAATTTTTCTGACTTCAGTTTCACTCCTGGGGAGTCCTCGGCCTGCGTTCCTGCCCTAAAGACTCTACTGTCGCTTGCGCAAACTGCACCGTTTTTAAACGCTCCTGATTGGTTAGATACGTCGGTGCGTCCATACGATGAATCGGTTGGTAGTTTAAAGGGCGATTAGGTCCCGGAGATGCTGATCGGGGAGGGGTTTTCAAGGTTAATAACAATAAAACAAATTTTTTTAAAAAAAAAATTGACCACAGAATTGTTAGGAATTTATTAAGCTTTAAATTAAAAAAAATAACTTTTAATTCGGTTGATTATTAAAGGTTGTAGATATTTTTAAACAGTATATTACAGATTCAGACCACTCTGCGTCAGTGGCTTTTTAACAATCATCACATAAGTATAGGTCTAGACTCTCTTCAACTCCTGGCTAAGGACTAATATTTCTGCCCTCTGGCGGATCAATTCCTTGAGTAACTTAAGACTCACAATTCTATAGTCAACCAAGTACAACGGCTCTAGTTGACCTTGAAGTTTGACCAAATCCGAAACACCCGGCTCTTCCAAAACCTGCTGAAAACTCGTCATTTTGAAAGTCAGCGAAGCAAAACTCCCTGATGGCACCAACCTAGTTTCTAGAATATCAGCCATGCTGACAGACTTATTGGTCGACTTAATTCCTTTATAGGAAGATTATCCAAAATCTGTCCCAAGCTGAGGAATCCTCTATACACCGTTGACGTTTCTAACCTGCAGTTACTTTTCAGGAATTTCTTAACAGTTTGCTCTAAAGTTCTCGATCGTAGAATACAGGCTTCGTTAGGAATCCTATCATCTGTCAATTCAGTTGACTGCTTCTGCAATAAAGCTTTCTACAAATCTACTGTCAAAACTATTTTACCATTCGGCCATTGCTCGCTCCATCTTCATCTTCATCTTCTTCTTCTGTAGATTTCAATTCGTTCTTCAGAGCAACAAGGTGTTCGACTTTAATAGTTGCAATCAACGTTCCTTCTCTGCTACTGGCTTTTGAATCCTCAAAACTACAAATTACGAAGACTTCGTTGAGGTCTTTTTACATCAGATACACAGTATTTACCTAACCAATTTCCAGACTTGTTCACTAATTCTGCTGTTGACGAACCCAGAACTTTATTCGACACTTTGAATTTTAAAATTTTTCGGCACAATAGAATAAACAAAAGAGGTAATAAGTTGCTGGCATCTGTACGATATAACTTTTATGCAACACAGTTATATATATCAAGTATTTCTTAACTGAATTCTAAGAAAAATATTTCGATTATAAAATTAAATAAAAACAATTTTTTATTGATCTTAATTATGCTTCATATTCCACCCGACATTTCTATTCCATGTTTTATAAATTTTTTAAATTGTTTAAAAGACATAGAAATTTTACGTTCTAGCCAGATTTTTATAGTGGAGGATTTCAATGCTCTCAGTTTTTAAACATCTAAACCAACCATTTTTCTTGATACTAAGTAAATTAAAATAATCAACCTTTTCAAATTTTTTGACTTAAAACAGTATAAGATGGTTATAAATAATAACATGGTTATATTAGAATGTTAGATTTTATTTTTTTGAATAATAAATGCACAGTCATTCACATCTCGTCAACTCTCGTGGCTGATAATGTGCATCATCCTGCTGTAGATGTAGCAAATGCAGTGCCGGCGAATCATAAATTTAATAATTTATCTTTTAACTCACATGATTTAGTATTCAAATTTTATTTGAATTAGCATTTAGCGGACTTAAGTGGGTTGTATTTATACTTGTTATCTATTGATTGGTCCTTAGCTTTAGTTGCAAATAATGTAATGATTCCAAATGATTTTATGATCATTATTAATAAAGGATTGCAGATGTTTGTACCTAGTTTAAGTGTTAAACCGAGATGCAAATACTGCTATCCTTCATGGTCTACAAAGTAAATTATTATCAATGATAGTAAATTAAAGCACTTTTTGTTAAAAAAAGTGTAGAAACAATGCAGATTTCTACGATAACAGAATTAAAGAGTTATCAAATGCCATTCATAAAAACATTAGAAATGAACATGGCAAATTTATTTACACTACTGGACAAAATATTAGTTAAATTCAAATGCCTTCTAGTTTTTTGTAAATCGTTTTAAGTTAAACCTCTAGTTCCTGATACATTGATTATAATAATGTTACGACAGATAATATGCGTGCCTGTTTTATCAAAACCATTGACATTAATATTCAACCTAGCTTTGAAACTAGGGAATTTTCAACAGGTTTGGAAATTTGTTGGAAAAGTAACTGTCTTTAAATTGCATAATAAATATATTTGCTCTAACTATAAGGCCATTTTAGTCCTATCTAATTTTGCAAAGGTTTTATAAAAATTAGTATTTCCAGTATTAAATAATAAAATTAAGAAAGTCATCAGCGAGAATCAACATAGTTTCGTAAAGTATAAATATATTGCAACTGACCTCATACCTTTCAAGCAATTTATTGTTGATGCATTTCAAAAGGGTTATGAAGTAGATATCATCTATCTAGACTTTGCTAAAGCGTTTGATTATTCAATATTATTTAATAAATTGAACTCTCTTTAATAATCTACTAGATTTAAAACATTGATCCTTGTTTTATCCTTGAACTTATCTGGAAGTTCTCATTTTGTATCAATTGGTAATTCTATATTTCCACATTATGTTTCTAACAGGGGAGCCTCTCAGGGTTCCTCCTTGTGTTCGACCCCGTTAAACATTTATTTGAATGATATTGATGAGGTTATTCAATCGCCTGCGTTGTCTTTCGCTGATGACTTCAAAGTATTTTGTAAGTCATTAAACGATGTTTTGGAACTACAGAATGACCTCAATCGCTTTTATGAGTGAAGTTTGAAAAACAACCTTCCATTAAATTTTCTAAAGTGACAGATCGTAACTTTTAGTAAATCTAGTATATTATTAGTATTCAATTAATTATCATTTTTTTAGTAGATTATGATCTACCCGAGATCTTAGAGTAAATTTTAATAGAGATTATTCCTTTAATAATCACAGTCAAATTGTAGTCTCGAATGCTTCTAGGGCACTTAGTAGCCTTTTCAGGAATGCTTAATATTTTTCTAAGGTAATGACCCTTACAATCCTGTTCAACACGTTAATCCGCTCTAAATTGGAATATGCATCGATTATTTGGTCACCGCGTTATAAATATTAAGCAGCTTAAATAGATCATATTCAGAAACGATTTTTTAAGTTTTTATGTTTTAGAATTGACATGATGTACCTTGAAAGAGGTTGTGATTACCTATAACTTTGTAAAAAGTTTAATGTTCACACAATAGAAGAAAGACATATTATATTTGCAACTTCTTTCATTTTTCAGTCATTGAATAACCTAATTTTGATACCCAACATTTTGTATTTATATAAGCAACTTTTTTTATTGTTTTTATTTTTTATTCCACTTGTATTCAAATGATCCTTCAAGACCAACAGAAACTGTTCCAGATCTATTTCCGCTTTTGGAAAAGAAATTTTCCAAGACACGATGATCTATTCAATCATCATTGAATTAATATTTTTATCATGCAAATTCATAGCGGAATAACCTTGCCTATTTGTACGTTGACGTTGGTTTCCTACGCTTTTTTCTTTGCTAGAATCGTAATTACACCAAAGTAACAATAAATCAGTTCGATGATTTAAATCGCATCTCACTGTTCATGTTCGATCGTTAAGGGGTTAAACCACTCTAGAACATCAAAAACAGACCTAATGTTAATATTTTTTTAAATCAAATTTTCAAAGCAATGAAAAATATGTCTATATAACTTGATTGGGTACACTCTGTTAAAAAACAGAGGTTTTTCCTTAAAAAATAGGAACTAAATTATTCATAACTAAAGACATATGCAACATAAAAAAATCCCTACGTCTTTCTTTAGATAATTTTATTAAGAAGCTGCAGTTTAATTTTTAGATAAATCGGTTAAGATTTGTGGAAGTTATGTTTCCGGGCAGCTAAAAAAATGCGGTTTTGAGAAAAACGCGTTGGAACAATTTTGTTTTAGAAGGGTAAAATTAGGCACTTCTTGTGAATTTTTTTTTTGTGGAAGAAAAAGGAAGAAAATAATAATAATACAGGATGTTATTAGACATGTCTTTAAATAAACAAACAATATTTTTCATTTTTAAAAAATTTCAAAATGACGATACTGGAGACGTTCTCTTGAAACATACTTTATGTATGACGACTCTGTAGCACACAGCTCAACCACCTAGAAGTTGAATTTAAAAAAAATATTTACTAAATTAATATTTTTCCTCTTATTCTAGAAGGTTCAAAGTACCTTTTTAGCAAATAAAAAAATTAAGTTTTTGAACATTCTAGAGCGGTGTAACCCCTTAACCCTTTAACGCCGGGAAGGACGCTTTTTTTCAGGCATTTTCAACGTTAATTATTATTTTTGTTATTAGTCATGTTGAAAATTATCGGATTAAGATTTCCTCACGTGTTTTTTATCGCTCTTTCAGATTCTCTTATCAAAATTGCAAAAAAAAAAAAAATTCCAAAAGCTATAGCCACTTTTTTAGAAAAAAAAAGCGAATTTTTGACATTTTTGATTCAAAAATGATTTTTTTTCATGTAACCAGTAATCAGAAAAATCCTTCACGTTAAAATATCGCGTCCACAATATCCAAGCTTCAAAGTGAGGGACCATACATTTAAAATTTTTAAGATGGCGGATCCAAAATGGCGTAGACAAAATTTTTTTTTAAAAAATTGACACCCAGTGGACGCTTTATTTAATTCTCTGTTTATCTATATAAAAATGAGTACTTGAATGTTTTTGGGGTCGCTGATTGCAAATCTGAAGTCAGATTTCAAAAATTCAAAATGGCGGATCCAATATGGCGGTCGATATTTTTGAAAATGATCGGATTTATTTGAAACTTGGTACTCGGGGGTTTTTGGGGTCGCTGATTGCGAATATGAAGTCAGATTTCAAAAATTCAAAATGGCGGATCCAATATAGCCGTCAATATTTTTTGGAATTGATCGGATTTATTTGAAACTTGCTTTTTGGTGGTTTTTGGGTCCGCTGATTACGAATCTGTAGTCAGATTTCAAAAATTCAAAATGGCGGATCCAATATTGTAGTCGATATTTTTGGAATTGATCGGATTTATTTGAAACTCGCTACTCGGGGGTTTTTGTTAATCTGAAGTCAGATTTCAAAAATTTAAAATGGCGGATTCAATATTACGGTCAATGTTTTTGAAATTGATCAGATTTGTTAAAAAGTCTTTAGTTAGGGGTTTTCGAATCTGTTAAAAAGAAACGTGTAGTCAGATCTGAAAAATTCTAAATTCCGGATCTAATATGGCCGTGGATATTTTTAATGTTAATCGCATTTACTTTAAGCTTGTAATCTAGGGCTATGTTCTGCATACATCATTGTACTTATGATATAAGTAGACATATCATAATTACTGTAGCGAAAAAAATTACATTTTAGTGCTAATGCAGAATAAATGATAAATAAATATTATAGCCAAAAGGGAAAAGGTTATGCAGTTGCAAAGGAAATTTCAACTTACAGATACTGCAAAGAAATTGTAAATATCAAAGAAAGTACAGTTTTATTATATACAGAATAGACATATTACAACTTCTATGTTGTCAAAGAAATGGAGAAGAAAGATGAAATGCTGTCAAATAAATGTTAACATAATGCAATTACATCTAAAATTAGGTTGAAATGTTGTTTTCAAAGAAGTAACAAATAAATAATGATGTCAAAAAGTGCAACATTATACTTTTAATCACTTAAGAACATACAATGATGTATGCAGAACCTTCCCCCAGATTACAAGCTTCAAGTAAATGCGATTAACATTAAAAATATCCACAGCCATATTAGATCTGGAATTTAGAATTTTTCAGATCTGACTGCACGTTTCTTTTTAACGGACTCCAAAACCCCTAACTAAAGACTTTTCAAATAAATCCGATCATTTTCAAAAATATCGACCACCATACTGGATCCGCCATTTTGAATTTTTGAAACCTGACTTCAGATTACCAAAACCCCCGAGTAGCGAGTTTCAAATAAATCCGATCAATTCCAAAAAATATCGACCGCCATATTGGATTCGCCATTTTGAATTTTTGAAATCTGACTTCAGATTCGCAATCAGCGACCCCAAAAACATTTAAGTACTCTTTTTTATATAGATAAACAGAGAATTAAATAAAGCGTCCACTGGGTGTCAATTTAAAAAAAAAAAAATTTTGTCTACGCCAAATAACAAAAGTAATTAACGTTGAATATGCATGAAAAAATGCATGAAAAAATCAGCTAGCAAAAGCTAGCTTTTATATTTTTATTTAGACGTTGTTTACACTTTAACAGATCTACGGGATCTGAGTTAAATAAATAAAAGAATATTTCTCTTTTACTCGATTGTAATATTGTAATAAAAGAATATAACTCTTGAAACATTAGGTCACCATTCAAAAGGGACAATATTCAATATATAATATGATCAATAATTATGGAATTAATAATTCTATTGTTAATGATAAAGCCAATTATTATTGTCTATTAATAAATTCTAGACTATTTTTGTGAGTTACATACGACTATTGTTTAAACAGTTAAAATATAAGAATACAAGGAGATATAAACTATAATTGCAAATAAAACATTAATCGTTTAACCGTTTTCAAACCAGTCATCAATATAAAGAAATTATACAATTGTGGGTAAAATCGCTATTCATATTCAAAATCCTTTAACAATTTCAAGATACTTACATAAAAACAGATAGATCGGTGATTGGTGATAACAAGCCGCTTTGCAAGCGATCAGGCAATCGATATTCAATAGTGAGTCGCTCGCAGTTGCTCATCAATCAGTACAAGGGTGATAGAATGGGTTGTCAAGGCAACACTTCACAGCACTCTTTTTCAGTTTATTATTTTTCCAAGGAGATTGCAATAACTATATACTATGATCTTTTGAAATATCAATTATTTAATTGACTTTACTAAGACGCGAAGTTAAAAGTTTTGACTTTCCAAAAGGCCGCTCGATAGTAGTATCACTCACGATGGTACCAGAGTTTTCGACCTCTTCCATTTAGCGTCGCTTGTATTTAAAGACAATTTTGCCCATAGTTGGGGTTAATCTAGGGGAAAAATCGTAAGAAGGGGTCAGGAAACTATGTTTCGTGAAAAAGCGAAAATGGCACGTCTCATGAAAAAGTGCAAAGGCACGCGCCATGAAAAAGCGAAAATGTCACGTTTCGTGAAAAAGTGTAAATGACATAACTGGATATTGAGAAGCTTTGATTTGTAATGTGATCCTGAGAAACGCAAGATTCATAACTAGACGTGATATTCTAGACAGGCTGTGAATATTTGCTTTTAGCACGTATTGTCATTGTCTATGATTCGTGCGTTTCTCATCGTTTCACATTGTTACATAATTACCTAGTATTTAATTTAATCAATTGGTCAATGTTTAATATTTGTTATTTCCGACAAGCATTATAATTGAGCGATTGATTAATATCTCAATTAATGCTGATTAATGTAACGGGTGTAATATAATGGATTTTCGACTTTATTTTAGATTACGTGTACTGTCGACTCGAATTTTAGCCAGTACTGGGGTCGTGCCGTAACACGCTGTTCATGCCTTCTAGTCATGCGATTATGTTATATTTGATGAAATATTTCATGGGAACTATTTGAATACATTGAATTCAGAACAAGAGCTATTGAACTCAAGTCAATCAACATCGATATTATTTATTTTATTGACTTTCCATTAATTTTCTGAATTTCATGTAATCCAATGATTCAAACTGTTTATTCTACCTTCTTATCTTTCAATCGTACGTTTTGATTAGTATTGTTTTTTCTTTTAATATATTGTTTATTTTTATGTCTATAATTTCGAAAAATTGAACAGAGTTGTGTGAACACATCCTTAAACCTTATTTGGGCAGAAAGACATCGAAGTCTCGCCTAAATAAGCATTTATATAGAAATTAGGATTGTGCCAGCACTGGCAACACAACATAGCATTACTGGCGCGACGAAATTATACTTATACTGCGTCATTTTTTAAAGTACTATAGATTTTGTTAATGGGTGTCCGGTGCTGGTAAAACATTAGAAGTAGAATAGTATTTAATATTAAAACTCGGCTCAATCTTGGCGCAATCATGGGTGTTGCTTAGCCGTTTCTTAATATCGACTACAATGGTAATAAAGGATATATTAATCTATTAAATTTTTGTTAATTGTGACGGGATGTAACAGTTAGTAATTTATTAACCTCTTAAGTTTCTGTAAAATAAAAATCATCAAAATATTATATTTTCATATTTAAGGTTACGTTTTTTGTTATTATTCTGCAGTTACGTGGTAGTAGTTAGTGACAGGTAAGTAAAAATCATAATTTTCAATAATTTCAATTTATTTTGATGTAAGCTTCTAATTCATTACTGTTTTTTCTAATTACATTAATTCAATATTAGTTGGATTTTTGGCATTGTGGTATCATAATTATAAATGTCATTTGCGGTTAGGATGTTTGTTTTTAGTGTAATTCACGTGATATTTATCATTGAAGTTTTTTGACAAGTAATTAATGTTTTTATGTTTATTTAAAACAGTAGTTAATTAACTAATTATTTTAAATTTATAAAATGGGTTTAGTTATAATAAAAATAATTATAAAATAATTGTAAGTATAGTGAATGATAATAATTTTTTATATTTCTTCTTTTTCTAAATTTCTAATGTATGTACATTTACTTTTTATTAAATTAATACAAATAACAATTAAGTACTTTTAATTAATATATTGAATTATTATTGTATTGAAAATAATATTTTATTAATTCTTTTAATTATCAATATTATATAAGTAATTTATGGTTAGAATGTTTGTTTGTATTATATTCAATGTGTTAATCGTTACTCAAATCAAGGATGGATTAGTTACAGTTTTTAAAATAAAAATAATAATAATAATATAATATAATTGTTTTAATGAGTTATTTTACTTTTTTTAATGGTAAGCGTTCCCAGGAAAAAAAGGTTGATTAAAAAGCATATTATGGTTACTAAGAATTCATCAAGTAGAATTAAAATGATTTTTTTTAACGCGTCTTACCTTTTCAAATTAATTTCATTTAATGCAATTCTCATAATTCGACAAGCCAATGATAAATAATCCCATTAACATTGTGTTACAAAAAATGAGAACAAAAAATTAATTTTAATCGGACCTAGCCTAAATTGTACAAAGAGAAAATTTAATAATTTTTTTGAATTTTTTTAACTTTGGTATGATTTACCGCCCAATTTTATTTAGTATACAGTAATCCCTCGATAGTCGTGACACTCGATAGTCGTGACCCTCGATAGTCGTACGCTTTGTAGGCGGGCACCTACCGCGATAGTCGTACGCTTTCCAGCGTGCGCGCATCACTAGTCAGTGCAGGAGAATAATCTACATTTATGAAAATTAAATACAATAAATATTTGTTTTCAAAAGAGTTAATTATCTGTTTACACAAATTAAAAGGTACATTAAGGTATTTATAACTCAGAAAATGAAATTAAATTAATGTTAGTGAACTTCAAAGGGACTTTACGATTTACAAATTCAATGTCCTCAAACGTCAAATAAGTAACATAATTACAATAATATTTAAGAACTTAATACATTCGTTAGCAAAACTAATTTCTAAAAATGAAGAGTTTAAATTATATTTTTTGAAAAAGAAACAGTGAACCAAAACACAATATTTAAGAAATTTACTCTGAACAACCAGAAAGTATTATTTATTGAATTCAGATATTTAGTAAAATGTTTGAATTTTAAGAACAAATTTTATTTAATTGAATCAGATTTCAAACTATTCGAATTTAAATTGATTTACAATTTTTAATAAATCTAAATTTTTAAACTCTTTAAAATTTTCTTAATTTTAATTGCATTCAAATTTTATACACAGAAGCTCTAATTTACTCAAATGTTAATATCTATTTAATAATTATACTAATTATTATTAATACTATAATATTAATTCTTAAAAAATAATATTATAATTGTCGTCTGTCTCCGGGAGAAATTTATGAAGCATACGTTCCTGAAATCGTCAAAGAGGCGTGACTTCCGCGGCGTACGACTATCGAGGTTGAAAGGTGAAAAAATTTCATAGGTTGTCACGACTATCGAGGGATTACTGTATTTTTTTCTCTGCTGAATTATTAGAGTGTATTTAATTCTGCATTTAATGAGCTATTTTTAAATTAAATTGCTAACAAACTGGCTCAGTTATTGCATGTTTTCTCTTAAAAATCACAGTATTTTATTGAAATAAAAACAGAACTTTTTTTTTTGCTTTCTTTAATTGATGCAAGTGGTACTTATCATCTTCTAACAACTTTTTTATATTTATTTTAGTGGCACTAAAATTTTTGAAAATTGATTTTCCGAAAAATATTGTGATTATAAAGACAAAACATCCAATAACTCAGACAGTTTTCCACCAATTTCATTTAAGAAATGCAGAAAATAAAGATAAGGTTAAACCGTTTTTTAAATATTTTAAAAACGTATTTTATTTTAATCTTTAAAAAACATTTTAAAAAAATTCGATTTTAAGAATATTTTAATCCAAGTTTCTCGATCAGGAAGCCATGATAATACATTTAAACATTTTCATGCTTTATTTATTAATTATTTTTAAATAATTTATTTCGTTTATTTATAAATTTTCTTAAACAGTTTACATTATAATAATTCATTAAAAGATATATATGCGCGCCGCGGCGCGCTGGTCGATCTCGTCTTCACAAAAATCTGTCAGAGTTAAATGATTCGGTGCCTTATTCAACCTTCTACGGGACCTGATTGCATCACTCGGAGATCCGTGATCCGGTGTAGGCCGTCGACCGGAATTGACATCTTGTCAAGTACAATAGTCGAACGCTTGTCCGTTTCTTGTATTTTGGTCTCCAAATCTAAAATTATTCCGAAAAAGTGCGCTATTTCGATCCGTGTTCATTTGCGGTTCTTCGCGATACCCTCCTCCTTCGGACCGTACGTTATCAGTTTGATTTTAGTGCTTTAAAAGCGTGTTGATTTTGATTCAAAATCAACGAGGTTATAGTCTACTTTTCTGGGTAAAGTTACTTCACCGTTACTTAGTACTATGACCTCTTGGAAAATCCTAGCGAAAGAATAATGATAGAAAGTGGGAGTAAGGGTGTGAATACCTTTACTCCTTTCCCTTACGAGCCGTGATTCTAAATTTAAACTGTCTAAGGACCTTTTATCTTTATCCGTATTTCAATCGCTACAAGCGGCGGTCTGATTTTTCAGAGAACAAGATGGCGGCGTTCGCATCTTTGACGGTAATTTAGTCGGACACAATATTTTACACTTGTAAGAGCTTAATAACAAGAAAGGAAAAAGAATGTATTTATCTTGAATTACATAACAATAAATTACTGATCAAACAAACACAAATTAAATTACAAATAAAGAATAATTAAACAAACACTTCGAATTATTTAATTTCTTTTGAAATCAAGAGACCAACCCATTCTCAAATACATGAATTTTTGCACTGGTTGAAATTCTTGCCAAAATCCCTTTTCTGTCCAGGTAAGGTAAGGTCACGTGATACAAAATCACCTGGTTCTCTCGTTTACTCACAGACCACCCCTCTCATTGACGGTCCGACCGAAAAACCGAGTACCTGCTTTCATCTCACCTAAATTCATTTTATTGCTATTTTCTTTCTCAGAAGCAGCTCGATGGGATACAGAATATTTAAGTACGCACATTAAACCGAGTACCTGCCTTCATAGCAATACATTCAATTACCGACGAAAACCATAAACATGAAAACAAAACTCGAAAACAATTATAAACATCTGTTGTCAAATTATAATAACAATATTAATACAAAGTGTATTTAATAAACCATTAATATAATACAAAAGTGCAATCAGACAGATCACTCGTCACGATGTCCAGAAGAGTCTTCTAAAGAAGCAAATTAACAATATAAAAGTTTAAAATTTAATTTAACCCTTTAACGCCCAAATGTACAATTTTTTGTCATGAAGTTTCACACAAAATTTCATCGATTAAACCTTATAAAAAAAATTTTGCTATAGCCATATCTTATGGTGCAAAAATCGCTCTTTCGAATGGCGTATTGAGAAATCTTGTAAATCTACAAAAAAACAAATTATAGATGTTTTTTTAAACAAAAACATGAAATTTTTAGGTTTTTTTGTCAAATAATTACATTTTTTTATAAGCAATGGCATTGCAGTATTTATAAAAGTCATAAATATCGCGTCAAAAATAAGTAGGCTATAAGATAGGTGTATTAAGAAAAAAAATTCAAAATGGCGGATACAAAATGTCAATTAAAGTGAATTTTTTAGGTAACCACATAGCCTTGTGCACAAAATCGAAAAAAGTAAGGGACTTTTATAAAACTTGTTATACAAGGATTTTTATGGTTGCTGATTACGAATCTGAAGTTAGTTTTTAAAATTTCAAAATAGCGGATCCAATATGGCGGACGAAATTCTTAAACATTAGTTGAATTCGATTTAAACTTGTTACATGATGGTTTTTGGGGTCGCGGATTACGAATCTGAAATCATTTTTTAAAAATTCAAAATGGCGGATCCAATATGGCGGACGAAATTTTTAAAAATTAGTTGGATTCGATTTAAACTTGTTATTTGGGGGTTTTTGGGGTCGCTGATTACGAATCTAAAGTCACTTTTTGAAAATTCAAAATGGCAAATCCAATATGGCGGATGAAATTTTTTCAAACTAATTGGATTTGCTTGAATCTTGTTACATGGGGGTTTTTATGGTCGCTGATTACGAATAATTTTGTCATAAGCCTCGTTATCTTAGACGCGGTCACATATGGTCAAAAGATTTGACGTTATGTGAATCTATTCTAACAATAATACTGTGTATCAATTATGTGTATTTTTAATGGTTAAAACAACTTTGAACAATTTAAATATCAGAGCGCTTTTGACGGGATATTACGTCAAATATACTGCAATAGCAAATGTCTTATAAATATTTTACATTAAGACATTTGTCCTTGTAATATCCTAAGAGTGTCTTACGGTAACCCATACTTGGTGTCTTAAAACACTGTATCTCCTATAATAAATCATTTTTAAAGTATAAGCTTTTGCAGTATAAGTAATCAGAATTAATTACCATTACTATTTAAGAAAAAAAGTATTCTCGGAAGTATTCTCGATATATTCTGCAATTCGGCTCCAAAAAAACACTCATATAACAAGTTTTAAGCGAATCCAAGTAATTTTAAAATTTTTCGCCCGCCATATTGGATTCGCCATTTTGAATTTTCAAAAAGTGACTTTAGATTCGTAATCAACGACCCAAAAAACCCCCGAGTAACAAGTTTCAGACGTTTTTATTCAATATTTAAAAAGCGTTCGCCATATTGGATCCACCATTTTGAATTTTTAAAAGTGACTTTAGATTCGTAATCATCGACTTGAAAAACCCCCGAGTAACAAGGTTCAGACGATTTCAATTAATTTAAAAAAATCGTCCGCCATATTGGATCCGCCATTTTAAATTTTTAAAAAGTGACTATAGATTCGTAATCAGCGACCCCAAAAACCCCCAAGTAACAAGTTTGAATTGAATCCAACTAATTTTTGAAAATTTCGTCCGCCATATTGGATCCGCCATTTTGAATTTTTAAAAATGAACTTCAGATTCGTAATCATCGACTTCAAAAACCATTGTATAACAAGTTTTATAAAAGTCCCTTACTTTTTTCGATTTTGTGCACAAGGCTATTGTTACGTCCGTAACTTATATTATTGTGTACTATTATTACAACATCATATGTATTACAAATTAATCATATATTTTTAAATGTAAAGAGGGTCATAGAAAGTGTCATAATTAAAATCTTTTGGAAGAAGTAAGATAACAATTACAAAAGAAAATGCGGCGCCCGAAATACGATAGATCAACGGGGCAACCTGTGCAACGGCGGGGCAAGAGGATTTCTATAGGAGACCTTAAGTACAGTCAGTTTTTTAGAAAACAGTTAGAAGACAGTAAGAAAACAGTCAGTAAAAAGTTAGTAGAAAAGTCAGTTTTGGAGAATCAGTTTTATTTCGTCAGTCAAATTTATTCGTCCACCCTAGTTTGTCAAACACTCATTTTTGCCCATTGAACGAGTTAAACTCAGTGGTTATTCAAGTGTTAAACCAGTCTTAATTCTACTCAAGTTATTAAGTCTGAACTTAATCTTTTCCGAACCAACTTAACCATTAATTCAAAATACCCGAATTAATAAACGAAAACAGACTAGAAACCTATCGTATCAAACTAAGAGTAGTAGATAATATGAGTTATGAGTAGATAAGCTGGGGGGTTTCTGGGCCAAGAAGTGTTAGTGAGTATGTATGTGAGGTAAGCATGTGTTTGTGTATCCGTATGACTTCCTATAGATGGGTGTTACGTCATCAGAAAGGAATTTGCAAGGTCAACCCTTGACAAGTGTCAAGCTATATTACGTCATTAGAAAGGAATTTGCAATGTCAACCATTGACAAGTTTCAAGCTATATTACGTCATCAGAAAGAAATTTGAAGGTCAACCCTTGACAAGTCTCAACTCTCTCTCATATATTTAGATAATGCTTTCCGATTTCTAAGAATTTGTCAAAATATAATTTATTGCTTTTGTTTATTAAGAATTAATTTTAATCGTGAGCAAGAATAAGTCTAATTAGAATAAAGAAATTAAAAGAGGTGTTGCGCAATCGTGATTTTCGGTCCCCAGATTCCATTGTCTGTTTTGACTATCTTATTCTTATAGTGCATTTTAGAGCAGATTTATATGACAGTTTAAAATCATGAATTTTTTCGGCTTTGGTTTCAGAAAAGTATAATTTATTATATTTGCATAGTTTTGAACGTGCTTACTATTACATCATCAGAAAGGAATTTGCAAGGTCAATCCTTGACAAGTTTCAACGTGCTTACTCTTACATCATCAGAAAATAATTTACAAAGTCAACCATTGACAAGTTTCAACGTGTATTTTCTCTCTCATATATTTAGATTATGGTTTTTTGATTTGTAAGTATTTGTCAAGAATATAATTTATTTATTTCTTAGCATTGTTTATTAAAATATCGATTATTTAAGAGATTTTATTCTTATGGTACATTCCAAAGCATTATTAAACATTCCATGGGGATTGACAAAGTCAGAAAATTAAATAAAAAAAGAAGAATTGAAAATTCAAGACATAAGACATAAACACACGAAAACTCGAGAAAAAAATTCATTGTAAAGAACCTAAAACTTTAACACATTAATTAAAACATAAAACATGAATAGTAATCAACCTAAAACTTAAATCATAATGCTAAATAAGACTAAAATTCAAAGCATAATAATCAAAACACGTCAAGACATGAGATATAAACTTCAAACATAAATAATAAAATTATTAACATAAACCTGAACAATTTAACTCAACCATTAAAGACAACAATAGCGTGCGCAACGCAAGGAGAGTTCACAGTTTGTAGTTCTAAAAGCAAGAGAGAATAAGGTTACCTGGGAGAGATAAAGACAACAATGGCTTGCAAAATGTGAAAGAGGAAAAGGTATAACAGGTGTCTGAGATAGATAAAGGCAGAGTAGAGAGAGCGAAAATAAAAAAAGAGATTTTTAACGGTGTGAAAATTCTAAGGCATCCTTGTAAGGAACTTGTATAAACATTTTGTAATTAAGTTTGAAAAATTAAAAAAAAAAAATTTCATGTTTTCTATTTGGAATATTTTAAAAGCTTACAACTTTTTAATTAGCAAAAGGAAAGATAATGTGATTAATGTAATTTAATTGATTTAATTGAATCGATTGTTTAAACAATTAAAATGGTGTAACATTAACTTTCAAAGAAATTGAGCTAAAATTATGTGGTTATATGTTATTTGTTTAAAAGGATCATAAAAACGTTATTTATTAATAACTCGCAGTGTATAATTCAAAATGTTTAAAAAATTTTAATTTGTTTTAACAATTTAAATTTCTTATATTTTCGAAATTAAACACTTTTTTTGTCCAGGTCACCTCCAGTCAACTTCATTAGGAAATGTAACCTCAAAGTGTGAAAATCGACTTCTCTAAAGTACCCACGTACCCAACCGATGTTCACTTCATATTCGATCAACTTCTTCAGGAATGTTAACCTCAAAGTATGAAAATCGACTTCTCTGAAGTACCGAAGTACTTAACCGATGTCTAGGTCATTTCTAAACAACTTCCTCGGCAAAGTTAACCTCAAAATGTGAAACCCGACATCTTAAAAGTACCTAAGTACCCAACCGATGACCACGTTATATCCGGTCAACTTCTTCTGGGAAGTTAAACTCAAAATATAAAAATCGACTTCTCTGAAGTACCAAAGTACTCAACCGAAGTCCAGGTCATTTCCGGACAACTTCCTCAGGGAATTTAACCTTAAAATTAACAAAGTTCATTCTCAAAAGTACCCCAATAACCAACTACTGTCCAGGTCTCTTCCGTTCAACTTCTTCAGGGAAGTTAACCTCAAAATGTGAAAATCGACTTCTCTGAAGTACCCAAGTACCAACCCGATATCCAGGTCATCTCCAGACTACTTCTTCAGGAAATTTAACCTTAAAATGAGAAAAGTTCATTCTCAGATGCACCCCAGTTCCCAACTAATGTGTAAGTCACCTCTGGTCAACTTCTGCTGGGAAGTTGACCTCAAAATATGAAAATCAACTTCTCTGAAGTCCCGAAGTACTCAACCGAAGTCCAGGTCATTTCCGGACAACTTTCGCAGGGAATTAAACCTTAAAATGAAGAAAGTTCATTCTCAGAAGTACCCCAGTACCTATCCAATGTCCGGGTCTCTTCTGGTCAACTTCCTCAAGGAAGTTAACATCAAAATGAAAAAATTTACTTATTAGAAGTACTACAGTTCCTAACCAATGTCCAGGTCACCTTCAGTCAACTTCTGCAGGGTAGTTAAACTCAAAATGTGAAAATCGACTTCTCTTAAGTACTCAAGTACCCAACCGATGTCCACGTCATTTCTGATCAACTTTAACAGGGAAGTTAACCTCAAAACCTCGACTTCTCTGTAGTACAGAAGTACTCAACTAATGTTCAGGTCATTTACGGACAACTTCCTTAGGAAAGTTAACCTTAAAGTGAAGAAATTTACTTTTCAGAAGTACCCCACTACCTAACTGATGTCCTGGTCATTTCCGGCCAACTTTCTCAGGGAAGTTAACCCTGAAATGAACAAAGGATTCTTCTAAAATATTAAAGTAGCTGTCCGATACCTAGTTCTGTTTCGGTCAACTTCTTTAGGAAAGTCAACCACAAAATATTTAAATCGACATGTCTGAAAGACCTAAGTACTCCATCGAAGTCCAGGTCATTTCCGGGACAACTTACGCAGAGAAGTTAACCTCCCAATGTGAAAATCTATTTTTCTGAAGTACTCAAGTACCAGTCTAATATCTAGATCATTTCCAGTTGACTTGTACAGGGAAGATAACCTTGAAATTTATCAATTACTTCTTAGAATTACCCCAGCACCCAACCAATGTTAATTTATTTCCAGTTATCTTTCTCAAGGAAGTTTACCTTATAGTGTGAAAGTATACAACGCTGAATAAAGTAACATACTGACACTGCAAAACCAAATGTTTTGTTCTGAGACTTTTAGTCACTATATTTAAAACACTTAAACTTATGTTAGTTTATTTCAGGGCAAGTGCTATTATTTGTAACAATTTATAAAATTTTATTAAAAAACTCTTTAACTTCCAAGAGTAAATTATTAAAAAGCATCAAGAAAAAACAAAGTCATTCCGACAAAATTGTTTAATGTTTAAAATTGGTTCTCAGACGTTTTGAAATCTATATGAGTTCCTCTTTTGTAAGTCTAACAATAAAATAAAATAACAAAAATTATAATTATTTCATTTAAGAGAGACAAAAAATAATAATAATAATATCAAAAATACAAAAATTCTAGAGTTAATCATTGTACGGAGTCAGATAAACTATTCCCATATGGGAATCCATGTAGGAACCTTCAAGGGATCCTATACGGGAACACACGTGGAACACACACGAAATTTTTAACTGGGGAGAGAAAGAGAGAGAGAGAAATAGAGAAACGGTGAAACCAGTTTCTATTTAACCTAGGGTCTTTACCAGTACGGATGTAAAAGACAAGAGCGCGCATAGCGTGCCATTGTTAGTGCTAGTACTTGTAAAATTCATGTAAGTAGTGTAGCAAGACGGGTTTCAAAACATAGTTCCGATGTTCGCCACCAGGTGGTGCTGTTACCCTCAGTCGGTATTACCGTTGGTCGGTAAGATATATTTACCCTCGGTCGGTAATGCAGATCTCTGTCGGTAATGGTCACCGCTAGATGGCGGTAGTTTTATAATTACCCTCGGTTGGTAATGCAGATTTCTGTCGGTAAGTTACTTCTAGATGGCGCTAGTTTTATAATTTGCATAAACAATATATTGTTGTTAACTTTAGTACTACCACCCACCACCCACCACCCACCCACCAGCCCAACACTAATCTAGTATATCTTTTCATTGTAACTATACACCAAACCACCCAACCACCCACATACCAAAAATAATGTTTTGGGACTTGAATTTTCAAAATACCACCCACCGCCCACTTTGCATATATGATCTCAAATTTCAAAAATCATAATGAAAACCGCGAGGGATGGCTGAATCGCGAGATACCGCGCAGTATTAGCCGGGTGGATGGGGGGTGGGCCGCGCTGGGCCTGACTCGACGCATGGTGTACAACGAGATGCGTGTGGTCCTGGGCCTGACTTAACGCATGGTGCGCAACGAGATGCGTGTGGCGTCTAAAGTTTAGAGTAGTGGGGTGAAACAGACTAGTGGGGTGAACTGGTTTATAAATGGGATGCAGAGCCAGTATTTTCACCTATCATCCCCGACTCTTCTGCTTCTACTTCTACTCTCTGGAGATCGACTACTACATGGATGCTGCCTGGGTGGACATGGTGAGACGTTCTCTGGCTCTTCTGGTGAACCTGGTGGATAGGCGGGAGCTGACTCTGGTGGAAAATCCTCAGGATGCTGTCATGATTCTTGTGGACAGGATGTATGGAAGCAGTACCCGAGACCTTCAGGAGGAGAACGTCGTTGTTGACCAACAGCAGGCCCTGGTGAATCTGTTAGCGGCTGGACAGGAGAACGTGGTCCAAAACCGTCCTCATGTCAGGGTGAATCAGTTGGAGAGGATGGATGCGAACGTTGTCCGAGACCCTCAGGACGTGCTGGTCAGACCTTCGGAGAGCATCACTCGAGACCCTACGCATGCAGTGTTGCAACAGTTCGAGAGGAGGGATGAGAACGCCCCACCGAGAGAGGCGAGCATCATAAGACTCCCTAAACATGCTGCGAGGGATCTGCCTGAGAGAGAAGAGGGTAGCAGTGTGGAAGTTCCACAGGAGGCTGCTGTGTTTCTGCGGGAGAGGAGGGAAGATGTTGGGGAGGATGTTCATATGGTGCTGGACCCTGCTGTTACTGGTGACGACAGCGAGAATGGCAGCCTGCAAATAGATGAAGATGCAGACCAAAACTATCCAGCATTCATCTCATTTAGCCCCAACTACTATGCTGAACGTGATGGAGATGTGGATCGCCAACCATACATCCCATCTGTAGACGATTCAACTCTGCATGCAGATCAGGTTGAAGGCATCGGTGTAACACCAGCAGAAATTAAAAGATATTTGGGGGTCACAGTTGAAGAATTTCTTTCAATTGAACTTCTAGATGTAAGTATTAATTATTTATATTTTCAATCTTTTATAAAAATCAAAAGTCTAAGTACATAAATGAAAGTTATATAAAATTTTTTAAAATATATAAAATTTTTATTAACATGTGTTGTTTTATTATTAGTTTAAGGTTTCCATGCTATTTTATTTAGTTATCTAAATATATAATTTTATCTAAATAAAAATTAAATTTGTCTATAGAAGAAGGTTATTAAAGAATTACATACACATTTAAATCAATTAAAGTTCAATTTTTATTCCACACTTATAATCATTAAAATATATATACATTTTTTAAAAATATTGTTTCGAAAAAATTAATTATTTTCTTTGAATAAAATATCATTGTACAGTCCTCCAATGTATATCATAATCAATTTATTACTAGAAGCTAATTAATTTTTTTTTAATTAAAATATTCTTTTCTTAAAAGTTTACAGTAGAGTACTCCTTAACTAAATCAATTTCATCAACACCCATAGGCACACTTTTTTCAATACATCTATTAAGAGGATTAAGAAACCAATTTCTTAACATTAGAGCATTATTTACTGCACAATTACTTCTAAATGAAGTATGATGTGTACATATATAAACTGATGATTTTACAAGTTTTTTAAATGAAGGACAATTAATATCTTCTAGATTAACCACATTATCAATATATGGCTCAAGATACCTCTTCTTCTCTAAACCTTTAACATACACTGCCCGTGCTCCAGATAATTGCTCATGAAGTATAAGTTGTATTTCTTCATAGGAAAAATCTCCAGATGTCCATTTGATACCATGATAGTTGTGCATTAACCATAGATTTTCACTCTTATATCTTCCAGGAAGTGAACTCCAGCTGCAGGTCGGTTCGAATAAGAACACCATAGGTTGAGCATCTTCTTCTAGCGGTAGTCTACTATGAACTCCATCTTCGAACAGAAATAAAATTCTACTCTGGAACATTACTTATATACCCTAGAGTCACACCCCTCCACTTTTTACAACTTCTTGACAATACCGCTGATTGGTTTATATTGCACAATGCGATCATGGATGACTAAGCAGTATGCAGGTGTCTCCTCAGGCACATTACTACGGATTTCAAATTCCAAACGTACATCGACTGATGTCTGCTTTAGGAACTCGTTTTGTTTTGAGCAGTCAATAACAATTTAAGGTGCCAATGATTTAAAAGTTGATCTACTTAGTATAGGTTCGGAATCTCTTCCATAGTAAGATGATTGAAAATTAGCATACATATCATATTATACAGAATACTGATTATTAGTATAGTGTATATTCAAATTTCCATATGGATAATTTTTTTTTCTTTTACTTTGAAATCCAACAATAACATATCTTGGTTTCTCTAATTGTGTTGAAGATTTAATTTGAAACATAACTTTCGTACTTAAAGGAAGCAATGGATACTCATACATTTCCCATGATCTAAAACTCATTGAAATTAATGGATCTTTCTCAATAAATTTCAATAATTTAATTTTATTATTGTCAGATGGTATTACATATGGTACCATCCATTCAATATTATGAATCATAAATTTAAATCCAGGAATAAGTGGTCCATTGAAAATAGTAGAATCATAATCACTACGCGATCTTATTAAAATAAGTTCATGTTTAGCATTCGTAACAATTTTCTTATAATCTTCAGCAAAACCAAACATCATACTCAAAGGTATTATTACATTAAAATAACCATTTTCCATTGTCACTCTTGAATTTGCTTCAAATTTCACAAATCCCGCATTTTCTGTACGATTAACTTGAGATGGTGTTAAAGATACTAAATTTTTCATAGTTGTAGTGTGTCCAACATACTTGCAACGATCAATCTCAATACCATTTAATTCATAACGAATTTCTTGAAACAAATAAGCTATAGCATTATTTGTAAGTTCAACATTTTCTGTGAGAACGGTTCCATCATCTTTACATGACTTTCAAAATATTTGTAATGAACTGTTGCTTGGTGAAATAGACAAATCTTGATTTTGTACTACAATACGGATTTCATCACTATTATTAAAAGTTGATGATGCATATGGTTGATGACTATGAATCTCATACTTGGCAATAGATTCATCAAAATTCACTGCAGTAAGAATGCTGAGAATGTCTTCCATTTTTCTTATAACAGCTACACATAAAAAATAGAAAAATTTGATCTTTTTTCTTCCTCTTCCTTTTTCTTATTTTTGAATTTTAACTTGTAGACCGAGTTGTTTCAGGAAATGTCGATTCTAAGGTGTTAACACCTTCCGAGTTACATTCACACTGACCTTCTTTGCACATGTCGGTTGACTTTTATAACTACTGCCAACATTTTTTGTTTTGTTATAAATGATACCCATTACACTGACTTTATATGTAAACGTATTGTTATTGTTTCTCCTCTAAAATTAACCAAGTCACCGTCCTGATCTACTAAGCGAAGTTGAATATTATATATTGTCTTCACGGCGATTGGAAGGTAAATGATTCGAGTTGGAACTTCAGTGATCTCATATCCCGGTGGAACGACAGGAAAGAATTCATGTATAGTATGAACTTTTTGATTATTTATATATGCTCCAGTTGTAATATTACATTCAACACGTAGAGTATTCACTTTTAATATAGATACAGGTAAATCAGATTCATGACTTTCCTCAGCTTTCAGTTGACGAGGAGCAAATCCTAATAATTTACAAATAGAATCTGTCGGATGAAAGCTTATGTTACGATTTGATTTAATGTGACAACCTAATGTATTATTATTAGGTTTAATAGTTAATGCAAACTTATTTGGCAATTTTGCTTTAATATATGATTCAATATCTTTAATTTCATAACTACCTGTTGGTGTAGTCACTACAGAATTATCTATGTAAAACTTATTGCAACCTTTATCAATGTTGGGAGTTGAATTAAATGTAAACAGATCAACAAGTCCAAGTACATATTTCTTGTCTTGTGAGAGCTTAATTGGTGGGAAATAAGTAGTTTCAATAATTGATGAGTTTCCCGTTAACGTTAAAGTAAATGAGTCATTCATGACTGACATCTGTTTTCATACTGATGATTACAACTTTATTACTTGCTCTTATATAGACTAAAACTGTTTGTAATATTAAGTTGATCGCATAGAAACTTTAAACATAAATGTCCACATATAAATGTATCAAACTTTTGATATCTCGCATGATTATATTTTATATAGCTACCAACACCTAAATAGACAATGAGATCTGATGGTGGTGAAAGATTTCCAAAACTATCAAAGTATTCAGTTTTATTGTTAATCTTTTTATATGCTACCCAATGAGTTCCAGGTCCTTCCTTATCATCAAGATTAATAATTGCTGATTCATATTTATGAGGTCCTGTAATAGGTAATTCATTTCGCATGAATACTCCACGAAAATAAGGTATACTTATAATTTTAGCATATTTAAATAGATCAAAGTCACTTAGTGCACGGTGAGGTAGCTTCAAAATTAGTTTTTTTGAGTCCTTTTCTTATTTGTAAATCCTTTCCCTTTATACGGTTGAATATAAAGACCAAGTCTTTGTCGATAAGGTTTTAAGTGTAAACCTTTTCCCAAGACAATAGCCTCCATTGTTTGATTATGTCGTTGAGCTTCTAAAAGTTGTTTCTTGGCTGCATTAGCATCATTTACAGCTTTTACTATACCACCAACCCCTCCGCTAAGAGCTCCAAGAGCACTAAGTCCAGCAAAAATTGGAATAAGTGATAAAATACCACCAACTTTTGATGGTACTGGAAGAATTCTAGGTGTTGAAATTTTCGATCTACCACCAAACTTTTTTATAACCTTTTGTGCACCAATCATAGCAGTTTAAATAGTATCTATAGAATTACCGTTTGACTTCATACATTTTTTAGCAGCATGAACAACTTTATTTAATGTAACTCTTTTATTATTCTTGGAAACTCTCTTCTTCTTCCTCTGCTTTTTATTCTTTTTTATTTTTTTCATCTTTTTCTTTGTATTATCATTAATTTTTAACCCCATACCGAATTTAGATTTAACTTTCATTATATTAGTAACAGCTAATGCAGCAGCTTTTTCACTAATACTAGCGTCCTTGGAAAGAACACGTTGCCAAGCCTTTTCAGCTAATATTTTATCTGCAGAATTTCTTGCTTCTATATTTTCCTTTTCTTTTGAATATGCAATATCATGTGCCTTACAAGCTGTATCCAAAGAATTTATACCTAAATCACCACGAGGTAAACGTTTTTTTAATTTTGGACCAGGTCCACAATATTGGTATCCAGGAATATGTAACTCAATTGGTAATTTATTTATTATATCATTAAGAAAACCTTGACCAGTGTGAGATTTTTTTTTCTTAACTTTTTCATGAATGTCCATTCTTTACTCGACGATGGTTTACAACCGACTGATGGAAATAGATTATAAAAGTGTGATATATATAGTTTTTTCTCAGTCGAGTCCAAGATGCAGTTCAAGGTACAAGCTAATCAGCTCCCGATAGTAAATGTTGATAATCTCATTCAATCCAATAATAATAATGAGGTTAAGCGCCATGGAAATCTGTTTTCAAATAGTATACGCGCAGCTTTTTGCGATCCATCAAATTGTGGAAAAACAAATGCTCTTCTTTCTCTGATTATACATCCGAATGGCTTGAGCTTTGAGAATATTTATTTATACTCAAAGTCATTACAACAGCCTAAATATAAATTTCTAGAAAAAGTATTGAGTAAAGTTAATGGAATCGAATACTTTCCATATAGTGAGCATGAGGAAGTGGTTTCACCTAAAGATGCTAAACCAAATTTAATCTTTATTTTTGATGATATCGCTTGTGAGAAACAGGACAATGTAAGAGCCTTTTTTTGTGTGGGTAGACATGTTAACGTTGATAGTTTTTATCTGTGTCAAACATATGTGAACACTGATATGACGTACAATCAATTTCGAGATTTATGTTCTGCATGTTGGAATTCTGATAGATATGGATTGATAGTTATTGACAAAGATAGAAATTTGAATGAAGGAAGATATATAAAAGGATTTAACTGCTTCATTCATTTATAAATAATATATGTTTCCAGAGAAATATGTTAGTACAATTTTAGACTTCAATACATAAACATGTATCGAAAAGAGTTAGAAACACTTCATCAGGTTGTGAAGGCAAGTGAAGCTATTCGACGAAAACATCAAATACTTAAAAGAGGTAGAGAAAATGCTGAAAATATGTTAAGAGAAACTTTTCAACCATTAGTTACTCCATTAGAAAAATTGGTTGCTGTAACTCATACACCTGTCAAAGTTAAAAATGTGAGGAAAAAAGAAGAAAAAGAAGAAGACTATGATGCATCTTTTAAGACTGCTATCAGTGAAACTGTGCCATTTGATTTATCTGAAAAATATTTCTATGATGCTTTTAGTGAAGAATCTAATATGCATAAAATTAAAAATTAAAATTTGTTTAATGAATCAAAGAATCAAGTGGATTTCTATGATGCTTTTAGTAAAGAATCTAATTTGCATAATATTAAGAATGAAAATTTGTTTAATGAATCAAAGAATCAAATGGATTTTTATGATGCTTTTAGTAAAGAATCTAATGTGCATAATATTAAGAATGAAAATTTGTTTAATGAATCATAGAATCAAGAGTCTAATGATATTACTTTTGAAAAATGTAATATATCTAATACAGATGCAACGGATGAAGAATCTTATAAATTAACAAATAAATTTATACAAATGTTGAATAAAAATAGAAAGCAGTATTTGGATATGGTATATGGAGTACGCAAACTCCCTGACGGTACATTCATAACACAGGCACACAAAAAAAAAAAAAGGTCAAATACCAGAGGGCAGACCAACATATTCCTAGGTTTTTAGGGTCGCTGAAACCGAATATGGCCATGAAAATATTATCTGCTTGCCCATTTTCCCCCTAGCCCCCCCCCTTACACCCCTCGGGGGGTGACATTTCAGTTTTTCCAAAAACGTCAAAAAGGCAGTCTATTCCTATGTTTTTTGGGGCGCTGAATCCGAAAAAGACCACCAAAAGCCAATCCCCCCCCTCCTGCACCCCCTAACACCCCCTGGGAGGGGGTTGGAATTTCGAATTTCACGAAAAGTCGAGTTCGGTGGCTATTTCTATGTTTTTTGGGGCGCTGAATCCGAAAAAGACCACGAAAAGAAAATTCCCCCTCTCCTTCACCCCCTATCACCCCCTGGGAGGGGGTTAGAATTTCGAATTTCACGAAAAGTCGAGTTCGGTATCTATTTCTACGTTTTTTGGGGCGCTGAATCCGAAAAAGTCCACCAAAAGCCAATTGGCCCTCCCCTTCACCCCCTATCACCCCCTGGTAGGGGGTTGGAATTTCGAATTTCACGAAAAGTCGAGTTCGGTGTCCATTTCTATGTTTTTGGGGGCGGTGAAATTGGAAAAGGACACCAAAGGTAAATTCGTTCCGTTATTCACCTCTTAGCATCTAGTTACTAACACTGGGAGGGGGGTTGATATGTTCTCTTTTATGTGTAATTAAGAAGAATAAGCAATGTTTTTTTTACGCATTTGAATAAATAATAACTAGGTAGGCACCGATGATTACACAAGTATGTACCAGCACAATTTGATGGATCTTGATTTTACTACACTTAGCGCGACCCAGGAACAACGGCGTGGACGTGGTAGTTTTTGTTCCCTTTGGGGTGCTTTTTTAACGTGAGTCCCCTTGCCTCTCACGATTGGTGGCGCTGCTTTAATGTGTTTTTCCTTAGAACGAATTTCGCTCATTTAGTTTTTTTATAGTGATGCATTTGAGCGAGATCTCTTCTCAAAAAGTCTCGAAAAAATGAGAATCTCGTGAAAATTACATTGGAAACAAATGAATGTACTGTTTTCGTCTCTTTTATCTTTTATGAAAGGACAGATTCTCGAAATGCATCACTAGTTTTTTGGCATTCATTTCTGCCTATGGTACCGTACTCGCTTGGATTCGAATGACCTTCTGAGAGGTTTTCTTTTCTGAGCCCTTTTTGTTTCTGGTGAATCCCTTTTTAGTGTCCAACAGTAATCGGCCAGCATATTCACATCCCACTTCCCTTGGTAACGACGTTCCATTTCTTTTAGATCCTGGTGAAACCTTTCACCTTGCTCTTCGCTATAGTCCCCTAAATTCGACGGAAAATAGTCTACATGGGACTCCAGGAAATGCAGTTTCAGATTCATCAAGCATCCAAGTTTTTTGTAGTTCTGCAGCAGCTTTTTTATTTCCTTTTTGTAATTTGGACTTTTCTTATTGCCAAAAAAATTTTCTGCTACATTTACAAAGCTAACCCAAGCATTTCTTTCCACAACTGTCATTGATTTTTTAAACTCAGCGTCGCGCAACAACTTCCGAATCTCTGGCCCATCAAAAATCCCTTCTTTGAGTTTCTGTTCCGACTTTTTCGGAAATTTCTCCTGGAGGTATAAAAAAGCTTTTCCCTCTTTGTTTAAGGCTTTTACAAATTGCTTCATCAACCCAAGCTTTATATGCAATGGAGGAAGAAGAACCTTTTCCGGTGATACAAGAGGATTTTTGAGGACATTTGCCAAGCCAGGAACAAAAGAGGTTCTAGCAGGCCATTGGAAGTTATTATAATGGTTCTTTCGATCTCGACTATTCCAAAGGCATAAGAAGCACGGATGACTTGTGAACCCACTTTGTTGACCCAAAAGAATTGTTATTATTTTCAGATCCCCGCAAATTTGCCAGTTATGTTCCGTGTACTTTATTTTTTCGAGTACCAGCTTCAAAGAATTATAGTCTTCTGACATATTAACGGAATGCGCTATTGGGATCGAGGCTAATTCATTGGTGTTGTGCAAGAGTACTGCTTTTAGACTGCGGGTGGAAGAGTCGATGAAAAGCCTCCATTCTTCACTCTTGTAAATGTTTGGTTTCAAAGAATTTATAAGCTCCCGAATATTTGTGCAGTAGACAAGACTTTCTTCTTTTTTGAAAAAGGGAAGAAATTCTTTTTCCCGATTTCGGAAAGAAGAAACCTTAGTACCTTTAGCCAAATGACCGTCCTCCTTGAGACTCGACGCAAGGTACTCAGCTGCATCTTTGGCTAAACCCAAATTTCTTACCACATCATTGAGCTTTTTTTGATCCCATAGTTTTATAGGTCGATCTCGTTTAAAGCGAACATCTCCTTCATCACTGTCAGAATTCGAGTCAACTTCACTTCCGGAATAAGTACTGTTGGAATCCACAGTTGGCTCATTAAGGTCCATTTGACTTTCAACTTCCACTGTATCAGCAGTGACATCCATCTTGACATCATCATCTGAAACATCATCATCGTCATTATAAATTGGAGGGGTGAAAGATGGAATACTTGGATATATAGCGTGATTAGGAGACATCATACCTTTAAATTTGATGGAGCAAATGTAACATTCCACTTGAATTTTGGGCTCTTTCCACATAGCAGGAAACTTCAAAAAATTCTTGCCGCTTGAATTGGATGACCCGCGCTGTAATGTACCCCTGCATTTGTTACAGATACTGCTCGGTACCCATGAATTTCCCCGACCATTTTCAATCTGCAATGAAAAAAGAGAATTGTATTTATCCTCATATTTAGAAAAGTCTCTCCGATATTTTTCTATTTCAAACTTACCACATACGTAACAAAACATGGATCTGTCTTTGTTACAGGTGTGAATGGTATTATCTTGAATATCCATACCATTGTCCGTAGGACCATCAGAAGCGCCTTGAAGATTTTCACGATTTGAACGCAAAGCTCTATTTCCATTAATTTTTGTTCTTGAAGCATTTAACTCAAAAGTAGCCAAGTTGCCCACCACCCTAGAGCTGCGGTTGCATGATGACGACGCCTGCGGGCCCGCTTGCTCACCCTGACCAGCCGCCGATACTGGGGTCTCCCTCCCCTGCATCGTAATCTTCTTCCCTACTTTTACCATGAAGGCATCTTTTTTACCTAGGAACTTAGCCGGTTAACCGTTATCCGCCTTCACCGCGTGGAGGTGTCCTAGTTGCAAAAGTAGATGTGGAAGTAATTCATGAAAATTGAAATTGTAAACCCATCCCATGGGAGGGGGTAAGAGGGTGCTAGGGGGTGAATGAGGGGACGAATTTATTTTTGATCCCTTTTTTCAGTTTCATGGCCCTAAAAAATATTGGAATAGACTCTAAACTCGATTTTTCATAAAATTCGAAATTCCAACCCACTCAAGGGGATATTAGGGGCTTAAGCGGGCGGGAATTAGCTTTTGGTGGTCTTTTTCGGATTCAGCGCCCCAAAAAACGTAGAAATAGACACCGAACTCGATTTTTTGTGAAATTCGAAATTCCAACCCCCCTCCTAGGGGGTGATAGGGGGTGAAGGAGAGGGGGAATTGGCTTTTGGTGGTCTTTTTCGGATTCAGCGCCCCAAAAAACATAGAAATAGACACCGAACTCGACTTTTCGTGAAATTCGAAATTCCAACCCCCTCCCAGGGGGTGATAGGGGGTGAAGGAGAGGGGGAATTTTCTTTTCGTGGTCTTTTTCGGATTCAGCGCCCCAAAAAACATAGAAATAGCCACCGAATTCGACTTTTCGTGAAATTCGAAATTCCAACCCCCTCCCAGGGGGTGTTAGGGGGTGCAGGAGGGGGGGGATTGGCTTTTGGTGGTCTTTTTCGGATTCAGCGCCCCAAAAAACATAGGAATAGACTGCCTTTTCGACGTTTTTGGAAAAACTGAAATGTTACCCCCCGAGAGGTGTAAGGGGGGGGCTAGGGGGAAAATGGGCAAGCAGATAATATTTTCATGGTCATATTCGGTTTCAGCGACCCCAAAAACCTAGGAATATGTTGGTCTGCCCTCTGGTATTTGACCTTTTTTTTTTTTGTGTGCCTGTGTAATTGGTGATACAAAAATTGATTTTGAAGGTCCATACATTAATTTAGTTGGAAAGAAAAAATATTCGAAAACATGTGGATTATTAGAACTTTTATTCACACAACAACCAGATCAAGCTTCCATAAGTTCAAATGACTTAGTAAACTATAAGGAAATTGTTTCTTCTTCTAATGCACATAAAAAGAGTTATAGTCCAAGCAAACAAATGCGCATTAACAAGAGTTCTAAATATACTAATGTTATTGCAAAGCTTTTCACAAAAACAGGAATTTCTTTACAGAAAAAGAGTCGTTTACCACAATGTATGATTGTGAAAAGAGAAACTTATCCAGACTATATTTATTGGGATGGTCCAAATGAGCTTGTAGACCGTTTACGTTTACTGATAGCATCACAACAGGCTGGTAATCCTAGTCATAATAATGAAATTATGTCAATCATTGAGGAATTACGTGAAGCTCAAATCATATATTAATAGTACACTAGAAAAATTGAGATCAGTATCTTGTTGATCATTGATGTATTCAGATGTTTGAAAAAAATAATTGAAAATAAATGATAAAAAATTAGTAGTAGTCAAAGAATTACATAAACAAGCTAGGCGGAACTATCAACGACGTAAGGTACAAATACGGGGGATGGATGAAACATGGCAAGCAGATTTAGTTGAAATGATACCTTATTCTAAAGTTAATAATGGTTTCAAATATATATACTCACAGTTATAGATATATTCTCAAAGTATGCATGGGCTATTCCAGTCAAAAGTAAATGTGGAAAAGATGTTTCTGCAGCTATGAAATCTATACTTTTAAATGGACGTGTTCCTAAAAAATTGCATACTGACAGAGGTAAAGAATTTTATAATTCTCAGTTCGACAGTTTAATGAAGTCTTATAAAATGATATTATATTCAACCTATAGTAATTTAAAGCTTCAATTGTTGAAAGATTTAACCGCACTCTGAAGAATATGATGTGGCCACAATTCAACTTGCAAGGAAAATATAAATGGATAAATATTTTACCATCTCTCGTTTCACAGTATAATAACAAAAAACATCGTACTATTGGCATGAAACCAAAAGATGTCAAAAAAGATGATAAAAGTATGATGTTAAAACGTATATCTAAACAAAGGAAAATTTCAGTTAAGAAAATAAAATTGAAAGTTGGTGATCGAGTTCGTGTAAGCAAGTATAAGAATGTTTTCCGTAAAGGATATACACCCAACTGGACAACTAAAATATTTACTATCACTGCAGTTAAATCAACAAACCCAGTAACGTATAAACTAAATTATTATCAGGATCAACCCATCGAAGGCGGCTTCTACGAAGAAGAAATCTCCAAAGTGAAATACCCAGATGTTTATCTCGTAGAAAAAGTTCTGAAACAACGTCATGATAAAGTCTATGTAAAATGGCTTGGATTTGACAACACACATAATAGTTGGATACAAAAATCAGAAATGTAATCATTCAGCAAATGTTAAAGTTAAATTTTAAATAAGTTAAAGTTAACTTTTAGAAAAGTTAAAGTTAACTTTTGGAAAAGTTAAAGTTAACTTTTTGAAAAGATAAAGTTAACTTTTGGAAAAGTTAAAGTTAACATTTGAAAAAAAACAAGTTTGATTAAGCAAATATGTAATGATTTAATTTTTATTTATTTATTAGTTTAACGTTTATATTATACTTTAGAAAAATATTATTTTTTTAATACTTCAAAAAATGTAAGGAAGATAAGGTAGTAATAAATAAAGTAATACCAGTTTTTAAATTTAAATATTGTTTGTTTATTTTAAACATCCTTTCATATATACATGTTGTATAAGATAATTATACGCACAGAAAAAACGTCAATTCCTTTCTGTAATTTTATAATGATCCCAAGCAAGGGTATCAGTACTTTCAGGTATTATGTAACGTTTGTCATCAAAAGGACTCAGAACTACTTTTAATTGTTTTACAGTATGCACCTTATGTAACCGTGATCTAATTACATGTTGTGTTCTGTTTTGTATCACAAAATTTCGTCAACAATCAACTTAGTCATCAAATTCAATAGTTTTTTGTACAATGATAGATTTAACTCCTTTAGCTTTTTTTGCAAAATCTTGACCATTCACTCGAATGCTATACATCTTACTACGTAAATGAATGAATTCAATAATTATTTGACCATTACACTCATCTTTCATCAATCCAACCTGTTTTATGTTGACTAATGGAATATTATATATATTATTTTTTGAGTAATCTGAAGTATCAAACTTGTCAATATCATTCTTCATATCAGAATAAATATTATCACACTTTAATTCATAAATTAAACTATCTGTATCAGTATATAATAGCTTACAATTTGCACCATATTTTTTTATCATGTATTCATAATGAAAATTATACATTAGTGTTTTCGATAAATCAAGGTTTGATAATCCAATATATATTGGTTTATTCATTACTATCTCAGTTTTTCTGAGTTCGATTGCAAGTTTTCCCGTATACAGCATTATTCATTAACTTGAAAAGGTTCTTTTCAAACTCATTTTTAGCATCTTTTCTCATGGATGTATTGAAATCAATATAAGATTTAAGCCATGTTGATTGATTGAATTTAAGAACTCTATGAATTTTAACTAATTTAAGCCCATTTGAAAGAACCTGTTTCAGTGCTCGGTAATGAACAATGTACCGACTTACGTTTAGGTGAAAGTGTAGTTAAAAGCTTAGACTGTTTTGATTCTATTGGTGGGTTTGAGTGTTCTGAGCAAAATGGTAAATCACTATGACTATCATGTAATTCATTGGGATAGTCTAAATCAACTTCTAAAATGTATCCTGTAGCTGAATCATCTAGTATGTTAAGATTAACGTTATTAACTTGAACCCACTCAAATCCACCATATGGAAGTGGTTGCATCATTCCCCAACCGTAGAGGTTATTAGCATCAAAATACATAATATACTTGACATCCTCATTTTCATTGAATTTTTCCATATACGGATTATTTGCTTTAGCATACCTATTACTACATTGGCTTATACCACCTCTAACACCGCGTTCAATGAACATGAGTTTATCAATGTCTGTAAGGAGTTCCAATTTCACTTTAGTATAATTTAACATTGCATCCCAAGCCAATCATGGGGCAGTATAATAATGAGCAGGATCAAGCTTATAAGCTAGCAAGCATTGATTGCGAAAATTTTCAAAAACGTCTGCCAATAATAGTACATCTGTTTTCATGTATAGATCTATATACTCTCCAAGATTACTACAGTTAAATGTTGACCATACACGTTGTGCATGAATATAATCTTCATTAGTAACTGTACTATCATTGAGAGAACTATAAAATTTATTCTTTTCAGGTAAAGCAGATTCTTTTAATTTTTCAAGTGAGTCTAAATATTCATATGGTAAAACACCTTTGCGTGTGATTAATTCAATTTCATTAGCAGTGAAATTAGAAAATACAGACTTAACAATATTATACTCTGTTAGATATGATGCTAACTTTTCTAAGGACGATGCCATGAATTTAAAGGAATCTATAAAACGAAATTTTATTCCACTTCCCTTTATTCTCTTAGTAAAAGAAATATATTTCTCTTTGTTTATTGGAAGTAGATCAATCTTTCCTTCAAATTCTAAGCAAATGTCTGTAATTATAAAATGAGCATCATATCCACTCAGATTGTGAAATACTACAGGTATTATTCGTGAATCTTGATACTTTAAGTTACATTTTTCATGTGCAGGACCTCGATATTTGCCTGTTAAGTGAGAATGATCACGAACTTTTTTCTGAAAATGTGAGATTTTATCTTCGCAAATGTGACATGTTGTAGAACATACAAAAGCTTCAATCTGGTCTGTTGATAGACTTTCCATTGGAATTGGATTCTGAATAATTGACTCGACAACTGTAGCTAATTGTTGTAGTTCTTGGGCCATCCATTTGGCAGGATCGACACCTACTGGACTTAAATGATATCCAGATAATGATTCATCATAGCTACACTTGACGTAATATCCAATATTAAAGATTTCATGATTTTTAACAATTTCAGTATTGCATGGTCTCCCTCCTCCTACTTCTTCTTCAACAGGTTTAAGGAGACACTCACAATCAGCGTAGATAACAAATGGAACTTTCTCTTTATAAGCAAAGTTCTGAAACTGAACAAAATTTTGTCCTGGTTGAGGAAGTGTAACCTTACAATCATTTAATGATTTACATTCTTCTTCATGGTTTTTAAGCTTCACTTCACTTGTAAAATATTGAAGGCATCGATCAAGATGTATTTTCTACTATTAACTTTAGAAAGTTGTGAACTAACAAGACGAGACAAATTTTTTATCCACACATAATGAAAATTATTTGAAGCAACATTATTATGATCATCCGTATTAGAATTATTACACAGCCCCACAAAAAAAAAAGTGTCATGTACTTTTGACCGGAATACCCTAGCCCTATGTATTTTGACGCGCTGAACACGAATCCGAAGTCCATTTTGCTCCATCACGTCAGGATTTTTTTCTAACCTCAAAAAACATGTCGAATTTTGAGAGGTTGGCGATTTTTTAAAAAAATTTATGGATTTACTTCAAACTTAGTATCTGGGGGTTTTTTGGGTCGCTGATTACGAATCTGAAGTTAGATTTTCAAAATTCAAAATGGCGGATCCAATATGGCGGACGAATTTTGAAAAAATTTGAAGATTTACTTTAAACTTGGTATCTGGGGGTTTTTTGGGTCGCTGATTGCGAATCTGACGTCATATTTTCGAAATTTTTATGAAATTTGGTATCTTCAGGTTTTTAAGTTGCTGAGTGTGATTTCGAAGCGAGTTTCTCACATTTTCAAATATGACTTCTATTACAATTTTATCATAAAATATTCCTTGGTAACAGATTGGATATGTTTGGTGCAGAAGCCAAATAAGAAAGTACATTGTTCCATTCTGCATCTTATTCCTGATGGACATATCATTGTCATTCTATGTCTAACGTTCTTATTGAGCTTTGGCACAATTTAAATCCTGCTGCTTCGATAAATGTAGTAGGCGATGACAACTGCCCCGAAAGGGGATGTGTAGAATGATTCGCTTCCTGTTTATCGAAGTAACGAAGCCAGCGTAGGCGCGCTGCCTTGCAATGGGCGTTAGGGTGTGAGGATGATACCGTAGTGTGTCCGACGACGAGTTGACATTGTCCTCGTCAAAGTCGGAAAGCTCTCATACTTAGGCCTGGGGAGGTATGAGAGTTATCACTCCTAGGACGGTGGACTCGCCTGCGATCGGACCAGGATCCCTAACGTGCGGGTTATTCAATAAATCATGGCTTCTCAAAATCAAAACAACACAAAAACTTCAAATGCTTCAAAAATTAATTTTAAAGCATTAAGATCAAAACACATATGCAATAGCAATGCAGATGCATTTTGTTATATATGTGGACAGTTCGATGTTCCAAAGAATTGTAAACCAATCAATGACAATATTAGACAAATTTACAAAGATTGCTTTGATTTAGAGATAGCTGATCAAAATGAAAATTGTGTTTCACACAAAATTTGCTTATCCTGTCACATAATGTTAACTCGTTGGAATAATACTAAGGAGGATAAGTACTTTAAATTTAAAAAACCAATGCTGTGGAAAAAACCATTGAAACAAGAAGATTGTTACTTTTGCATGACCAATGTAGAAGGTTATAATAACAAGAATAAAGGAAAAATATTGTACGCTGATGTGACAACTGTAACAAAACCAGAAATTTTTTGTGATACACCTTATTCTTCTTCAAAAAATTTTGAAATCGACTGTTCAAAAGTAGAAGATGTATTTAGTGATATAGATGACGACATGAGTATTGATGACAAAGATGACTATTACATTCCAACTGGTGAACAGGAAGAAGAAATACCTGAAAAGTTCACACAAGAAGAACTCAGCAATCTCATCAGAGATTTAAAACTACCAAAAGACTACATCTTCCTTTTATCGCGATAGGGAAAAGGAATTCAGAAAATATTTTACAGAAGACAAAAAGCAGTCATTGGTATATTGTTCTGACATTAATGGGTTAATGGATCAATTAAAACCTGGCGTATACAAAGATGAAGATTGGAGGTTATTGATAGACTCTTCTAAAAGAAGTTTAAAAGCAGTATAACTTCATAATACTAATATTTATGGTTCAATTCCTATGGCTCATTCTACAGAACTTAAAGAAAGCTATGAATCTGTAAAACTAGTTTTAGATAAAATAAAATATCAAGAACATAACTGGCAAATTTGTGGGGATTTTAAGATCTTAAGTATTATGCTTGGACAACAAGCAGGTTTCACAAAAACGCCCTGTTTTTTGTGTCTGTGGGATAGTAGAGATAGAAAGAATCATTACAAAAAAAAGGAATGGCCAAAAAGAAAATCTTTTAAACCAGGATCGAAAAATATCATTAAGAAGCCATTGATTCATCCCTCAAAGGTATTGCTCCCACCATTGCACATTAAACTAGGAGCAGCAAAACAGTTTGTTAAGAGTTTAGAGAAAAATGGAAAATGTTTTAAATACCTAGAACAAAAATTCCCTGAGGTCTCTAATGCCCAACTAAATGGGGGAGTTTTTGATGGCCCACAAATTCGAAAATTATTAAAAGATGAGAAATTTTTCAGAAACATGAGTAAAACTGAGAAAAATGCATGGATTAGTTTTAAACTAATTGTTAAAAATTTTCTGGGGAATAACAAAAGCGAGAATTGGGAAGAAATGGCAAATAATATAATAACAAACTTCGGAAAGCAAGGATGCTTGATGAACAGGGACAGCGATTTCATCAAGACCTTAAAGAAATGGAACGTCGTTATCAAGGAAGGTGGGGCGTAAATATGATGGCCGACTTTTGCTGGATGCTGAAAAGGGATGTTGTACCAGGTAGTGTGAACTTAAAGAGAAAACCGCTACACAGATCTTTCGAAAACAAAAGAGTGCGCTACCATAAAAAGGAATAAAGGAAAATTATATACTTCAGAACTGACATATTGAATTTTGACAATCTGTTTTCAGATTTGCAATCAGTCAAGCACAAACCACTATATACCAAATTTTATGTAAATTTTAATATTTTAAAAAAATTCATCAGCCATATTCTTGCCGCCAAGTAAATCTTAATATGATTTTTAATTCGGCCGCCATATTGGATTCGCCATTTTAAATTTAGAAAATTTAACTTCGGATTCGTAATCAGTGACCCAAAAAACCCCCAGATACCAAGTTTGAAGTAAATCTTCGATTTTTTCAAAATTCGTCCGCCATATTGGATCCGCCATTTTAAATTTTGAAAATCTAACTTCAGATTCGTAATCAGCGACCCAAAAAACCCCCAGATACCAAGTTTGAAGTAAATCTTCAAATTTTTTAAAAATTCGTCCGCCATATTGGATCCGCCATTTTGAATTTTGAAAATCTAACTTCAGATTCGTAATCAGCGACCCAAAAAAAATGTTTTTTGAGGTTAGAAAAAAATCCTGACGTGATGGAGCAAAATGGACTTCGGATTCGTGTTCAGCGCGTCAAAATACATAGGGCTAAGGTATTCCGGTCAAAAGTACATGACACTTTTTTTTTTGTGGGGCTGTGTAATTCTCGGCTTTTTTAAATTATTTTTTTCAATTCTTAATTATATTCTTATATTTTTGATAAAATAAATAAAGAACATAAATTCTTTAAATTTCAATGTCATTTTTAAACTTTTAATGATTTTCTTCCATTTTCAACTTTCAATTATTTTGTTGAATGGTAATTATTTATTTATGTTTTCAATCCAGTTGTTAAATGTGCAATCATTTCCAACAATTATCCCTATAATTTTCTTAATTTTTCAATTTGAAATTATTTTCTTTAAATCTAATAACTCTTGTTCAATTTTTTAAATTATTTTTTTCCGTTGTTCTATTAATCTTGACATTTTTCTAATTTCATTTTTAATTGACAATTATTTTCGACATTTTTCAATCATTTCAATTAATTATTAATTATTTTTTGCAGTTTTTAATAATTTCCTACAATTTTTTCAATTTCCAATTATTCTCTTGAAATTTTTTAATAATTCATTAATTTTTTCAATTATTTTGTTGGGCTGTGTATTAATCTAGTCATTTTTTGAATTTTGTTTTCAGTTGTCAATTATTTTTGTCAGTTTGTAATTATTTTTTAAAATTTTAATTCATTAGTTCCATTTTTTAATTATTTTCTTTAATTTTGCTTCCTCATAGAGGAAGTATTGTTATACCCTCATATTATTGATTATATTTTTTGTACATATTTCGACATATTTCGACCTCAGGATGTCGAAAATGAAGTTTTTAAAAAATGTCCGTGTGTGTGTATTTGTGTGTGTGAGTTTCCACTTTATCTCGAAAACTATAATACTTAAAACTATGTTTTTTACGAAATTATAGATCCCTCAGTGGGACAAATTATGATATACGTTTGAAACCGATTGATCAATTCTAAATATTTTTTTTTTGCTTTTACAAATTTTGAAAAAATCGTTTTTTGCAAAATTGTACATTTTTAAGAAAGTTAAAATGTAAGTATTTTATTCGTTTTATTTTTTAAAAACGCATCGATTGAGCTATTAGCGAAACCTTCAGTGCAATTTAATCCAAAGTTATTAGCATTTTAAAAATCGAAAATTTTTAAAATCTTGTTTTTTAATAATAATTTTTTATGCTTTGTTATAAGCTTTAATATATTTTCATTATTATGTATGGGTAATTAAAATACATTGAATGAGCTATTTGCGAACCTTTTACTGTAATCCTGTTCCAAGTTATCAAAGTTTCAAAAATTAAAAATTTTCTAAATGTTTTTTTGCGTTTTATATAAATTTAGTGATATTTGTAATAATCTCTATGAGGAAGCAATGTTTTCAAGAAATGAATACCAAAAATCACTCATACCAAATAAATACTTAAGGTACAACTTGGCAGCAGTTTTTATTAGTTACTTTAATTTTCAATTATTTTGTTATTTATGTTTTAAATATTTTTTTCTTTTTATTTTTTGTCACCTTTTCCAGGTAAAAAATTCCTCTTTTCACATTTTTTTTTAAAAAAAAGGGTACTGTGATGCCTGTATGATTAAAAATTTTATTTTAAAAAAATTGTTTAATAAATAAATGTTTGGTGTTTTTTACATAGTGTGAAAATTTTCAAATTTTATTGAGTAAAAATAAAAAATATATCTTCTGTAAGAATCAATCCGTCCCAATTCTAATTGGGTTTATTCGAATTAGAAACAGATTGATTCGGATTGAAATAACAGTATTCGAACGGATTAAAATGAAGCTTCGGAATGCATCGGATTAGTTCGAAAAGAATTTTACTCAAGTTACATCCATTTCTAGTTTCGGATAAAAACTGATTGGCTCGGAAACAAATTTTACAATGTCTCGGAAAAAACTAAATGAACTCCAATCCAATACTTTTGTCAGGGATGCAAAAGAACAGTAAGAAATAGCTGACAAATGAGATGAATTTTTCATATAAAATTAGAATTTCGAACCTGAATATCTCAATTTTGAGGAAGGCAAGGGGTACTGAAATTTTAACCAGATATGGGGCATATATAAATTAAAATAATATTTTCTCACAGTATAAAGAAAATCGATTTTTTCAAGTACAACTGCCGTGGACGTACCTTAAAAATTGTCAATTCTGGATCAGTGGAAAAACAATTGTCAACTAAATAGAATTGAAGAGTTTCTTTTAAGTATTAGCAAATACCTGGCGTCTAAATTGTCAATTTGTGTCTAGAACGATCAACGAAGTAGGCAAAGGGTTAATATATTATGTGCGCGTCCGCATGAAAAGGGCCCAATTCGTCGATTTTACTTTACAAGATATTTGCATTTTTCTAAAGAAGGTTCAGATTTTCGAATTTATTTTTATTTCTGAAAAACAAACTAGGTAATGTCCCACGAGGAATCATGCGTTTTTTAGAACTTTATCATAATTAAAAGCACAAGATAATCTTATTTTTAATTCTTAAAATGCATGGGCGCTAATGGTAATCTTGAAATTCATATTTGTTTTTCTCGAAACTAGTTTTGACCCTTCTAACTTTGAATGCTTGTAACTTTGTAATGTTTTCATCTAAAAGATTCCAAGATCTCTCAAAATGTTTGAAATTTAATTAAGAATATGGTCTTATAGAAAACTCCAATGATGCCAAAGTGGGCCCTTTCTATGCGGACGTACACATATAATAAAATTAATTATATATAACGCGTACCAACCTAAACATCAGCTGACGCTCCGCGTGTTAGAATAGCAAGCGTTCTTGAAAATGTTATTCAGCTGATGGAGTTAAACTGTAATAAACACTAAGATTTTCTTCCTTTTAATCTTCACAAATCTAAAAGCAACATTGTTAATAGAGTTTTTGACACAAGGTTATATTATCTAAAAGTGTGTGAAATACGGTCACATCTAGGGAAATCTTGATTTGTGTGATTACTGAACTCGCTTCGCTCGTGCGGCAAACTACACATGAGTCTCTATTCCCCTACACATGTGCCCTTGTTACCTATAATTATACTAAATTTCTGCAAAAATCGTTCGCTGTACAAAATAATTACTTAGTTCTATTCTTTTTATTTTAGATTCAGCTGCAACAAAAAGTGGTGAAGTCTTTGCAGAAGGATGCTGAAGAACAAATCACTCCTGTCTAACATAATTAACCATTTCATTTCACTAACTTTTTATCTGCTTCATGTAATGAAAGCGCTGACGACGATCTTATTAATTCTTTCACTAATCAAGAGGAAACAATTTTTCAAAACGACGATCCAATTAACAGTGTTAAACGGATCAGTCATGTGACAATGTTTTCGGAGTCCCAGTTGACTACCCGAGATGTGTCACTAATGATCATGGCTAATAGTGTACGCTTCCATCTAACTTACGAGGCCAGAGATGCTTTGTTTAAATGTGTAAAATTTTCGCCGGACCAACATTTCAAAAATGGAATATCAGCAAATATGTAATTAATAAGCTTTATGATCCACCAGACGAAGTAATAAAATTATTTTTCATGTGTAGTAAATGTTATGAACCACTACTGCCACCAATTTTAAATAAAGAATTCAAAAAATGCCATGTAAAATGTATATGTAAGGAAGAATATGATTTATCTACACAGTCTTCGAATTATGTGATTTAGGTGGAATTAAAGTACCAAATATCAATGTTTCTTAAAAATAAAGAAATCAAGCACGCATTATTACAGAACATCAGAAATATTAAACAAGGTAAAAATAAATCAGAAGCTATACAGGACGTTTGTGACAGTGCATTGTATAAAAAAATTCAGAAAAAATTCTCTCATGCATCTCGCTTAGTGACTTATCACTATTTTACTGATGGTGCTCCACTTTGCAACAGCGAAGTCAAATCCTTTTGGCCATTGCAAATTGTTTTAAACGAGTTGCCTCCTAAAATTCGATTTAAGTATCCTCTCTTAGCTGGTCAATTAATATATTTTACATACTTATAATAATTTAAAACACGGTTTGGGTTCTCTAAAACTGGATATAAACATGATAAAACTGCCCATTTGAAACATTTATTATCTTGGTTATCTACATTAAGACATGCATTTTTTAATTTTATTTCATTTGGTAATTCTATGTAAGAACCAACACGTAATGGATTATACTTATTTATGTTTATTTCCAGTTTTATAATTGAATGTAATGTCCATTGAGATTCGTTTATTTCAAAAAGCTCTACATCCTTTAATAATGTTTCTTCAATGTTTTTACTATACCAGTCTGCTAATATAATAGAAGGGAAAATTATTTCACTTTTCGTGTTAAAATGTATATATAAAATCACTAATTTTTTCTTCGAAAAGTGTCTTTGAATCATTTAAAAACGCCTTTATATCTGTGTGAATCAAATTTATGATAATACTTGTTCTAATATAATTCTGAAAAGCTTTCTCGGTATCTGTCCAACGTATGCGATTACTTATTTCATTAGAAATTACATTACCTGCCCCGTGTTGTGAATATTTTTGAAAATTTGTGAAAAGACATAAAACTAGTTGAATTAAATTTAGACATCGCATTCTATCAGTATTTACAAGTAAGGAATTCAGTATACTTCTTAGGGTGCTCAAAGAATTATTACACACATTCAACCATCTACTAACAAACATCATTTTATCGTTTGAATCTTGTAATAATTGTAGAAGAGATAGCGCATCTTCAATGGATAGAATAAGGTCCCCACATTCCTTAAGAAGCGTTGCATTATTTCTCGTCCTTTTAGCAGCATCAACCCTTTCTCTTCATTCCCCAGGATTTTTACGTTTATCACACATTCTGCAAATCATAAAAATAATTTATAAATTAGTATAATAATATTAGGTTAAATTATAATACCCCCCCCTTCCAATTGCTTGTTATATGTGAACATACCTTTAAAACTTTAACACAGCAATGTTCATGTACTCCAACTGCTACGACGTCAGTCAATTCAACAACGTTGCGTTTCCTAGACCCCAGCTGTAGACAGTCAGAGAATACTTCTAATGGCTGTGACGCTGCTCCGCACGTATGCAAGATTTGGTCAGTCAGAGGATACTTCTAATGGCTGTGACGCTGCTCACACACGTATGCAAGATTGGCTGGTCCAGTATCTTTCAACACTCTCCACCACTCCGAGGTCCTCTGAGTTCCCTCTGGCAGCCCTTCTAGTAGTAGAAAGTAGTAGCTCGCTCCAGACAGGTGACCGTAGTGCTATTTCCCCATAAAACGTCGCCTTATATACCCAATCACATGGATTCACACATATACAATGCATATACCAGTTCACCCCACTAGTCTGTTTCACCCCACTATCCTAAACTTTAGACGCCACACGCATCTCGTTGCGCACCATGCGTTGAGTCAGGCCCAGGACCACATGCATCTCGTTGCACACCATGCGTCGAGTCAGGCCCAGCGTGGCCCACCCCCAATCCACCCGGCTAATACTGCGCGGTATCTCGCGATTCAGCCATCCCTCGCGGTTTTTATTATGATTTTTGAAATTTGAGATCATATATGCAAAGTGGGCGGTGGGTGGTATTTTGAAAATTCAAGTCCCAATACATTATTTATGGTATGTGGGTGGTTGGGTGCATAGTTACAATGAAAAGATATACTAGATTAGTGTTGGACTGGTGGGTGGGTGGGTGGTTGGTGGCAGGTTGGGTGGTGGGTTGGGTGGTGGGTGGTAGTACCAAAGTTAACAACAATATATTGTTTATGCAAATTATAAATCCAGCGCCATCTAGCTGTAACTTACCGACAGAAATCTGCATTACCAACCAAGAGTAATTATAAAACTAGCGCCATCTAGCGGTAACTTACCGACAGAAATCTGCATTACCAACCGAAGGTAATTATAAAACTAGCGCCATCTAGTATATAAAATATTATATATTATATATTATATAATTATATAATATATATTAATATATTATATTAATATATATTAATAAATTAATATATATTTATTATATATTAATAAATATAATAAATAAATCAATTATAAAATTATGTTTATTAAAATAATAATTTTATTATTTTAATTTATAAATTTATAATTTATAAATTTAATTATTTTAATTATTTTATTTTTATAAATGAAAAAATATTAGGATTAAAAAGTATAATTAATATCATTTGAATAAATAATAATTATAGTTTGGTAAAAATTTATTTAAAATTTGAAATATTAGTATTAATAGGGATAATTTATTTATTTTATGTATTAGTAATTATTGTAAAAATAATTTTTTATTATAATCCTAAAACTTTACGTAAAATAGTTTAAATTATAAATATAAAATAAAATGATAATAACTAAGATAAAATTTAATGATTTAGTAAAAATATTATTTTTACCTACACCTGTTATTGTTAATTTAATAAGAAATTTTGGTTCATTATTAGGAATTTCTTTAATAATTCAAATTATTAGTGGTTTATTTTTATCAATACATTATATTGCTAGGGTTGAAATAGCTTTTGATAGGGTTGTTAATATTATTCATGATGTTAATTATGGTTGATTAATACGGTTAATTCATATGAATGGGGCCTCGTTTTTTTTATATATGTATATTTATGCATATTGGGCGAGGGATATATTTTAATTTATATTATTTAAAGTATACTTGACTTTCTGGAAGAATATTATTTTTAATTACTATAGGGACCGCTTTTTTAGGGTATGTGTTACCTTGAGGACAAATATCTTTTTGGGGGGCAACAGTAATGACTAATTTAGTGTCTGCTGTTCCTGTAATTGGAAATGAAATTGTAATTTGGTTATGAGGAGGGTTTAGAGTTGGTGGGGCTACTTTAAATCGATTTTATTCATTTCATTTTATTCTTCCTTTTATAATTTTATTAGTTGTTATGTTGCATTTAATAAGGTTACATATTACAGGGCCAAGGAATCCATTAGGAGTTAATAGAAATTTATATAAAATTTCTTTTCATAGATATTTTTCAATTAAAGATGTTCTAATATTTTTGGTTATAATTTTATTTTTAATATTATTATGTTGTTTAAATCCTTATGTGTTAGGAGATCCAGAAAATTTTAGAATTGCTAATTCAATAGTTACTCCTATTCATATTCAACCAGAATGATATTTTTTATTTGCTTATGCAATTTTACGGTCAATTCCTAATAAATCGGGGGAGTTATAGCTTTGTTAATTTCAGTTTTAATTATTATAATTTTACCTTTTTTTAAAAAAATAAAAGTTCAAGGGTTTGCTCTTTATCCATTAAGTCAAATTTTATTTTGATTTTTTTTAAAATATTGTTATGTTATTAACATGAATTAGTATAAAATCGATTGAGTATCCATATGTTGAACTTGGTCAAGTGCTAACAATTTTATATTTTATATATTATTTTTTAAGAATTTTAATATTAATATATTGGGATATTTTATTTAAGAATTAAAATTATTTTATAGTTTATAAAAATATTAAATTGCAAATTTAAAGATTTAATTTGAATTAATAAAATATTATAAGAAAAATGGAATAAATTGTAATTTTTTGAATAATGATATGTCTGAAAATTAAAAGGGTTATTATGATATAATAAATTATGTAATTATAAATTACTATCATTAAAGATAAAATTGATATTATAAAATTGATATTATAAAATTGATATTATAAAATTGATATTATAAAATTGATATTATAAAATTGATATTATAAAATTGATATTATAAAATTGATATTATGAAATTGATATTACAAAATTGATATTATAAAATTGATATTATAAAATTGATATTATAAAATTGATATTATAAAATTGATATTATAAAATTGATATTATAAAATTATAAAATTATAAAATTATAATATTTGATGAAAAATGTTAAAATTTAAATTTTTTTATTTAATTAAAATAATATTATGTTGAATACATTTTCAGTAAATTTTTAGAAAAAAAATTAATTATTATAAATAAACGTATTGAAAAAGAAATTTATTTAAATTTATATTATTAAAGAAATATTTATTTTGTGTACCTTTTGTATTAGGGTTAATTAAAAATATTTATTTATACAATAAAATTTTCGAAATTAATTGGGCTAAAATTTAAATTATTATTAAAATTTTAGGTTTATTTAAAATTTAATTTTAGAAATAAGATGTTATTTAAAATTAATTATATCTAATTTTTTAATAAATGAATTTAATTCAAAAATTTTTTGAAATTATTTAATAATTTTTGATTAAAAATTTAAAAGATTTTAAAATTTTAAGGGGTCAACTTTAAGGTTTATAATTAAAAATAGTTTAAAGAGATTAAATTTAAAAGTATAATTTAAAATTTTCATTTTTTAAAAAAATGTAATAATTTATAAAAATTTAATAAATAAATTTAGTTAATAATTTTAAATTAATAATATTAAAATTGATAAATTAATTTAAATTTTATAGGAATAATGATTAAATTAGTAAATATATAAAAAAATATTATTTTATAATTAAAGTATAAAAATTTAAAATAATGAGTTAAGCAAAATAAATTATTTACCTGTTTAATAAAAACATGTCTTTAAAAATATTTATTTAAAGTCAGGCCTACTCAATGAGTTAATTAAATAGTTGCAATATTTTGATTGTACAAAGGTAGCATAATAAATTGGCTTTTAATTAAAGAATTGTATGAAAGATTTCATAAAATAATAACTTTTTTATTTTAAAAAAGATTAAACTTTATTTTTAAGTAAAAAATCTTAAATAAATTTATTAGACGAGAAGACCCTATAAAATTTTATAGAATAATTATATTAAATTTTAAAATTAAAAATTTTAGTATGTTTAAATTTATTTTTTTGGGGGTATAAAAAAATTATAATAATTTTTTTATAAATTAATATATTAATAAATAAATTAATAAAAAGAGTGATAATAATAAATATTAATAGATTAAATTACTTTATGGATAACAGCATAATATTTTTAAAGAGACCTTATTGATAAAAAAGTTTATGACCTCGATGTTGAATTAAGATAAATATTTAATGAAGAAATTTAATTATTAAGTTTGTTCAACTTTTAAAATCTTACATGATTTGAGTTAAAATCGGTGTGAGACAGATTGGCTTCTATCTTTAAATAATTTTTAAGTAATTGTACGAAAGGACTTTAACTTTTAATAAAAAATAAATAATTAATTTAATCTGAATAAAATTAATAGTAATATAAAAGTTATTAAATTATATAGTTTAAATAAAAACATTATAATTTCATTATAAAAATAATTTAAATAAATTTATAATTTAAATTTATATTAAGTTTAATTTATATTTTAAATTAATTTATAAAATTAGATTTTAATATATAAATTTTTGTGAAATAATTAATTAAATAAATTAATTTATTTATAATTTTAATTAATAAAATTAAAAAATAAAAGAAATTTTTATTTTGTTAAATTTTATAATTATTAAATAATTAAGTGCCAGCTTTTGCGGTTAAACTTAATAATATAAGATTAATTGATTCAATAAAAATATATAAAAAATTTTATGATTTAAAAATATATAAATATTAAAATTAATTAGTGAAATAAAAAATTTTAATAAAAATAAATTTTTTATAAATATAATTATTAGAAATAATTTTTAATAATTTAGTAATTAAATTAGGATTAGATACCCTATTATTTAAATTTAAATTTATATTATTAAATTAAATTTAAATAATTAAATTAATAGATTTGACGGTATTTAATATTATTCAGGGGAATTTGTTGAGTAATTGATTTTCCACAATAAAATAAACTTATTTAATAAAATTTATATATTTTTGTTTAAAAAAATTTTTATTAAAATAATTTTAAAATTTTTTAATTAAAAATTATTCAAATCAATATATAGTTTATAATTAAGATTTAATGAATTACAATAAATTTATAATTTATTAATTAAAATTTTTAATAATTTTAAAAAAATAGGATTTGAAAGTAAATTTTATTAATTAATAAAATTGATTAAAAATTTTAAATATGTACAAATTGCCCGTCAATTTAATTGTGTAATAAAAATTAAATAAGTCGTAACAAAGTAAATATACTGGAAAGTGTATTTAGAATAATTAATTTAATAAAAAGTTTAATTTTTATCTTAATAAGATAAAATATGAAAGATAAAAATTGAAAAGAATAAATAAAAAAGTGGGGTTTAAAATTAAAAAAAGAGTATTAATGAAAACTTAGCGTATAGAGAAAAAAAATGGTTAAAAATTTTAAAAAAATGAAAAAAAAATGAAAAAAAATGATTAAAAAATGAAAAAAAATTGAAAAAAAAATATTAATGAAAATTTAGTATATTTAAATTTTAAAAATTGAAAAAAATTGAAAAAAATTGAAAAAAAATTGAAAAAAAATTGAAAAAATGTCAAAAGTAATATTAAAATAGATAACCCAATAAATATCTATTTAACTGGGGGGGAAACTATATTATTTAAGAATTAATTAATTATTGAGCTATTAATTAATTTATAATTCGAGCTCTTAAACTTTAGAAATATTGATCATTTCCGGAAACGGAAGGTTTCCGCCTGGAGTAACTAAAGATCTATTAAAAGAGGCAAAAAGAGGAGTCTTAAAAAATTATTTCCCTACTCAACTTAAACTTCATATGTATATAAATTATTTATAATAAATAAAAAGAAAGAAGAAAGAAGGGAAAGAGGGGAAAAAGGGGAAAAATTAATTAATTAATTAATTGGATTTTATAATTTAAAAAAAAATCATTATAATTATTAACAATAATTTACTTCTTTTTGGTTTCAATTAAGATTAATTTGATTTTAAAAATATTAATAAAATTAAATTAATAATTTTAATATGACATATTAATGTTATAAAATTTAACTAATTTTTAAATTATAAAAGAAAAATTTCATTTTAATATCTTCAATATTATGTTTTTAATAAACTATTTTATATTAAGAAATAAAAATAATTTTATTTATTTTAAATTAAATTAGAAGTTTAATTATGTTATTATTTCTTAGAATAAAATTGAATAGATTAAAAGTTTATAATCTGAAATTTAAGTTGAAATTAAATTATAATATATTAGATTTATTCAAAAATAAATTTAATAAAATAATTTTTAAATGCAATTTAAATGTTATAAAATTTTAACTATTATTCAATAAATTTATTTTAATCAATTTAATGAACCTTCTATTCATTCATAGTATAATCCAAAGGTTAAAATTAGAAGGATAAAAATGAATAGAAATATATTTGTTATAAAATTTAATTTTATATAAAAAATAATTGGTAAAATTAAGGAAATTTCTACATCAAAAATTAAAAAAATGATTCTAATTAAGAAAAATTGAATTGAGAAGGGGAGACGTATTGAGGATAATGGGTCAAACCCACATTCAAAAGGAGTTAATTTATTACGATTAAATTTAGTTTTTTTGGAGATAATTAAATAAATTGAAATAATAATTGAAGAGATTAAAATAATTAAAATATTTGATATAAATAAATAAAATATTTATTATATTAAATAAGATTTAATTTAATTTTTTCATTGGAAATAAAATGTAATTGTTTATATACTATATAATAAAATAATTTAAATTAATAATTTCATCAATAAATTAAGGTAAATACAATAATTCAGATAATATCAACAAAGTGTCAGTATCATGGTGAAAGTTCAAATCCTAAGTGGTGGAAGGAAGTTATATGATTATTAAATAAACGTATTAATGTAATTATTAAAAAAATTGATCCAATGATTACGTGGGGACCGTGAAGTCCAGTAGTTATAAAAAAAATTGATCCATAAATTGAATCGTTTATAGAAAATGATGCTTCATTATATTCAATTATTTGAATAAATGTAAAAATTATTCCTAATATAATTGTTAATAATAATCTAATTAGAGAATTTAATTTATTTTTATTTAAAATTGAATAATGAGTTCATGTAATTGTAATTCCAGAAGATAAAAGGATAATGGTATTAATTATAGGAATTTGATATGGATTGAATTGTTTAATATTTAGAGGAGGTCAAAGGCTTCCAATTTCAATATTAGGGGATAAGGCTGAATGAAAAAAAGTTAAAAGAAAAGAAATAAAAAATATTAATTCTGAAATAATAAATAAAATTATTCTTAATTTGATACCTTTAATTAAAATTAAGGTATGTATTCCTTGAAAAGTTCTTTCACGGATAATATCACGTCATCATTGGTAGCTACATAAAATGATTGATAATAGTCCAATTAATATTAAAATATTAATTTTATAATTTAATATTATGATTCTACCAATTATGGAAATAAAAATTCTTAGAGAAGTTAAAATTGGTCATGGTCTAATAGTAACTATATGGTATGGGTGATTATAAAATATTTTTATTAAGAATATATTTATATATTTATTTTTCATAATTAGTTTCTGAAGAGTATAAAGTTCTTAAAATTGAAAATACATAGGCTTGAATAAATGAAACTGCTAATTCTAAAGTTACAAGAGTTGATTGAGATAAAATTAGAAATATAATTATAATTAAATTTATTGATGATGAGGTTTGTCTTATTAAGTTAGTTAATAAGTGTCCAGCAATAATATTTGCTGAGAGTCGAATAGCTAATGTTAAGGGTCGGATAATGTTTCTAATAGATTCAATTATAACTATAAAGGGTATTAAAATATAAGGTGTACCATGGGGGGTAAGATGAATAAATATGTGGGTTGTATTTATTATTCATTTATATATTATAAATCTAATTCATATTGATAGGGAAATAGAAATAGAGAAAGATATATGTCTAGAGGTATTAAAAATATATGGGAAAAGTCTTATGAAATTATTAATTATAATAAATGAAAAAAAAGAATTAAAAATTAAAATATTTAATGAGTTATTAAAAATGAGAGGGATTTTTATTTCATTAAAGATAAATGAATTTATAATTTGTCAAATTTTTAAATATTTTGATGATAATATTCAAAAAATTTGTGGGATAAATATTAAAAAAATTAATGTTCTTAATCAGTTTAGTGATATTAAATAATTTGTTATTGGGTCAAAAATGGAGAATAAATTTGTTATCATTTAAATTTAAATAAATTTTTTTTCTAGTTTTTATATTATTAGTTAATAAAGAATTTAAGTTTCAATTAAAAAAGTTAAAATGAATTAACTTTATTGTTATTATAAATTATATTAAAAAAAACATTATTAAAAATAATCAATTTATAGGCTTTATTTGTGGAATTATTATTTATTAAATTATAGATTATTAAGAGTAAAGAAATTACTATAAATGATTTAACAAATCATTACTTTAAGTTTAAGATACTTAATAAATTAATTAAAGTTATTATTCATTTAATAAAATTATTAGTTGAAGTTGATTCAATAGAGATTGGTATAAATGAATGGTTAGCTCCACAAATTTCAGAGCATTGGCCAAAAAAAATTCCTGGGCGGGAAATAAATAAATTTATTTGATTTAATCGTCCAGGAAGGGCATCAATTTCAATTCCTATTGAGGGAATTGTGAATGAATGAATTACATCATCAGATAAGGTAATTAATCGAAGTTGGGTATTTATAGGTAAAATAATTCGGGTAGAGACATCAAGTAAGCAAAATGAATTTAATGATAAGTCTTTATTTATATATATTTCAATAGGGGTTTGGATAAAGTCTGGGTATTCAAATGTTCAAAATCATTGATGTCCAATACATTTAATTGAAAATATAGGGAAGCATATTTCATCTATTAAATAAAGAATCTTTAAAGAAGGAATTGCTAAAAAAGTTAATATAATTATAGGGATGATAGTTCAAATAAATTCAATGAGTTGATTATCAATATTTAAGTTAATAAATTTATTTTTATTATTTTAATAATTGTTATTATAATTGTTAAAGTAATTAAAATATTTATAAATAATGTGTAATCATGGAAAATTATTAATCATTCTATTATTGGTGAAGAAAAATCTTGAAAGTTTGAAGAATTTCATGTTCTTATTAGTGTTTATATAATAATAATATATATATATATATATATATAGTTTATATTTATATAATATAATAAATATAAGTTTTTAATTATATTAAATTATATTAAATTGCATTAGGTATATTAATTGGATATTTGTCTATGTCTTCCTTTGTAAATATAATTTCATCTTTATATTTATTAGTATTTTTATTTTTATAATTATATTTATTTGGTAAGAATAATAATGAAATTTCATTATAAGAGTGATTTAATGGAGGATAATTATGAGATCATTCAATTGAAGAGTTTAAATAATTTGTAAATAAAATTAGACGTTCAGAATAAAATCTTTCTTAAATAATAAAAATTAGTAAGTTAATTCTAAAAATTGAAATAATTGATCCTATTGATGAAATTGAATTTCATAATATGTATCTATCTGGATAATCAGAATATCGTCGAGGTATTCCTCTTAAACCTAAAAAATGTTGAGGAAAAAATGTTATATTTACTCCTGTACATATGGAGAAAAATTAAATTTTTAATCATTTTGGATTTATTGATATACCAGTAATTAAAGGGAATCCGTGGATAAATCCACTAATAATTGAGAATACGGCCCCTATAGATAAAACATAGTGAAAGTGGGCGACAACATAATAAGTATCGTGTATAATAATATCAATTGATGAATTAGATAAAGTAATACCTGTTATGCCTCCTAGTGAAAATAAAAAAATAAATCCTATAATTCATAAAGTTGAAATATTATAATTAATTTTTGATCCTGATATTGTTGCTAGCCACCTGAAAACTTTAATTCCTGTGGGGATTGCAATAATTATAGTTACTGAAGTATAATATGCTCGTGTATCAACATCTATACCAACAGTAAATATATGGTGTCCTCAAAGAATAAATCCAAGGGCTCCAAATGAAATTATTGCATATATTATACCTAGGGATCCAAAAGTTGTTTTTTTACCATATTCGGTAAAGATAATATGAGAAATTATTCCAAATCCAGGTAAAATTAAAATATAAACTTTAGGATGACCAAAAAATCAAAATAAGTGTTGGTATAGGATAGGATCACCTCCTCCTATTGGGTCATAAAAAGATGTATTGATGTTCCGGTCAGAAAGTAATATAGTAATTCCCCCCGCTAATACTGGTAAGGATAACAATAATAAAATAGTGGTAAGAAAAATGGATCAAGTAAATAAAGAAATTTTATCTATATTTATTAAATTTGGTCGTATATTTAGAATAGTTGTGATAAAATTAATTGATCCTAAAATTGAAGAGACTCCTCTAAGATGAAGAGAGAAAATTACTAAGTCAGTTGAAATTCCTGGGTGGGATTTATTTAATGATAAAGGGGGATATACTGTTCATCCGGTTCCAGATCCTTCATCAATAAATATACTTGAAATTATTAAAATTAAAGAAGGAATTAATAATCAAAATCTTATATTATTTAGACGAGGAAATGATATATCAGGAGCAGACAATATTAAAGGAATTAAGTAATTTCCAAATCCTCCTACTATAATTGGTATAACTATAAAAAAAATTATTACAAATGCATGAGTAGTAACAATTGTATAATAAATTTGATCATTATTATTAATTAATTGTGAAGGGGTTCCTAATTCTAATCGAATAATTATTCTTAAACTTGATCCAATTATTCCTGATCAAATTCCAAAAATAAAATATAGTATGCCAATGTCTTTATGATTTGTTGAATAAATTTATTTAATTTTTTTATAAATATTCATTAAATAATTTTAATTATTTTATAATTATAGTTTCAATGTAAGTGAAAATTTTTTTATTAAATTAAAAATTATAAGTAATATGGCTAAATTTTTAAGCGATAAATTGTAAATTTATTAATAGAAATGAAAACTTTCTTTTTACTAATCATTAATTAATTTAAGATTTATTTTAAAGTAAATATAATTTTTAAAAAGTTAAGTAAAATTTATATTAAAAAGATTTTACGACTTTTATATATTATTGTTAATAAAATTATTTTATATTCCTTATATATATATATATATATATATATATATATATATATATATAGAATTATTTTTAGTATTATTTAGGTTGAGTTATAAAAAATTATAAATAAAAATTTTAATTTAATATTTTTTGTTTTTGTTTTAATATTTAGAATTGTTATTGGAGTGAATAATAATTCAATTTTATATTTTTGGATTCGGATTGAAGTTAATATAATTTCTTTTATTCCTTTAATTATATTTAATAATAAAAATAAATTTAATGATAGGTTTATAAAATATTTTTTAATTCAAAGGGTTAGTTCTTCAATAATATTGTTTTATTCAATTAGCTTAATAATAAATAAAATAAATTTTACATTATTTATAATTTTAATTATATTAATAAAACTAGGATTATTTCCTTTCTATTTTTGGTATATTAATATATTATTATATTTATCATGAATTAATTGTTTTTTATTAATAAGAGTTCAAAAAATTTTAATTTTTTTTATAATAAGAAATTTAGTTATATATAACTAAATGTACGAATGCCTTACCCATACATTGGAGCTCTGTGTGGGTGGACCGTTTTTTCTCCAAGGCTCGTGGGAATCACATGGATGATTTATATTTTGACAAAAACGAAAATGATGAACAGCGCCCAGGTAGGGGCGAAGCAGCTTCGACGGCATCGAATGCTGCTAGCCAGGACGGTCAAACGCCAGGTCCATCGCGTTTAAGGGTGGACGAAGGCCTCAGATGTAGGCGAGAAAGTTCAACGAGTGTCAGCAGCTGTGGCAGTGCTTTTAGCCATGCCACTGCTGAAGACTTTGAGTCCTGTGAAAAGGATCGTATAGAGTGCGAAAGGCTGCGCTCAGAGGAGAAAGATATCGTAACCTCGATGGAGGCAGAACTTGAGGTCATGCTGGAGAAGCTCAAGGTCCAAAGGAACGTAGCGGCGGAGATTCAGAGCGGTCTGAAGAAGTTCAATCAACGTATCTCCGACCTGAAAGTTAAGCACGCAGAGGCTGCTCGAGCTGACCTCAGGTTTTACGATGGCCTCAAGATTACTGATGTGGCGAGACAAGAAAGACGACGAATAAGAGACAAGTTTCAGGCTATTGCTACGCGCAATTTAGTCCTGGAATGTAAAAGGAAAAGAGAGGAGGAGGATCGAATGCCTTCAAAAAGCGAGCTTCGCAAAAAGAAAAAGAAGGGTGAGATTTCTGCCGACAAGGCGAAGGAAAAAAAGGTCGGAGAGATAAATGAGGCGAGACAAGAACCGCCCAAGATCATTGTGGAGCCAAGCAGCCCCAAACAAAAGACCGTGTTAGTCCGAGTTTGCCAGGGACAAACATTTGCATCTGTTCTTGGCAAGCTCAAGAAGGTAGTAGATCCGGGCTCTTGCCAGGCAACAGTCGTGAGTGCAAGACCCACGAAGGAAGGGAACCTCCTCTTAAAATTAGGACGAGGTTCTGATCAGAAAAAGTTTACCGCTAAGGTCTCTGAGGCAGTGAGCGGAATCGGTACCGTCAGGCGACCGGAGGACCAGAGGGTGACCCTGGAAATCCGCGACCTTGACGGTTTAACCGAAAAAGAAGAAGTGGCCTCTGCTCTCGAGGTAGCTCTTAATACTCCTCGAGAGAGAAGACAAGTAACGGTCCTCGGACCAAACAGCAGAGGCGACAAAAACGCCATCCTGGTCACAGACCGGGAGGAGGCGGAACGTTTGGAAAGGCTTGGCAGAATAAAATTGGGTTTCTTAAGTTGCCCAATTAGGAGAAGGCTTATGGTCACAAGGTGCCAGATCCTCCTCTTGCTTTAAGTGTGGGAATGCTGGACACTCTCTTGCAGCATGTAGTAAGGAAGCGTTCTGCTTCCTCTGTGCGGCCGAGGCTGGAAATGAGGCGGAAACGTCTCATATTGCAGGCTCAGGAAAGTGCGCCTGTTTTAGGAAAGTCCTGGAACAGGCGAAGAAAGAAGAAGCCCTAAAGCGAAATCGCTTTAGGACCACCTAGGTCGCAAAAAAAACGCGGATAGAGGAAGCTTTCTCCCTCTTGAAACGTTTTTAGAGCGAATTGACGGTTCGTCGAGACCCTTGACTCAACTAGTGTGCGTTAAGGGCCTCCATGACCGTCAATGATAGTAGGTCCCGCGGACCGGAGAAAGTCGCTTCGGCGGCAGCGATGGGGTATAAGACCACTCCTGAAGGCGATACGTCAGTAAACTGGCTCTACCTGGGAGTGGTCTTAAGGTCCCAAATAAGGGTGTGTTTTTAGCGAGTCGGCAGAACATCGCCAACACCGCATAACCCTGTAGTACGGGCTACAGGGTACCTGGTAGCAGGTTTTCACATCCTACACCAAAAAAAAAAAAAAGTAATTAATAAGAATAATATTATTATTTAAAAATAAAAGATTAAAAATTTTAATGGGATGTTCTTCTTTAAATCAAATAAGATGAATAATTTTTAGAATTTTTATAAGGATAAAAGTATGAATTTATTATTATATTTTTTATGTAATTATTTTAATGAATTTAATTTTAATTTTTGAAAGTAATAAAATTGAGAGATTAAAAAATTTATTTATATTGAGAAAGAAAAATAAATTGATATTATTTAGGGTTGTAATAATAATAATAAGTATCCCTCCAATAATAAGACTTTATATAAAAAGATTTATATTACTATATTTATTTATAGATTTAATATTTATATTAGGGTTTATATTAATTATATCACCTGTAGGATTTATATATTTTTATATAAAATTTTTTTAGCTTTTATAATTTTTAGTAGAAACATTAATTATTTAAATATAAAATTATTAAATTATTTTAATATTAAATTAATAAATTTAATGATTTTAATAATTTTATTGATAAGGGGGATTTTATTTTATTGAGTAATTAAATTATATATAAGTGTTAAATTGCACAAAAAATTTTGAATTTTTTAGAATTAGATTATATTTATTATATATAATATAATGTAATAATATAAATTTTTATATTATTGTATTATTTTATTACTGTATTATTGTATTATTGTATTATTGTATTACTGTATTATTGTATTATTTTATTATTGTATTATTATGTTATTATTATGTTATTATTATGTTATTATTATGTTATTGTTATGTTATTATTATGTTATTATTATGTTATTATTATTATGTATGTATATTATTATGTTATTATTATGTTATTATTATTTATTCAAATTTATTTATTCAAATATAAACGGGCCATGATACAATAAAGACCCTTTAATACATAAGTATTCAAAATACAATGACAAAAAATTAACTAATGATGAAATTAACTAATTTAATAAGTAAATTAAATTAAAACAAGTTAGATCAGAACATATCGAATCAAATGAAATTAGATTAAATTAAATCAAATTAAATTAAATTAAATTAAATTAAATTAAATTGGACCGAAACATAGTCATTTTTCAAAAATACGCAAATCGGAAATGAATTTAGACAAGGTGACTCCAAAGAAATCTACATACTGTTGTATTGAATTGGCCTCTTTGAGCAGTCTATTAAACGTCGAGTACAAACAGTAGTTAGTTTTCGAACATGGAAGCTTAAACAAATTATTACTCCTCAGACGTTTCGAAGGTGCATTAAAATCGATCCTAGAAAGGACAAGGGAGCAATTCACCAGTCCGCCAATAATCTTGAATAAAAAGATCATATCATTGTTAAAAAATCGCGAAGTCAACAAGGGAATCCGAAACCGAGCTCTTAAATCAGAGTAATCGTGGGAGAATCGGTCAAACGGAATATCCAAGTGTGTCGCTGTAAATCTGAGAAATTTATTTTGCACTCGCTCCAAATTAATTACATGTACATCATAATAAGGAGCCCATACCACTGACGCATACTCCAAATGAGAACGCACCAGTGCAAAGTATAGAATTCTCAGTGTAGAGAGATTTTTAAAATGACGCGAATTCCTGATAACAAAACCCAGTGATCGGGAAGCCTTGTTTATAACAGCATAAATGTGCTCACTGAAGTCAAAGTTACTAGAAAAAATAACACCAAGGTCACGCACCCTGTTAACTCTAGAAAGTTCAGTCCCATTAAGATTGTAACAATAACTGAATGTATTCCTTGATTTAGTGAAAGAAATGACCGAGCATTTATTTACGTTTAAAAACATCCTATTTGCAGTTGACCAGTGCATTAAGTTGTCAAGATCAAATTGCAAATCTAATAGATCCTGAAGACTCACAATTTTTTTGTAAATTTTCAGGTCATCCGCAAACAGGGAAAATTTACTTTTAATAAAAATTTTACCAATATCGTTTATGTAAAGCAAAAAAAAAGAGCGGACCAAGGTGCGATCCCTGGGGAACGCCGAAAGTTGCTCTAAAAATATCTGAAAATTCGAAATTAACACAAACAGACAAAAGTCTATCTTGAAGATAATTAGAAATCCAATTACAAAGGTTAACAGAAAATCCCACTTCACTGAGCTTTGCTATCAAAAGAAAGTGATCAACCTTGTCAAAAGCCTTGGAAAAGTCAGTGTAGATAACATCCACCTGAACACCTTTTTCCAGGGAAGCAGACACATAATCAGTAAAAATAGCAAGGTTGGTCACCACAGATCTGCCTCTAAAGAAACCATGCTGTTCTTGAATAATTGTATTTGATAATAAACTAGTAAGAACATCACAAACTATACTCTCAAACACTTTAGCTATTGTACTAAGAATTGTGATCGGTCTATAGTTTGAGACATCAGACCTGTCACCACTCTTATAAACAGGAATTACAATTCCTTTCTTCCATTCCATGGGGAATATACCGGAAGAAAACGATTTGTTATAAATAATATGCAAAGGCAAAACGAAAGAGAAGCAGCATGCCTTCAGAAGAGCAGGTGGAATATTATCAGGTCCCGCACCCTTAGATATATCAAGAGATCTCAAAGCCTGGAGAATTGCACCCTTATCAATCAAAAACGTATGTAGGTGAGGCATGTCAGAACTTGAGTTATTAACGGTCAAAACATCACCTTTGGAGTCACTAAAAACTGAACCAAAATATAGTGAAAAAATATTCGCACAATTTTTGCTCCCAGACGCAGAGATATCATTAAATTTTAATTCATTAGGAATTCCAGAATCACTCCGAGTTGAGTTAACGAAATTCCAGAATGATTTAGGGTTCGACGAAATCAACCTTTCAATATTTGCATGATAATCACTGTAACATTTTTTAGAGAGCGTTTTACAATTTCTACGTGCTGAAGAAAAATTTATATAATCAGTGAGTAACTTTGTTCGCTTATAGATTGAATGCAATCTTTTTTTCTCAAAAATTAAAAACTTTAACTCTTTGCCAACCCAAGCTGGAGATCTAGAGTCATGAATTCTCTTTAAAGGAACAAACATGTTACACGCGGTATAAATACAATTGTAAAAATTACTAAGATCAACATTAACATTGTCGGAACAAAGAAGCGTTGTCCAATGTATAGAGTTCATAAAATCGTTGAAAGCAGTAAAATTCGCATTTTTAAAATCATATTTAGTTACTCTCGTAAAATTACAACGCTCATTAATAGTTGAAACAAAATCAATTGTAATCAATAACGGAGGGTGATAAAGGTCAGCAGGTAAAATTTCATCATTTGCAATATTAATTTTAAAATTATTTTCGCTAACAAATACGAGATCAAGAAAATTGCCGTTGATATTTGGTATATTATTTATTTGCTTAAAATTCAAAAAATCCATTGTAGCGGACACAACGTTGGCAATTACCGTTTGCGAACGCGAAGCTCCCAAAACGGGTTTACAAATCGGGTTAGTATCGTCCAAACAGTTCCAAACAACAAAAGGAATGTTAAAATCCCCACAGATACAGAATTTTGCGTTTGGGTATGTATTTGCAACCTCCTCTATTATGCGACAAGAACTTATGTACAATTCTAAATCACTGTTTGGGGGTAAATAAAAGTTACCAAAAATAAACGTAGTACGATTAAAAAGACATTTTACAAAAATATGCTCCACCGTCGGCTCACTCGCAGGAATCTCAAAGGACTGAAAGTTAGAGTTAATGGCTATCAACACACCTCCGCCACGTAAACAAGAACTAGTTTCAGAATTTCTATCACATCTAAAAACCTTAAAATTAGTTAATCCTAACTCAAAAGAATTAAAATCATTGTCAAGCCAGGTTTCAGAAAGAATAAGAACGTTAAATAATATAAAAGGTGCTACAAGGCGCATTTTTGACAGTTTCGTTCTAAGTCCTCTGACGTTTTGATAAAAGATAGAGAGACCACTACGAATAGAGGCAGACGGCGAGATACCTGAAGTCTCAGAAGAGTGGAGAGGACCAGGAGGGGAGAGCACGTTTATCATACCTCTGGTTGAGTCATTACACTTTGCACAGTCACACGATTCACCGCAATCATTGGATCCCCTTGCCGGAAAACTAAACGTAGATTCTGTTCTCCCTCGGACTGGCGTTTTTATATTATTATATTATATTTATATTATATATTATATTATATATTTATATTATATTATGTTATTATGTTATGAGTCTAAAAGTTTAATTTAACTTATCTTTAAAGGTTAATAATTTTAAGTTATAAGACTATTAATTTTCAAAGTTAGAAGAATAAAATAATTTTTTCAAAATTATTTTAATATGGCAGATTAGTGCAATGAATTTAAGTTTCATAAATAAAATTGTAAAAATTTTTATTAAAATTGGAATTTAAATTTATATTTATTAATGGTTTAAATATTTTAGTAATAAATTTTATTATAATTATTATAGTTTTAATTAGATTAGCTTTTTTAACTTTATTAGAACGAAAACTTTTAGGGTATATTCAAATTCGTAAAGGTCCAAATAAAATTTTAATTAAAGGGGTATTTCAACCTTTTAGGGATGCAATTAAATTACTCAGTAAAGAATTTTTTTTTATAAAGAATTTAAATTATTTATTTTATTTTATTAGGCCAGTTATAAGGATGGTCCTTATATTGATAATATGATTAATATTTCCAAAGTGACATATATTAATTTACATAGATTTAAGAATTTTAATTTTTTTATGTTTTTTAAGTATAGGGGTTTATATAATAATAATAAGAGGATGAGCGTCAAGATCAATTTATTCAATACTAGGAAGAATTCGAGCAATTGCACAATCTGTTTCTTATGAGGTTAGGTTAATTTTAATTATTTTGAGGAGAATAATATTAATTGAAAGATTTCATTTTATATATTTAATAAAATTCCAAGAATATTTATTTATAATTATATATTTATATCCAATTATGTTAATATTTTTTATTAGAATTATTGCTGAATTAAATCGGACACCCTTTGATTTAGCTGAGGGGGAGTCAGAATTAGTATCTGGTTTTAATACAGAATATATAAGTGGGGGATTTGTTTTAATTTTTATGGCTATCTACCTTACCGACGAACGGTAATACCGACTGAGGGTAACAGCGACACCTGGTGGCGAACATCGGAACTATGTTTTGGAACCCGTCTTGTTACACTACTAATGAAAAATAGAAATTATTAAAATACACATACAAAAAAATGTGTTTAATAAAACATGAAAACACATAAAATAATAAATGTTAATAGAATTAAAAATTATTAAATAAAATACTTGTGTAGAAATTGAATCTGGGCGCTAGCCATCCCATGGCAGGGAGCCCATATTGAACTTAGGATCTGATCGGGCACTGGTAGGGGAGCCCAGGTGTAAGCTGGTCATTGTTCGGGCTTCTAGCTGGCTCCTGACCAACGCAATGTCCAGGTATCTTCAGGTCAACTTTTTCAGGAAAGTTAACCTCAAAATGTGAAAATAGACTTCTCTGAAGTACCCAAGTACTCAACAGATTTCCAGGACATTTCCGGTCAACATCTTCAGGGAAGTTAACCTCAAAATGTGAAAATCGACTTTTCTGAAGTACTCAAGTCCCCACCCGATGTCCAGGTCACTTCCGGACAACTTCCTTAGGGAAGTTAACCACAAAATATAAAAATCCACTTCTCTGGAGTACAGAAGTGCTTAACCGATGTTACCGTCATTTCCGGACATCTCCCTCAGGGAAGTTAACATTAAAATACAAAAATCGACTTCTCTGAAGTACCGAAGTACTCAACTGATGTCCAGGTAATTTCTGGTCAACTTCTTCAGGGAAATTGACCTCAAAATGTGGTAATCGACTTCTCTGAAGTACTTAGAAACCAACGCGATGTCCAGGTTTCTTCCGCCCAACTTCTTTAGGAAAGTTAACCTCAAAATGTGAAAATCGACTTCTCTGAAGTACGCATGTACCCACCCGATGTCAATGTCATTTCCGGACAACTTCCTAAGGTAAGTTGACCGCAAAATGAAAAAATTTCATTCTCAGAAATACCCTAAAACCCAACCGATTTCCAGATCATTTCTGGTCAACTTATTCAGGGGATTTAAACTGAAAATATGAAAATCGACTTCTCTGAAGTACAACAGTACTTAACTGATGTCCAGGTCATTTCCGGTCAACTTCTTCAGGGAAGTTAACTTAAAAATGTGAGAATCGACTGCTCTAAAGTCCCAAAGTATTTAACCAATGTCCAGGTCATTTTCGATCAACTTCTTCAGTAAAGTTAACCTCAAAATGTGCGAATCAACTTCTCTGATGTATCCAAGTACTCAACCGATGTCCAGGTCTTTTCTGACCAACTTCTTCAAAGAATTTAACCTCAAAATGTGATAATCGACTTCTTCGACGTACCCAAGTACTCAACCGATGTTCACTTCATATTTGATCAACTTCTTTAGGGAAGTTAACCTCAAAATATGAAAATTGACTTCTGTGAAAGTCCCAAGTACTTAACCGATGTCTAGGTCATTTCCGGTCAACTTCTTCAGGGAAGTTAACCTCAAAATACGAAAATTGAATTCTCTGAAGTACAGAAGTACTTAACCAATGTTAAGGTCATTTACGGATAATTTTCTCAGGGAAGTTAACTTCAAAATGGAAAAATTTACGTTTTAGAATTACGCACTACCCAATCCATATTAAGGTCATTTCCGGTTATCTTGCTCAGGGAAGTTAACCCTTAAATGAAAAAATCGACTTTTTTAAAATACTTAAGTTCCAATCCGATATCTAGGTTATTTCCGTCAACTTTCTCAAAGGAGTTAACCTCTAAATATGATAATCGACTTCTGTGAAAGTCCCAAGTACTTTATCGATGCCCAGATAATTTCCGGACAACTTTTGCAGAGAACTTAAACTTCCAATGTGAAAATCTACTTTTTTGAAATATTTAAGTAACATTTTGATATCTAGATCATTTTCCGCTTAATTGTACAGGGAAATTAACCTCAAAATGTATAAATTGACTTCTCAGAATTCCCCAGTACCAGTTGGGTTCTTCTATTCTTCAGAGAAATCGACTTTTACATTTTGAGGTTAACTTTGCTAAAAAAGTTGACCAAAAGTGACCTGGACATTTGTTGGGAACTGGGGTACTTCTAATAAGTAAATCTTTCCATTTTGAAGTTAAATTTCCTCAAGAAGTTGACAGAAAGTGACCTGGATATCGGTTGCGTACTGGGGTACTTCTGAGAAGTCGATATTCGCATTTTAAGGTTTACTTTATTGTATTAGTTGACCGGAGATGACGTGGATATCAGTTGGGTACTTGGATACTTTAGAGAAGTAAATTTTCACATTTTGAGGTTAAGTTTCCTAAAGAAGTTGACCGGAAGAGACCTGGACATTGGTTGGGTACTGGGGTACATCTAATAAGTACATTTTTTCATTTTGAGGTTAACTTCTCTGAGGAAGTTGTCCTGAAATGTCCTAGACATCGGTTGAGTACTTTGGTACTTCAGAGAAGTCGATTTTCATATTTTGAGGTTAATTTCCCTAAGAAAGTTGTCCGGAAATGACCTGGACATCAAGTTGGTACTTGAGTACTTCAGAGAAGTCGATTATCTAGTGCTTCACGATATCAAGACGATACGATATTTGAGCAATATTGATATTGATCTCGAAATTTCTCGACTATCAAAATATCGTATCGATATTGTTGACAAAAATATCGTCTTGAGCCGATAATATCGTCTAAAATAAATTTTTTTTGATGAGTTATATATTATGTATCAACGTGCTTATACGCTCAAATATCACTTTAAATGTTACTGTTCAGTCTATAAAACATAGTAAATGCATAAGTATAAAAAGTTCTAGTATTATTTATTCACGTTTTTCTTTTAATTTGAAGAAAATATTTTTTACAAGTTTGATTTGTTCACCTATTTTGAATGGTGGGTACTTAGGTACTTCAGAGAAGTCGATTATCACATTTTGAGGTTAACTTCCCTGAAGAAGTTGACCGGAAATAACCTGGACATATGTTGGGTACATAAGTACTTTAGAGTAGTCGATCTTAACTTCCCTGACGATATTGACCCGAAAAATCCAGTTATGCTTTAGATACACTAAGCCCAGCCAGTTCCTTACTATTTTTGATGTTCTCATTTTGAAAAAAATTAGCCCTTCCAGCCCGTGACCAGAAAGCAATTTCTATTTTGGCTAACTAGGGCTATTTCTACACGGGAAATTGTCAAAGTAAAAAAATGTGTAAATTGAGAAATTGGAGATTTGATTATTGGAAAATTGACAAATTAAAAAAATGAAAAAGTAGTTATTGGAAAATTAAAACATTTTAAATTGGTAAATTGAAAAATTAACAAAATAGAAGAATTCGCCAACTGAGAAATAGAGAAATTGGGGATTTTTTTATTAGGAAATTGACAATTTAAAGAAATTGGTAAGTATAAATTTGGGCAATTAGAAAAGAAAAAAACAAGAGCACAATTTTTAGAAGTTGTAGTGTATCAAATTTCAGCTCTCTAAGTCTAATAGTATGACTGACAAGAAAGGATAAAAATGCATTTTTAGTGCATTTTTGTTAAAAAATGGTCCATCCCCTCCTCTGATTTTCCAAAGTATTTGACTTCAAGAGCTCAAATTTAGAACACAAATGTATTTTTTTATGTAGATTGCAGGAAAAGTACCTGTACAAAAGGTGGTGGTAATAGCAATGTCAAAAATATAGTAAGAGGTTTTAACAAAAATACATTTAAAATTTTAAAAAATAGTTTGTTTTTTCTAGAAATTTTTTTTTTACGTTGTACAAAAATCGTTGTACATATCGGAATCTGCACAATTTCGGACTTGGAACGTAACATATGCATATATACATACGTGTATGTGTGGGGGGTGGGGGTATGTGTATGTGTTTGTGGTAGCAGAGTAAGACTGTCCAATGCACGTTGCGCTGATGTGGTTAAACACGAATATCTGTCGAACCCGATCAGCTAGGATTTTGTTTTAAACGAACACAATTCATACCCCACTTACAGATTTTGCGTTCATTTTTGTCAAACCTAAAACTCTCAGGAGCCTGGTGTGAATTTAATTTGGGATCTAGAACCAAAACCAAACATGTTTATAAATTTGCATCTCAAAAGAAGTACGTAGGGGATTTTGAAAAATCCGGTTTTTGTAAAAATGGCATAGAATTGACGCAAAATTTTAAGTTTTTCGTTAAAAAATCGATAGAAAATTGTTAATAATTTTTTTTTTTTACTAGAGAAAAACCCTAAGTACTTTTATAAAGAATGTTATCATATACCTGCATACCACTTTTTGAGTGAATCGGTTAAAAATTGTGTGAGAAAAGTTACTGGTCAGTTGGAAAAATGTGGTTTTAAGAAAAACGCTTTTAAAGTTTAGAAACATAGTCGTTTCTATGTACTGCATAGAAACTTCGCGCAGATTCAACATCTAAGATTTTAAAAGTGTTTTCTTTGACTAATGTTTATTGTTTCTTATGTTTAAGACCCTATATCATCTTTCTAGCTAAAAAAATTTTCGTTTTTTGAACGGGAAATTGTCAAAGTAAAAAAATGTGTAAATTGAGAAATTGGAGATTTGATTATTGGAAAATTGACAAATTAAAAAAATGAAAAAGTAGTTATTGGAAAATTAAAAAATTTTAAATTGGTAAATTGAAAAATTAACAAAATAGAAGAATTCGCCAACTGGGAAATAGAGAAATTGGGGATTTTTTTATTAGGAAATTGACAATTTAAAGAAATTGGTAAGTATAAATTTGGGCAATTAGAAAAGAAAAAAACAAGAGCACAATTTTTAGGAGTTGTAGCACAGTCGCCTAACTCCTTAAACAAGTTTTTATATTGTCAACAAAAATCACCATCCGCGCGTTAAATTCAAATAAAGTTGGTAAGGTGGTAACCAGCTTTATCTACTAAACATTCTTCATAACCTAACAATTACTATTCTGTTTTATGAAAGTGGCCATTTTAGTCATAGATCTATAGGTTTTTGTACGATTTTGTATGATCAGTTAATCATATACCACTTTCCTGAAAACCATATACCGTTTGAGAAGTGATACACAACATTTGCATAAACATTGCGAAACCACTACAGAGAAAAAAATTTATTTTAAAATTGTAGACCAAAAGATTAATTATTTTAAAATATTAAAAATAGGTTTCACTTAATTATGACCGATTGTGTACAAGGATTTATGTAAATAAAGCACTGTTAAAATAATAAGAACTTGATAATTTAATGTTCACATTTTTCATGTACAAATAATATTTTTTCAACCAGAACCTAATAAGTTGTAAAATTAGGAATGAGTTGTGTTTAGTGTTTGGAAAAAATAAATTCCTAATAATAATTATGTGTTTTAACAATTATTTGCAGTTGCAAATAGGTTTTTTAAAACAAATTTTTCTGAATATCGTATTGCTTTAAATATAATTAGTAAATTATTAATTAATATTTTTAATATCTAGATAACTATTAAGAGATATCCTTAACTATATCAGATCATTATGAATCTTTATAGAATGGATCTTTTACTTTTGTGAGTTTTATCTATAAACATTGATTTTTTAATGATTTCGAAACGTTAATTATGAAATTTATGTGATGAATAAAAAAATTGCTACAAATATAAATATTAAGGTCATTAAAATAAAAATTTAATTTACGTTTTTCAGTTTTTTGAGCAAATTATGACTGCAACAGTTGAAACAGTATCAGAGCAATTAGACCTTGCAACAATTATACCTACTGAAAAAGCTGACATTGTTGTATCAGGAACTACTGCACTGTTGGAAAAAAACTTTGGTACGTCTGTAAATTTAAATTTTATGTACAGTTAAGGGGGCAGACCTAGTTGAAACGTCCTAAAACAGCTATTTTTTATGATTTTGTTTTACCACACAATAAAATAATTTATAGCAAATGTTTTCTACATAAAAGATATATATATATATATATATTGTATTATATTTCCAATTATTATTTAATAATAATGGAGAAAATCGCGTTTTAGTACTCTGTTTCTCAAAACGTTAAATTTTTTTTTATTTATTTATTTTTTTTATATTTTTTTTACAAATTCCCCGCAGTCCAATTGGACCATAAATGGGTGACTAAATAATACATGATTTAAACATTATTTGGATTCATATTTCGTTATGTACGCTTCAACAGTTGACAAGAATGTAGATTTCGAGGAAAAGAACTTTTCGAAATCCGGTTAAATCGCAGATAACATTTCATTAATGTGTCTACACGCAAAATAAATCGGAGCGATCTCACCGATTGAGTTTCGAGAAGGTTTTAAATAGAATAGCAAAAAATTTCTAGAATCTGTTCTTGTAACTCTGAATGGTATTTGAAACAGTAGTTGGGGTGCATGAGTTTGATCAGACAGTATTTTGAATAAAAATAATGTGTCTTGAAGTATACGTGTTTCCGCAAGTGTATGTAAATGAAAACGTTAACATAAAATTTGATAATTAGATCCCCTTTGTGGGTAGATTCCATCGGCCCTAAAGGCTAAATATTTTAAAAACCTTTTCTGAATTTTTTCTAACTCTTGGTTATCTTTATCGAAATATGGATTCCAGGCAATTGACACATAATGTAGTTTTGGTAAAACCAGTGTAGTGTATAAAGCTATTAACGTCGAAGTATTATGAAAATTATTTTAAAAGAATTTATCACTTGGTGAAGTTATTAATTCATAGGAATTTATCAATTACTCCAAGTCAATAAAACACACATATGTTTTTTTACGTTTCGGCAGCTATGCTGTCCTCATCAGAAACTAAAAAAATTTTTTTATTAATAAATTTATAAACAAAGTATACAAAAAATACGAAGAATTTTTAACATTAAAAAATTAGTTTGTAAGAGTGAAATTACCATTAACAGATTTGTCAAAAAAAATATATATAAAGTACAATCATTATGAAGTCAAAAAATTTTAAATATAAATATTGTAGACAAGTTGCCACAACGGCACAAGGCTATCAACTGACAATAATATTAAAGTCACAATACTCGTCGATAAATTAAACATCAAAACATCATTAACATTGGAAACAGAACAAATTGTAATCTTTATAAATAAAATCAGAGTTTTGTGTGTACATTGCACAGAATTGAAAATTTCTGTTATATTTTTTCTTTCTATACTTTAAATTTTCCGAAAATACTATCGACAAAAATATGTCTGTATGTATGTATGCATGTATGTATGTCTGTCTGCCGTCAAAACTTCGACCAGGCATCACGTAAAAACTTATTGACCGATTTAAGTAAAACTTGGCAGTCTTTTAGGTATTAGCCTAACTTAAAATTCTATCCATTTTAGATTAAAAAATATTAATATGAACTGAAGTTATGACATTTTTTGAGAAATTATAAAACCCAAGAATTTTGATTTTTTGTTATATTTTAATCAAATTGACTTACACTTATTACATGGTTATTTTTATTGTTTCTGATTAAAATTTTATTGTCAAATAAAAAAATTTCAAATTTAAAATTCCAAACATTCGAGTAAAACATTAAATTTTCTAAAAATCAAAAAGATAATTACTACAATTAATGGTGTTTAACTTTGATACTGGTTTATTTTTTAGGTCTTCAATTCAGATTTTTTTATTTAAATTATAAATTAACTTAGTTAAAAAAATGTTCATTGTAAAGGAAGATTGATCAATTTTTTAAAAAATGTTAAAAATAAAAAAATTCTAAAAATTATTTATTTTTTGATAGACCGTAACTACTATTTACGTATAATCCTTTTAAATAAAATCAGAGTTTTGTCTGTATATTGTTTAAAATCTCAAATTTTTAACATAAACTTTCCTTTTGAGCATCAAGGAATCCAAAAGTGTCAATAAAAATGTTATGTCTGTCTGTCTGTCTATCTGTCTGTCTGTCACAAAAGTTTGTACGCCAATCACATTTAAACTAATTAACCGATTTAAATAAAATTTGGTGGTATATTATGTGTTGACCCAAGTTAGGTTTATAAGCTTAGAAAGTTCAAACATTTTAATTAGAACGGAAGATATGCCAATTTTTCAAAAAAATTTGAAAACCCCATATTTTTTTAGATTACTGACTTTCTGTTAGATTACTTCTAATCTTTTTTTAATAATTTTTTTTTGTTTCTTACAACATATTTTGCTATACATTTTAAAAAATTAATATCAAAATCGATTTTAGATGAAACAATAGAAAATATCAATTTTTGAATCTTAATTCTTTTTATTTAAAAAAATGAAAAATCAGTTAATCAAAAATAATGCATTTAAAATTGGTAGAGCGGTGTATTATAGGTCGGTGACTCAGATTTTATCAGAAATAAAAATTGGGCATTATAAGACCCAAAATAAAAAAAAATTAGTTTTGTACAGTTTTTTTTAGAAAATCGTTTAAAATATAAGAAAGTTTGTTAACCCCTTTGCCAGTATGACGCCAATTTGGTGGCCAAAATTGGCGTCATACCGCCAAAGTGGTTAATAATAATTCAACTGTTCACTCTTTGTCCGAAAATAAAAATTAGGCATTATAGGGCCCAATATAAATAAATTATTTCTGCAAAATTATAATGTACAAAATATTATAAAACATCAGTAAACAAGTAAAGGGTTAAGAGTGTACTTACGAAAACTTCATACCTTTGATTTTAATGAAATTTGGTATACTTCTGTATCTTGATCCACAGACTACGAAAATAATAGTGAAAATTAGCGTAAATTAGGTTATCGAGGTAAAAACCATTAAAATACCATAACAATTTACGGTTTTTGTTAGAATTTCATAAAATAATCAGAATTTTTTACAACGATTATAAAAAATATTTTAGACAGAAGTTTTAAATCTAATAAAAATAGACATTTTATGTTGTATATATTTTTCAAAAAAAGTTAACACTTTTCTTTAAAAAATAAAAAACGTGTCAATGACGATGAAAATAGCCTCTATACTATTAATGAACAATGAACAATAATCTGATAATTGAAAAAAATGTTATACCCAAATGTCTTTTGATTTAAAAGCAGGTTATACTTTGTATGACACCCTATAACCACCCTGTATTAGGCGCTTATTATACTTATTATGGCGCTTTAATTATGAAATTATTTAATATTACACCTCACTGTTAAATTGTCAGCTTTCTAAAGAAAAATTAACAACTCTTTTTTAAAAAATTATTTATCATTTAAGTTAAAAAAAAAATAAATGAAGTTTCTTAGGAAGTTCCTAAGGCATGTTTTCGGCAAGTTTCCAAAGCAGGTCTTCTGGAAAATTCCAAGAAATGTTTCTGGAAAGTTTTCAGGAAGTTTACAAGGGATGTTTTAGAGAAGTTACCAAAGAAAGTTCCCATGAAGTTTCCAGGAAATTTTTAAGGGATGTTTTAGAGAAGTTTTCAAACGAAGTCTCCGAGAAATTTCCAGGAAGTTTCCAAAGGGACTTTCCGAAAAGTTTCCAGGAAATTCCCGAGGAATGTTTCCGGAAAGTTTTCAGGAATTTTACAAGATATGTTTTAGGGAAGTTACCAAAGAAAGTTTCCGGGAAGTTAACAAGGGATGTTTTAGAGAAGTTTACAAACGAAGTCTCCGGGAAATGTACAGGAAGTCTCCAAGGGAAGTTTTTGAAAAGTTTCCAATAAGTTTTCAAGGAATGTTTCCGGGAAGTTCCCAGGAAGTTTCCAAAGTGTGTTTACGGGAAGTTTCCGAGGGAGTGTTTCCGGGATGTTTTCAAGGGAATCTTTCTAGGTGCCAATTTTCACTATGATAACACAGCCCCACAAAAAAAAAAAGTGTCATGTACTTTTGACCGGAATACCCTAGCCCTATGTATTTTGTTATGATGTTTTATTTAAAATCATTTTTTTCCATTACACCATACCACATCAATAATTGAAGTGTTATTTACATTTGGAAAAAATTTATATTTTAAATAAAACATCATAACTTCGTTAAAAATCATCGTAGAAAAATTTTTAAAAAAGCGTTTTAAAGGTCACAATCCAAGCTTTCTAATCGCCCAAGGCATGTATTAATGTTAAGTCGGGTTCACATGCTAATGAACAAAAAGTGTCATTTTATTGATTTTGAGGTTAGGAAAAAATCCTGACGTGATGGAGCAAAACTGACTTCGGATTCGTGTTCAGCGCGTCAAAATACATAGGGCTAAGGTATTCCGGTCAAAAGTACATGACACTTTTTTTTTTGTGGGGCTGTGTAATCGTAATTAGCACATCAAAATATGTAAGTAAAGAAGTTTAAAAGAAATCTAGAATATCTAATCGGATGTATATTCAATAATGGATATTGCAATTTAATAATTTTTTGAAGAGAACTATCTTGCTTAGAAAAGTTTGTTTCAAACACTCTCTGCATGAAAATAATTTTTGTCAGAATATATTTTTTGGCAAAAAATACTTTCTGTCAGAAAATACTTTTGGTCAAAAAATACTTTCTTTCAGAAAATACTTTTGGTCAAAAAATACTTTCTGTCAGAAAATACTTTTGGCAAAAAATACTTTCTGTCAGAAAATACTTTTGGTCAAAAAATACTGTTTATGGCACGCCACTAGATTCCGATTCCCGCAGAAGGCGGGCTCGAAAGCTAGTATTAATATAAAATCGCAAAATCAAATGCTTGACCATTATTTTATATTTTATCTATTAATTTCAAAAAATAATCCTACTTCCCTAGGGAAATATTAGAAAATAATATAATTTCATAATATTCCCTAGGAAATATTATGAAAATTTTTTGCATATCTAAAAAGAAAACCCAAAGCCTTTGAAGCCGATGCAGTTCGAGTGTGTCATTTTTTATTTGATAATTACAGTTAATGATTGTGCTAGATCTAGAAAATTACATGACATGACATTTAGAAATGTTTAAAGACATTTTATTAATAGAGGACCATTCGACAATTTGATTCAAATCCGATTGAAGTAAATTAGAATCATTTATTGACTGAATTATGCGGAATATCTTCACATCATCTAAATATGACAATATCTCTGATTGAATATGCTCATGTATATCGTTTATATATATATATATATACATTGAACAACGGTGGTCCAAGCGAAGATCCCTGCGGAACACCTGTTACAGGTATAAAAGACTTTGATAAAAATTTGCCAACCGATACCTGGTGCGATCTTTCAGATAGATAATCACTCAATAATGTTTTTAGATTATCAGGTAAAGATAGCGCCTCAACTTTTTTTTGCAATATATTATGATTGATCGTGTCAAAAGCTTTTGAAAAATCGAGAAATATGACATCGACTTGTAAACCACGTTGTAGAGCATTATTTAAATATTGTGTGAACTGTAATAAGTTGGTGGAAGTGGATCGCATACGTATCTCACCATGTTGCTGATTTACAACCACAGAATATAATGCATTTTGTATCATTTCAAGAATGGACTTCTCAAACACCTTCGCAAAATGCTGGATTAGAGCTATTGGTCGATAATTAACTATGCAATCTTTATCTCCCGCCTTATAAATTGGAATTATCTTTGCAGATTTCCATTGTTGAGGAAATATACCAGTAGATAGAGCAATGTTAAAGATAGTTGTTAATGGCTGGCACAGTACTGAAGAACAATCCTTGACAAAAAAACTTGGAATCGAGTCCAATCCAGAAGTGAACGAAGGCTTCAAAGACTTTGCAGCTTTATAAACTTGGTCTACAGAAAGTTGAACTCAATTTTCATAATTATTGTGATTTCCAAAATCTTTACAAACAAAATTTGAATCGGAAACATGATCTATACAATGTCTAGAAAAATTGACCGCAAAAGCATTCACGATATTTTCAGGTTTATCTAATTTCGTTTCGTTGAACTTCATTAATTCTGGTAAGCGAGATTTAGTTTTAGAGCTATTAATTTAACATGTATAAATCGTAAAAATGCATCATTGATTATAGATAAGAATCTAGAACACGCCAAGTTTGCATCGTTCATTTCTTTTAGAATAGTCCAATCTACAGTTGATAAGTGTACATAAAAACCCTGTAAATCAGCTTTTCTGAAGTTAAACACCAAGCTAGGTGAATCTTGGGTGTCATTAAAATTAGAACCAACAAATCGATGCATAGACGGAAAACTCGCACTGACAGATAAGGCGGGGTGATGTGCGTCCTCTGGTACGAGGGGAATTAAAGCTCTTGATATCTCACAAGGTACCCCGGTACAAACAAGATCTAACAATTTGAAATATTTATTATGAATACTATTACATTGGCGAAAACTCAATGTGTTTAAAAATGCATTGAGTACCAATGTTTTAGAATTAGATACTTGTATATTACAATTGAAATCACCAATAAGAATAACATGGTGTGTATAAATAATCTGATTATTTAATAAGCCAGAGAAAAAAGATCTAAATATTGCAACCGGTGTGTCGGGTGGCACATACACAGCTATAATAATAAATTTTATTGGGTTTTTTGATATAATAAGTCCCAAGGAATCAATCGGATATGTATTACAGTCTTCGCATAAATGGTCAATAACAGTTGTATTTAACGTAGTACTTTTTTTTTTGCGTAGGATGTGAAAATCTGCCTTCAGGTACCCTGTAGCCCGTACTACAGGGTTATGCGGGGGTAGCGCTGTTCTGCCGACCCGCTAAAAACACACCCTTATTTGGGGACCTTAGGACCACTCCCGGCTAGCACTTTTCGCGCGTATCGCCATCGGGAGTGGTCTTATATCCCCTCCTCTATCGCCAAAGCGACTTTCACCCTTATTCTACGGGACCTCCATTCTTTGTCGACCATCGAGATCTTTGAGCCTTATAACATAATGTATGAAGGTCTCGATGGTTCGCCAATCCTCGGGAGAGCGAGTCATAAGTGGGATCATGTTCTCCGGTGTAACCTTGCGATTAACACCGGTAAACATAACCTGCCTCTCCGCGTCCCAACACACTCCGAGCTATCGACTTTTTTAAAACGCTCCAGATAGGAGCCGAAACACCCGTGCCCTGTGAGAGCTTGGGTTAAATAGTAGGAAACCACTCCGTGCTTCCTACTTACCCAGGTGGCGAGTGTAGGTATCAGCCGATACGCCCATCGGCCTGTCTCCTCCCCGCTCCATTGTTCTTGCCATCTGTCGACGAGTGTGCTTCTCGCATCTCGGCGAATTTGGTCCTTGCTGGGTCTATTATCTTCCGTATATGCGGAAGAATTTCTCTTCTTGAAAAGGAGGAAAACTTCCTCCCTTTCTTGTGCCAAAAGATCTGCCGGCGGGACGCTGGCAAGGACCTGAGCAGCACACGTCGGTACTGTCCGATAGGCCGAAATGATACGTTTCGTAACACTTCTTTGCGCGGATAGTATCCTTTTACAGATGGTTTTACTTCTGTCATTTCGCAGGGTAGGAGCCCATACAGGTGCTGCGTATAGCAGTTTTGAAAGGGCAACACTCGCCACCAGTCTCCTCTTTGCTTCAGAAGGCCCACCAATGTTCAGCATTAGACGAGCTAAACTTGCCGAACACCGTTCGGCCTTCCGACATACTACGGCTATATGGTGTTTAAAGTTCAAACATTTGTCGAGTTCGACACCTAAGTATTTGATATGACGTCTGTCTGTCTGTGACTAGCAGCGCTTCGGTCTTTTCCAGACCCATTTGCAGGCCTCTGGCCTCCAGCCAGCGCTTTGCCCGTCTCAGACATTCGTTCACCAATACGCCCAGGGCTTCTACAGTTTCGGCAGTGCATACGATCAACGCGTCATCCGCGAAGCCGATGATCACCGCGCCTTTAGGTAGACCCATTCGCAAGAAGTCGTCATACGAGACATTCCATACGAATGGTCCTATCCTCGAGCCTTGGGGGGCACCTCTCTGCATCTCCTCTTTCAAAGTGCAGGTGTCACCCTCGTATATTACCCACCTGTCGCTAAGATAATTATCCATTATCCGCAACAGGTAGGGCGGTATTCCTTTGTTTCTCATCGACTTGATGAGATCTTCCCATCGCGCGGTCTTAAACGCGTTGCGTATATCAATGGCTACCAACGCGCAGAAGCCCTTTTTCTTCCCTGGTCCCAATTTGTTTTTACCTTCTCTGGCTAGGTCCACCGCCTTCTGAATGGCGTCTACTGTGGACAGGCCTTTGCGGAAACCAAATTGGTTGTAGGACAGACTATTCTCTCTGGTCAAGTGAGATTGCATTCTCTGCAGAACCATGTCCTCTAGAAGCTTACCTATCGTATCTAACAGGCATATTGGCCTGTAGGATGAGACTTTATCTAGAGGTTTGTCTCCTTTCCTTAGGAGGACCAGCCTCTGTCTTTTCCAGTCGCGGAAAAACTCTCCTCTCTTTAGGCAGTTGTTGTAGCATTCTAAGAGAATCTGAGGTGAAGCAACGATCACTTGTTTAAGGATCTCGTTGCTTATCCTATCGATTCCAGGCGACTTGCCTGGCTTCAACCTGCTGCCTGCATTCTGCAATTCCGTAAGAGTGAAGAGTTGATCCTCACCGACTTGACAGTCACTCCAGTCCATCCTAGGCCATGGTTCTGCTGGAGGAAACAAGGCCTTTATAATTTGCTGGACCCAATCGGGATTGTCTAGACCGGGGGTCTTTTGCCTCGATAACAATTTCTTGTTAACGATTTTATAAGCCAGACCCCATGGGTCATTTTCGACGTCACCGATTAGGTTCTTCTAGCTCTTTATTTTTGCAGCGCGTATCTCCTTCCTAAGGATTCTCTTGGCCTCTGTATATGCCTCCTTCAGCAGAGGATCTCCGTTTGAACGGTCATATCTCCTTCTTGCTTTGAGGCATGCCTTTCGCAAAGAGGCCAATTCCTCTGACCACCAGTATACATTCCTTCTTCTTGGGGTTGTGCTTCTACAACGTGGCATAGACGCGTCGCATGCGGTAACAATCATATTTTTCACCGTCCGCAACTCCCCTTCAAGGTTATTCGGCCTCTTCACCCATCCCAGATCCTCTATGAGGCGGGATTCTTCCAGGGACCGGCCAAACTTCTCTTTGTCGACTTTCTTAATATTCCACTTTGGGCCATTCTCACGGAGAACTCCGTGGTTCCTGGCCCGCAGCGTGTCTCCCCTTGAGACTGAAAACTCGATATACTGGTTGTCACTGTGGGTATAATCCTGCAGGACGCGCCAATCTTTAATACGTTTATTTAGGAGGGCCGTTGTGATCGACAAATCAATTATCGATCCCTGACCGTTTCTCCTAAAAGTCTAAGACATCCCACGGTTCGGAACCATCAGGTTGTTCCTGGAGATCATTTCTCCGACCAAGATTCCTCGATTATCGAGCCTTTTCTCGCCCCATTCTGGTGACTTAGCATTAAAGTCACCTGTAATGAGAGTATCCAACCTGGATTCTCTAAGGCTCATTTCCAGGTCATGAATCTGATCTTCGAAGGCTGACAGTTTATCGTTGGGTGAGAAATAACAGTTATACATACGTATGCCTGACATTTCCACCCACACGAATCCACTGTTTGTCTCCAGGAACTTATCTGCCCGCAACTCGGAATTGCAGATCTGAATCGCTGCTCTTCCCGATTTATCCTGATACCAGGGAGTAAGATCGTTCTTTCTCTTCTGTTCTGTGCAGAACAAGACATCGATCTTCTTCTCCCCGGCTTTTTGCATTAGGAGGTCTTGGGCCTCCACGCACTTATGCAGATTGATCTGCAGAAACTTTAGGCCTTTGCTTTTTTAAGTTTCTGTAGTGCGTTCTTGTATATTGGGCAGGCGTTACTGCCGGCCCAGTGTTTTAGGTCCTGTTTACCCAAATCACTGCATGTAATGCAGCTAGGGTCAGTGACCTCACAAATTTTCGCCATATGACCCGCCTTGCCGCATCTCCGACAGTTTTTTATTCTGTCGGGGCCTTTGCATAGGCGAGTTGCGTGCCCAAAACCAAAGCACCTTTGGCACCTGGGTACCTCTAAGTGTTCTCGGATGGCTGCATTTATCCATCCAATCCGGATCTTTCCTGCCTTGATTAGAGTAAAATACTCTGTTTCTGGCAGGCGTACTAGCGCTAACTTCGTTCCTCGAAAACGGGGAACGACGCTAACCGTTCTCTCCGGATTGGATGACCCGAACTTTTTATTCAGAGCCTCGATGACGTCTTCTTTCGAAGCGGTTTCATCGAGGTCTCTGATTTCAAGAACTCTTTTGTTTACGAGAGCTGTAACAGTAGCCCTATCTTTTAAGGCAGCTGTTAAAGCTCCCGCAAACTTGGAGGTGTCACCCCCTTTTTTCACGACAAGGAGAACTTTATTGTTTAAAGTTCTCCTCATCCTGATTACCTCTGTGCCCGAATCTTCGGGCTTCAAGGACTTTTGGAGGCCCTTCAGGATTTCGCTGTACGAATTCGGGTCCGTTGCCGAAATCCTGACTGCCTCGGTGCTTCTTGGCTTCCTCGTTGGCGCTTCTTCTTTTTTCTTCGCCTTCTCCGCCTCCTTCGCCGCCTTTGCGGCCTTTTGCCGCCTTCGAGCTTCTCTCCTTCTATTTCGGACAAGCTCGAAGTCACCGTCATTTTTGCCTACAGGGGCGTCGATTTGTGATGGACCGGCAGCGCTTGTATCGCTAGCCACGACCTCTGCCATCGTCTTTGCAGACTGATGGCTTTCAGGTTTTTCTGGTCTCGGAGTTTGCCGTTTTTACTGCACTGGCGATTTCGAGCTCTTCCCTTTTTTCAGGACTTTTTCAGGAGGCGTTTCGGCAGCACGCCTTTTCTTCGTCTTCCTTATGGGATTTTCCTGGTTTACGCAGAGACCGTCCTGAACGTCAACGCTGATGTTTTTTTGCCTCGAACAGGCAGTGCGCATGACGCTCAAGACTTTTGGGACCAATGCCAGTTGCAAGGCGACGTTTGCCTCGAATTGGTCCCTTCCAACCCTCTTGTGAGTTCGAAGGACTCCCTTAACGGCATCCCTGGTATTTCTACCAAGAGGTCTTGTCAAGTTTGAAAAAACTTGCCAGACTCTATCGTCCAGGTCAAGATCCTCTGGAGGGGTGGCCGTTTTGACCACTGCGGTTTCGGTTCTAGACGACTCTGACTCGATAGGGCAGAGCTCTACTTCCATTTCCAAGTTCTTAAAAAATTGTCAAATTGTGTTCTCCATGCTTCTAAGTTTACCAGCGCCTCGTGTGTAAAGTGGCGGGCATCCTTAATTGGGAACGGGTACACCCTCGGATATTGCGATCCTACCCCAGATCCCTGAGGCCCAATCAGCTGCTTAGCCGTTCCCGGAATACACGGACGGAACGGACTCGCCAGTAACAATGCAGGTTCCGATCCCTTACATCCATTACGCACTCGGCGATCAATCCCGAAGGGGCTGGCTCCTGACACCCTACCGCAGGTCCACCTCGGCAGAGCTACGCTCACATCAGACTCGTACCTGCCACGGTTGGAAACTCCGTGACAGGACTTATCACTCCCAGTGTACTGCCTGCAGGGTGCCAATCGGCTAGTGTCGTTGGTCAGATCGGACAGACAACCGGTCCAGCGGGCGTCAACCCTGGATCGAGGCTACTTCACACCAACTTAGAAAAACCAAGAAGGCAGGAGTGTCCTATTCTTCCCAGAACCCATGTCGTTTACAGCTGACGAGGATGGTTAGCCCCCATTTGGAATCCGAAGTAACATCATCCGCACAGGATAGCTAGTGCACAGGTTCAAAAAACGGCGGCTACCCGAATTAACGGGGTCCCGTTCATTCCCCTGTGCCCAAACTCGCCAGACATCGGGAGTCGATGAGTTCTGGGAAGAGCTGAACAGCTCGTTCAGTGATGGCGTCCGAAGGACAAGCACCTAGCCGGTCCTAAGCCCCCTCACCACGACAAGGTGACACTACGAGGGGGTTTAATGTAGTACTTACTGCAAACATTACACCTCCCCCCTTCCTGTCAATACGATCCTTACGAAATGTGTTAAAAAAATTGGGATCGAAAAATTGATTTGACTCGACGCATGGACTTAACCAAGATTCAGTAATAATATAAATTGAAAATAGAAACAAATCAGGAAAACAATTAAAAAACATTTGTTTAGTACTTATGCCACGAGCATTTTGATAGAAAAAAGTAAACGATGATTTAGATGTTGACACTACTTGGGAACGATGACTGGCACTCCAAGGCGATGAGTAATCCTGATGTCCTTCTCTTCTTGCTCTATTCTTGTCGCAAATTCTTTCTTTATCTGTTGATACTGTACCTGTTGCAGTTTTGTGCGATCGTGAGACAGAGCCAGTTGCATAAATTCCTCGGGTAGGGTTGACTGCTTTTTGGCTTTTAGAAAAGCCTCCAGGATCTGGTTGGAAGACAGTTCATAAGGGAGAATTGGTATTGACTATTGGCGATATATCTTGTAAATTATATAATATTAAATTGTTTCTTCTTCGTAATCTATCTTCGAATTCAGATTCGGTCAAAAACAGATTATTACCAAAATGAGAACCATTAGTATCCTTCAATAAATCATCCATTTTCGTTTCCACAGTTGTCATTCTGTCATTAGTTGTTTGGATCTCAAGTTCCACTGTAGCGATTTTGTTAGAGGCAGCCAGGTTGTCAGATATGCACTTGTTTACTTTTTCCTCGATTGAATTTAGCTTTGTAGAAAGATTAGTGATTGTAGTAGTAAGTGTGCCAATGTTGGCGCCAATTGAAACTTTGAATGAATTTAATTCATCTCTCAACATTGATTGCAATGAGGATGTTATTGTGTCTTGCGGTGAGTCAGAAGGTGATGGAAGATTTATCATTCGGTCCGTTTGAGAGCGGGGGGACGGCTGTAGTCCACAGCATTTTTTATATCCACCATTCGGTTCGATGGCGCATTTGTTGGCACACCCTGGATGGTAGGGAGTTGAGCACACAGCACAAAGTTTCGCATTACTCAGCTTACAAGCTGACTTACACAAAATGCAAATTCCCTTTGAAGTGGTATTCGTGGAGCCATCTTTTGGATTCAGTAGGATCTGTGAGTTTCCACAATCGATTTGCTGAGGTAGATCACTCATATTTACTCAATGCTAACACGCGACTATGAATATAGATAATTGTGTTTGTGTAAATAACACAACTTAAAAAGTACAGTCACACTCAATAGTTACTTGTCATTCATTTACATATTAATGTAATTAGAATAGAAAATATAAAACAGTAGTACTGGAATGTGTTTGATATCACTCTCTCAATTCGGATGAATGAGATTCTTGAATATTAAAAGTCATGAGCAAGTCAAAAGAATAAAGTCAAAAGATGAAGGAGAAAAATCGCGTGCAAAGCAACCCGGACACAACAAGAAAAATTCTCCAATTTATAACTAAAAACCACTTTCCACACTCCCAATTTTTATACGGTATTACGTATTCACACTTTAAAAATCATATTATTAAGATTTACGAACCGAAAACACAATTAATCACCAACATAAAACCAATATTCAACAGAGGCACGAATACACGTGTTTAGAGCACGGCTGCCATATTATATATATGTGATAATTATATATGTGATAAATTCATAACTTCTGTACTTTTCATTCAATTAAAAAATATGTACAGTACCGGACAGTAGTTTGTGGCCACCTGTTTTTATAAAATTTATTCTCTGTAAATAGTTCAAAACTAACTGAATTCTAAATAAAATGAGCTTATGATGCAGTCCTTTTGTCCACTCTAAAGCAAATTATTGCAAAAAAGGTGTAAATTACAGCGTTCATTTCAATTCCTAATAAATTTTAAAATAATAAAGATCTTTTCATGTTCTTGGTGTGATTATAAAGATTATTTTCTCTAGAATTTAAAAAATACATCACTATTGGTACACAATTTTTTCTTAGATTTTTCCTGAGACTAAAGTGAGTACAAAAAATTAAAAACATTTAAATGATAAAATTAATGAGAAAAATATGTTTTAAACTTATAATGAATTAATTTTTTCTAAACTTTTGCAAACATATTTTATAAATCTTTTTCATTATAATTTTAAAAAATATTTTTCTTACTAATTATATTAATTAAACTTTTGCATTTTTTTGTACTCACTTCAGCCTCAGGAAAAATCTAAGAAAAAAATTGTGCAACAATAGTGAAGTATTTTTTAAATTCTATAAAAAATTGTCTTTAAAATCACACCAAAAATGTAAGAAGATCTTTATTATTTTAAAAGTTATCAATATTTGAAAAAAACGCTGTAATTAGCATTTTTTTTAAAAGAAATTTTTTTAGAGTGGACAAAACGACTTCATCCTGGGCTCTTTTTATTCAAAATTTATTTAGTTTTAAATTAATTGCAGAAAAAAAAATTTATTTTAGAATAAGATCGAAGAAAAATTGATTAATCTGAATCACTTAAAACAGGTGGCCACATACTACTGGCCGGTACTGTATTTCCTTATTTTGTATATAGAATGAGACAAAAATTATTTCCATCCATAAAATGGATTTAAAATTTTTAATTGAAATATTACGTTAAACCAATAGACAGTTCTTTAAGCTTTAAATGAAAAGTGTCAATGATTATGCTTTCATAATTTTAATGCGTTTTAATTCTGTTTTATTAAAATAAATTAACTTGTTATGAATTTATACTCTGTAAAGGGAACTCCATTGATTTCATATTCTTAAGGGATTAAATTTATTTTAATTCTAACTATGGAATCGGAATTTAAAAAAAAGGAAATAATTAATTTCATGTCTAACTACTGAATAAGAATAAAAATGTACCATTTTTATCACAAATTATAAAGAATAAAAATGTCTCCAATTGAATTCTCTCCAAACAAATTAAAACTTGAAAATTCAAATACGAAATTAAATTTGACTAAACAGAATATAAATTGAAAATGCAAAACTACTAATATAGTTTTATGTAGATTATAATAATAATATTAATAATAATAATTAAAAATAATAAAATTCTTTATATCTAACTTTTAAATTTGTATTAAAAAAAAAATAAATTGATAGAAAACATTATTCTTTCTTACCTGTTGCCAAATAATTGCTACATGTATTTTTATAAATTATAACAACAATTATTAACCTTTTATGTTACCATTAAAAGTGCAAAACTATTAACTTGGTATAATAAAAACAAAAATAATAATTAAAAATTATAAAATTCTCAGTACCTTTTCAATTTACAATTAAATAAAGAAATCGATGAAAATTATTGTTATTATCACCATTATTATTTACCTGTCATTAAATGCAAGGGGAATCGTCATGTGACTAAACCTACATAGTAACACAAATAATCTAACCTTAAACGTTACCTTTGAAAGTACAAAATTACTAACCTAATTTTACGTTTCAATATAATATTAATAAAAACATTTAATTAAATCAATCAAATCACTGAACACTTCACTGATTTTTGGATTAACTTGCGAAAAGCTCGAACCTCAAATCTTTTTAATACTTCGTACACTTATGTAATTTGATGCGCTGATTACGAAAATCGTAGTGAAAATTGGCGACTAGCTCATCTTTATGGTAAAAACCATAAAAAACCCATAAATATATTGTTTTTTTGCATTTATTTCAGTAAATTTAAAAATTAAAAAAAAAAGGTTTTTGATAAAAGTTGTAGGTCTTATTGAAATATACATTTTATGTTTCTTACATTTTTTCCAAATGTACATACTTTTCAAGAAAAATGCAAATACGTTATTTATAACGTAATTTACGTATTTTTATGTAATCTTTTAGGTTTGTTTGTTAAGGTTAAGTTTGTTTGAAAAGGCTAGTCCCCAGCCCACTTATGTCTTGGACAATCTCGGGGGGGGGGGGGGGGGGTACCATACTGAAAGTGGAATTAATTAAAATTTTAATTACATATCACAAAATTACAAAATAAAAAGAGAACAACCAACCTAAAATATTATTCTTAGCAAACTACCACTAAAACAACAACAAAAAACTATCGATAAATATAGAAGATATTGTTGACCAATGAGAGAGCGAAAAAGGGTCTTACACGTCTGAAGTTTGTCGAAAGGTATTTCTTTCATGAATTTGAAGGTCAAATGTAATTTCTACGGTCAACTAAATTAAAATTAATATAATTTTAAATACCTAAAATAATAAAATATGTTGTGAAATCAATTTAAAATTAGAGTTTTATATTTTACTATCAAAATTGATATGATAATCAGAAAGTCGAAATCGAAAACTATTGAATATACCTACTAACCAATAAGATAACACAATAGGGTCTTACACGTCTGAACTTAATCACAACCTCCGTTCCTTTTTAGAATAGGATTTTACTACGAAAGTCAACGTAAGAGCTGTCAAAATGATGTTTCCACGTGTCTAGAGGAAAAATTTGAAGTCTAAAAGAACATGAACGTCAAAGAGAAGAACAAAGTCAAAAACAATATACGCAATTGACCCCCAGAACTTTCCTGAAACAGGCACACTTTCCAAAATCTGCAATATAAGACGTTCCCACCTCATTTCCAGGCTTAACCGCAAAACGCTTTCTTCCTGCATTCTGCAAAAGTAGGTTCAGCATCCCCACACTTACAGCAAGCGGAGGATCAGTCCACACCCTTGAAATCTGCTTTCTTATTGCCATAGTCAAAGCACCTATGGCATCTTGTGACCATAAACTTTCTTCTGAATGGGCAACTGAGGAAACCCAGTTCTACTCTTCCTAGTCTTTCTAGAAGTTCTGCTTCTCTCTGATTCATGACCAGTATTGCGATTTTATCGCCTCTCTTGTTTAGTCCAAAAATAGTAACCTGCTTTTTACCTGCTCCTTCTCTCTTCCTTTTGCACTCCAGGACAAGACTGCTTATGGTCCTGGCCTGGATGTGCTATTTTATTTTTTGTCTTTTGGCTTATAACCTTTCGCTGACCTTGAAGCCAATGTAAAGCCTCTGACGCATCTGCTTCCAAGTGCTTCTCCCATAAAGCGGAGATCCACTGGCTGAACTTCTTCAGACCAGTTTGGATCTCCGCAGCGATGTTTCTGTGAACTTTGAGCTTTTTCATTATAAGCTTCAGTTCCTTCTCCATTTCGAGGAAAATCCTCCCCTCTTCCTCGCGTAACCTATAGGCCTTTAACCTTTGTTCCTCGCAATATCCCCGGTCCTGCGGTACTTTTCGCCAGCGGTGCCGTACCACTATCCCTGGACACCTCTCATCTTCTAAATTTAAATTGTTACCATACATGAGAATCCCACCAGCCTTGAAGAAACACTGACAATAACAGTACTTCCGCCGCCCAGGCCCCCGTCATCAGCAACCGACGTCTGCACTTTACAGATTCCAAATTAAAGAGCACGTATGTTGGGCGACTTTTTCGCCATCCCCGGCAGCTTTACGGTGGAATGGCAACCCAAGTGCCATTCATTCATCGGCACGGTAAAAAAAACCTTAGATTTGGTCAGTGTCGTTGGTCACACCGGACAGAAAACCGGTCCATCGGTTGCCAATCCTAGATCGATACTACTCCACACTAACTTAGAATATCAAGCAGGCAGGACTGCTCGATTCTTCCCAGAATCTCAAGTAGTTCACATCTGACCAGGATGGTTAGACCTTATTCTGGAATCCGAATTAACATCATTCTCACAGTTAGCTAGTGCGCCAAGTACAAGAACAGCGAGTACCCCAATTAACGGGGTACCTGTTCGTTTCCCGGTGACCAAAGTCGTCAGATAACGTGACTCGATGAGTCGTGGGAAGAGCCGAATAGCTCGTTTAGTGATGGCGACCGAGCAATAGGCACACAGTGATCTGAATGTGTAATTTACTGTTCAAAAATATGTACAGCCACTAGTAATCAACCGAATCAAAAGTTCTTCTTTTTAATGTAAAGCTTAATAAATTCCTAACACTATATTCTCAGTTAAAATAAATAATTTTGCGTCATTAAACAGCTGAAAACATTAATTGCTTCTTTTTATCGCAGTACATAATTCATAAAAAAATGTAGGCGTACTTCAGATTAGAGTGTACCTCCGATTTTATTGAAACTTGATATACTTACGTATTTTGATGCGCTGATTACGAAAATCATCGTAGTCCAGTCAACAGGTACTTTTAGACGGTAATAACTCGGAAGGTCGATGTTTTTAGCTTAAACCCTTTATTTTGTCATACAATTAAAAACCCTAAGTTTACGGCAGGCGCATAGTGGTTTTTTAAAATACACAAAAAGCTGGCCAAAAATAGAAAAAATTATTTTTTAATTTCGAATTTTTTTCTATATAATCCCGTTTAGAATACTTCCGCACGTATTGCTGCGGAAAAAAGTACCGAATATTAATTTCATACTCCTGAATATTAGCGAAAAGACAAGGATCTAGGAACAGTTGTATATTAGAATTTTGCAAAGCAATGTTGTACCCGTTATAAAATGTATAAGAAAATGACCTAAGTAAAACTTTTTTTGTATATTAAAGTAGGGTGCTTTAGTAAGTAAATTAACGATATTTAAGGATATTTTAATGAAGAATTTATGTTTTTTGCGAGTATAATGTAATGCTGTGCGCAAGAGATAGACATTTTTAAATCTATAGTTCTACAAAAAAAGTTCCACTCGATACCGCTTTAGATATCATGCAAAAATATTCCTTGTTTAGTTTTGAAATAAATTTATTAAAATTTAGCTGCCAATATCTGCTAATTTGAGTTTTTTAACTGTTTCTTATAACGCTGAACATTTTTACATCAAAATGATAGAAATCGTTTTGCAATAGTGTGAAATTAGCTACATCTTTTAACATTCATTTTTATGCTTCATTTTATTCACTTCACACCACATTGGATCAAACATTCTGAATTTTCATAATTTGACGTCAGGTTTGTAATCAGCGACCCCGAAAACCCCCTAGTACCGATTTTCAGACGATTTCGATAAATTTTATCTAAACTTTCCGCCATATTGAATCAGCCATTTTGAATTTTAAAAAAGTGATGTCATATTCGTAAGCTACGACCCTAAAAACCCCCGAGTAACAATTTTTAAGCGGATGCTATCATTTTTTAATTCTGTCGTCTGCCATATTGGATCCGCCATTTAGAATTTCCAAAATCTGAAGTCAGAATTGTAATCAGCAACCACGAAAACCCCCGAGTAAACAAATTCAACTAGATTAATTTAGAATTGGAATTTTGGCCAGCTTATTGTCTATTTGGAACCACTTTGAGGCGTGGCGACCGGGAACCCGGGTAAATTTTTCAAAAAAGTGCAAAAAATCGCGTTTTTTAAAATTGTTGGTTTTCTGTGCATTTTACGTGAAAAATATGTTACGTAAGAGAAAAAGTATATAAAGTTTTGAGTTTTTTTTTAAAAAGATGAACTTAATTGGACAAATAATTCCCGAGTTATGCCCTTTCAAAATTTACTAATTTTTCATCATTTTTGTCCGAAAAAACCTTGTTTTCAAAAAATAATGCCGAACTTTTTTTTACCTAATCGGATGGAAAAATAATGTATATAAAAGTTGTAGTAGACTATATAAGCTTTAAATTCCCGTTTATAAAATTAAATTCGGCCGACTAATTACCGAGCTATGACTTCCTAAAGTATACCATTTTTTACTTTTTTTCACATAGTTGCAAATGTTTTAGTTCGGATCGATTGCTCTTGTATTTTATTATTGTTTGGTACATAATACAAGTTTGTTTCTATAAGTTATTGCATTATTTAACAAATTCAAAATGGCGGATCCAATATGGCGGACGATGTTAAAAAATTTGTTAATTTTCATGGTGCATCCAATATGGCAGACAATATTTTTAAAAAGTTCGTTGATTTTAATGAGACATTGAATCTAGGGGCTTCTAGGGTCGCTGATTACGAATCCGTAGTTACATTTTAAAAATTCAAAATGGTGGATCAAATAAGGCGGACAATATTTCTTTAAAATTGGCTTTTTTTCGTTAGACTTGGTATCCAGGGGTCTTTGGGGCAGTTGATTACGGTTTTGAGCTTACTTTTTGGAAATTGAAAATGGCAGGATACAAATTTAAAAAATCGACCAAGGGACCCCGTACAAAAGATTCTGACAAGCTAGCAGATGGAAATTATTTAAGAGTCATCTAGAAACGATATCATTTCATAACCTAAAATCTCTAACCCCAAAAAGCCACCCTGCCCCGATGTTTCCATCCCTTCTTACTTTAAATTTTTCGATTAGGTAAATTTTTTTGTCTGTCAGATTGAAAATTATGAAAATTATTTAAAAGTCATCTAGAAACAATATCATGAGATAATCTAAAATCAGCAACCCTCAAAAGCTTCCCTGCCCGGATGTTTCCATCCCTCCTCACTTTAACTTTTTTCGATTAGGGAAAGTTTTTTGTCGAACATATTGTCAGATGGAAATTGTTTGAGAGTCACCTAGAAACGATATCATCTGATAACCTTACATCATTAACTCCTAAAAATAGCCCCACAACGCTTCTTTCATTGCTCATTATCATTTTAATTTACTCTTATGGATCTCTTATGGAGATATAACTCCCTGACTAGTGCTGTGACCGCCAGTATCTTAGACAAAATACCGGTTAATTGGGGTGTTATACTGAAGTGGACTGTAGACAACGGTGGGAAAACCTATAGTTCTGTTGGTTTTTAAAGTATTTATCATAAAAATTATCAAGTTGACAATTTTTTTAAAGATGATTTTCGTAATTAGTGCATAAAATTACGTAATTTAACGTTATTACTTAAGTGTACGTAATTTTGCGCTATTACATAATAGTACGTAATGCATTTAATTACGGGTGTAAGTAATTTATATTGATATACTCTGGGTGATTGTAGGACACTTTTCCCAAACAAGTTTCCCAACGGTTTTTTTTTCCCAACAAATTTTTTTCCCAATGAAAACTTTTCCCAACAACGTATTATTTTCCCAAAACCTTTTCCCAAAAATTTTTTCAACCTAATTATTGATGTTCGGAAATATGAATTTCGAATTTTATTTCACAACAAATTCGCATTTGTTTTTGCAACTACCTTCATTTGCGTGTCAGTTCCGGAATCAAAATTTTGGTTACCTTTGGTTTTCTGATTTAATTTAATTTCTAAATTTTTAGTATATAGTGGCTCTCGTTGATTTCAAAATTTCTAAATTTTTTGTAAATAATGGGTACGGTTGAATTAATTAAATCGAGGAAAGGACATTTTCTGCATGTTGACGGGTTCTTATAATATTATCATTCTTGTCCGAAAAATCGTGTATATTGGAATTGCCGCAAAAAAGACGAGAAGAGGTGGAAGCTGTACGAAAAGTGGTTGGGATAAAACGAGTTGCTGAAGAGCACCCCGAAATCCGAGCTTGTATGTTTTTTTGAAAGAGTTGCAGAAGGAACAAGCGGACACAGAAATTATGATGCGTCAATTGCAGTTGGGTCAACGCATAAGAAAAGGGATTGATCGAATTGATCGAAAGAGAAGAGAGTATGAGGAACATCTTGCAGCTGTTGTGCAAAATTATTCACAATACATTGAAGACGATGATGTTCTATCTTACTTACGTACAATTGGATACCACATAAAATTCTAAAGTAATAATACAAAAATAAATTATACACTTTTTTTTGGGAAAATAGTCTTTGGGAAAAGTTTTGATTGGGAAAAAAATTCGTTGGGAAAAAAAATCGTTGGGAAACTTGTTTTGGGAAAACAGTCCCCCTACCACTCTGGGTATTTGGTCATATTTATGGTGATTTATGTTTTTTGCAATTATTTCGTAAACTAATTGATTTTGGTAAAAAAATGCATCAGACATAAAATATGCACGGGACGTTCCACGTCAACAAGGACAGGCCTGAATCTAAAAATGGTCTAGACTGATTTTAAAGTTCTATAGCTCAAAAAATTTGTGCGCTTGTCTACTTTTAAATGATGTAAGCAAGAAGACTATATACAGCCCACTTGAAAAATCCGACGTCCAAATTTACTCATTATTTAACGTCAAAGTGATGTTAAATTTGACGTTAAATTTGACGTTAGAAAATACGTAAAAAGTGACGTTTAAAATTACGTCTCGAATAACAACTGAAATTGCCCAAGTAATACAGTCTGCAGACTATCCGCAGACATTCAGCGGACTAGAGTCTGCGAAAAGTCTGAGGAAAGTCTGAGGAGAGCCTGCGGAAAGTCTGCGGAAAGTCTGCAGAAAGACTGCGGAAAGACTGCGAAAAGTCTGTGGAAAGAAAATTAAATTAAAAAAGACGTAAAAAAGACGTCAGAAATGTACAAAAAGACATAAAAAATGACGTTAGAAATGACGTATAAAAAGACGTACAAAAAGACGTACAAAAAGACGTCAAAAATAACATCCCTGCATATCCCACCCAAGTAATACAGTCCGCAGACTTTCTGCAGACTATCCGCAGACCTTAAGCGGACTAGAGTCTGCAAAAAGTCTGAAAAAAGTCTGCGAAAAGTCTGCAAAAAACCGCAAAAATATACGAAACGTCTGCAGAAGGACTGCAGAAATGAGCAGAAAGACTCCGGAAAGTCTGCAGAAAGATTTCGGAAAGTTTGCAGAAAGACTGAGGAAAGACTGCGAAAAGTCGGTGGAAAGTCTGCGAAAAGTCCGCGTAAAAACTGCAGAAAGTCTGCAAAAAGACTTTGGAAAGTCTGCGGAAAGTCTGCGGACAATGTGCGAAAAGTCTGCAGAAAGTCTGCGAAAAGTCTGCGGAAAGTATGCGAAAAGTCTTCGGAAAGTTTGCAGAAAGTCTGCGAAAAATCTGCGGAGAGTCTGCAGAAAGTCTGCATAAAGTCTGAGAAAAACCTGCATAACTCTAGGGAAAGTCTTCAGAAAGTTTGAGGAAAGTAAGCAACTACAGACTTTCTGCAGACTTTCCGCAGACTTTCCGCAAACTTTTGCAGACTTTCCGCAGTTTTTCTGCAGATTTTCCGCCGACTTTCTGCGAACTATCCGCAGACTTTCCGCAGACTCTCCGCCGACTTTTCGCAGATTTTTCGTAAACTTTCTGCAGACTTTTTGCAGACTTTCTGCAGATTTTCCGCAGTTTTTTTGCAGACTTTTTGCAGACTTTCTGCAGACTTTCCGTAGACTTTCCACAAACTTTTGCAGATTTTCCGCAGTTTTTCTGCAGATTTTCCGCAGATTATCCGCATACTTTCCGCAGACTTTCCGAAGTTATTTTTCGGACTTTCTGCTCTTTTTCCGTGGACTTTTCGCAGACTTTCCACAGACTTTCCGCAGTCTTTCCGTAGTTTTTCCGCAGACTTTTCGCAGACTTTCTGCAGACTTTTCGCACATTGTCCGCAGACTTTCCGCAGACTTTCCAAAGTCTTTTTGCAGACTTTCTGCAGTTTTTCCGCGGACTTTTCGCAGACTTTCCACCGACTTTTCGCAGTCTTTCCTCAGTCTTTCTGCAGACTTTCCGAAGTCTTTCTGCAGACTTTCCGGAGTCTTTCTGCTCATTTCTGCAGTCCTTCTGCAGACGTTTCGTATATTTTTGCGGTTTTTTGCAGACTTTTCGCAGACTTTTTTCAGACTTTTTGCAGGCTCTAGTCGTCTTTTTGTACGTCTTTTTGTACCTCATTTCTAACATCATTTTTTATGTCTTTTTGTACATTTCTGACGTCTTTTTTTACGTCTTTTTTAACGTAATTTTCTATGACATTTTAAAATACTTTTTGTACGTCACCTCAGAAAAAGGTCTGTAGCAAATTTTTTGCTAAGAAAGAATTATGAATATAATTTGAAATATATATAATTTTTTATTAGTAAAAAATTTCCTATTGATAGTTTTCTGTAATAACGTACAAAATGTACTCCAAAACGTCGTCGAAAAAAATGTTAAAAAAGACGTACAAAAAGAAGTACAAAAAGACGTACAAAAAGACGTCCAAAAAGACGTCAGAAATGACATCTCTGCATATCCCAATTTCAAGTGTCAATCGAGAGGTAATTTTAGAAGTCATATTTTATTAGTTTTTACGTATTTTTGTACGTTAAATAATTCGTAAATTTTGACGTCGGATTTTTCAAGTGGGAGCAGAGAAATCTTCGCTTTATTTGTATGAAAAGGAGTGGGGGTGAGGTTAGCTGTGCCAGTGGGCAGAAGTCTTCAGTTTGGCTAGTGCGCGGTCATGTATTTTATTATTCTGCGTCTACTCAGCTGTTTCCGATGTGCGCAGAGTAATAACATACATGACCGCGCACTAACCGAACTAAAGGGCTTCTACCTACTGGCAGAGAGATTTTCCTTGTATACCCCCACTACCTTTATGTTTCTCCTGTATATAGTGTTCTTGGCCGTATGGTGTTTTTTGGAAATTCAAAATGGCGATGCCAATATGGCAGAAAAAAGGCGTTAAATTAAAAAATTTTAAAATAACTTTATATGTATTGAAAGTCCGAAAAATACCAACTTGCCCTCAAAATCACTAATTAACAGTTTTTAAGGTTGCTGAATGCAAATCTGATGTTAATTTTTTGAAATTCAAAATAGCAGATCCAAAATGTCAGACAAAAATGTAAAATTCTTTCCAATTTGCTTGAAAATAATTTCTTGGTGGTTTTTGGGGTCGTTGACTATGATTTTGAGCTTACTTTTTGTAAATGCAAAATGGCGGATCCAAATGGGGGACATAAAAATTAAAAATCGATCAAATTTGCTTGAAACTGATTTCTTAGGGTCTTCTGAGGTTGCTGGTTACGATTTTGAGTTTACTTTTTAAAAAATCAAAACCCTCGGAGATTTTTGAAATAGTTAATTGCGATATTGAGCTTATTTTTTGGAAATCTAGTATGAAAGATCCAAAATGGCGGACACAAAATTTGAAAATTGATTAAATTTGCTTAAGGGGTTACATGGGTTTTAAAGCTTCCAAAAATCTATCTTTAAAGATTTTTTTATTTAATAGTATAACATTTCAAGAATATTTTCCTCAAGTTTCAAGTTAATCTGATTAAAACTCTAGGTGAGAGAGAGAGAAAGAAACAGAATTTGAAATTTTCTCTCATTATATTTGACTGGCACACAATGGTTTGAAATCGAAAAATATCGGGCCTATCACTCTAAATTTACAAAATTTATAATTTTATATTTTCAATCAGCAAGTATCAATTGATTATTTTTCATGGATAACAAAAATTCCACCAATATCCTAAGAAATTCGACTTTTTGAACCTTCAACTTTAATTACTTTTTTCTTAAAATTCGATTTTTGAAGACGGTGGACACGATTTCTTGAAAACTAATGCACCGATCTTCTTAAAATTCGGTACACTTCTTGTCAAAAGTATTGACTTGTGCCTGAACGAAGGATTTTTTTATTTTCAATCACAACCAATTTTATAAAGATATATATATACATAGTCAAAAATTGTGTAAAAAATGGTACTTTTTGCAGTAAACTCTGCCAAAAAATCAAAAGTAAAAATTTTTTTAAACCCTTCGTTCAGGCACCAGCCAGACTCACCTACTAACAGAAAATGTTTTGTTTTTTGATTTCGGATGATGCTATATGGAATTATCATGTCCACCGCAAAAACATTTCTTCCCAGTGGTGTTAAAACGTCAGTCCTCAATGGCTCAATTTTTATAATTTTTTAATGAAATTTATAAAATTTATTCTTTAAATATTTTACTTTTATGTGATAAAAGACCTCAATAAATTAATTCGTTATTACATAAAAAAAATAATTAAAAAAGTTCTTTATTTTGACCTTTGAAACCCATGTAACCCCTTAAGTCATTCCTCGGTCTATATTTTTATGGTGATTTCTAGTTTTTTGCATTATTCTCGTAAATTAATTAGTTTAAAAAAATGCTGTGAACTTAAAATATGTATTTTAATAAGACCTACAACTTTTGTATAAAACATTTTTTGCTATTTTTAATAATTAATGAAGTCCTATATAAGAAATCAGCTAGCTTTCAAAATGTAATGCTGGGCTTTCAAAAGGTAAGAGAGAATAAGGTATAGAATCTACCTGGGATAGATAAAGAAACAATAGCGTTTGAAACGCAAGGAGAGTTCACACTTATAGTTCTAAAAGCAAAAGAGTATACGGTATACGGCTACCTGGGATAGATAAAGACATCAATGCGTGCGAAACGCAAAGGGAGTTCACAGTTGTGGTTCTAAAAGGAAGAGAGAATAAAGCTATCTGGAATAGATAAAGACAACAATTGCGTGCGAAACACAAGGTGAGATCACAGTTGTGGTTCTAAAAGCAAGAGAGAATAAGGTTACCTGGGAAAGATAAAGACAACAATAGCGTGCAAAATAAGAAAGAGCTGTAAAACGCAAAAACGCTGTAAAAATTGTAAGGCACCCTTGTATGAACTTGTATGAACATTTTAAAATTAATTTTGAATTGTTGAAACAGTTTTTTTTTTAATACTTTCTATGTGAAATATTTTAAAAGCTTACAACTTTTAATTAACAAAATGTAAGTAATGTAATTTATTTGATTTAATTGAATTGATTGTTTAAACAATTAAAATGGTTAAAAATCAAATTTTAATGAAATGGAGCTAAAATTATGAGGCTTGTTGTCATTGTTATGGAAGAATCGTAAATAACTTTTTTATTTATAATTCGCATTGTATATTAAATTGTTTAAAAATATTTAATTTATTTAAACAATTTATATTTCTTATATTTTTGAAATTAAATACTTTTATTAAAACCTGTCGATTCATTAGGAACAATTGACAGAAAATATGTTCATTAAAATCTCTTGAAAGCATTTCGCTTTCTACTTTCTTCATTAATCCTTTCACAACCAAGCAAAAATGAGCAATTAATAAAACGAAAGCAAAGTTATTATTATAGTTTTTGGGGTCGCTGATTACAAATATGGTGTTAGTTTTTAAAAATTCAAAATGGCGGATGCAATATGGCGGACGAATTTTTAAAACATTTTAGATCAGGGTCAGTCCAACGAAACTCGTCTAGAGCCGGTTGCTCGATGATGAGAAAAAAACCTTAAATTAATATATAAAATTCTAGTACACAATTTAATTACCATTTAAGGTTTTATATTGCTGAAAATATCTTAGTTCTTTTTAAACAGCTTTTTAAAAGAGTCGATAGATTTCAGGGTTATGAATGATCCATTTTACAACGAAGTAGTAAAAGCCGTTATAAAATGAAAAATATATGTAATATGTATTTTTTATGATACATATTCACATAACATAACTGAATAAATGTATATTGTTTGAAAATTACTCACCTAAATACTTAAATTGTGATTTTTTCTTCTTCGCACAGTGTTTAAATCTCCTTTTTCTTTTATGAATATCTTCTGTGGAGAAAAATGAAGATATAAAAATCCTTTTGAGTTTTGTTAATATTACATTTATAAACATATTCAGCGAAAAAACCTAATGGGTTTTGTCTCCAAACTAATTTATTTAACTTTAAAAATTAAGTGAAACTAACCTGGTTTTCAATGGAATTTTGTTTTGATGTTAGGTTTGTTAGTTTTACTTAATTTTTAAAGTTAAATAAATTAGTTTAGAGACAAAACCCATTAGGTTTTTTTCGCTGAATATGTTTATAATTGTAATATTAACAAAACTTAAAAGGATTTTTATATTTTCATTTTTCTCCACAGAAGATATTCATAAAAGAAAAAGGAGATTTAAACACTGTGCGAAGAAGAAAAAATCACAATTTAAGTATTTAGGTGAGTAATTTTCAAACAATATAGGGGAGATTGGGGTATTGTGAGTCATGGGGAATTGTGAGACACGCCATTTTTTCACCACTTTTGAAAATTTTTATCGTACTAATGGCTGATATCGTCTTGTCTTATGCTAAAGTCAATGTTTTATTAGTAATCAATAAATAAAACACACTTAATTAGCTCTTTGCTATAACCAGTTGAAAAGTTGTAACCAAACATTTATTTCGTGCTTTGGTGTTTCTATTGTTTTCAAAACTATTTCCGATGAATGTACTGATGTAAATATGTTTATAATTATTGTGTGGTATTGTTGTTTAGACCCTTAAAAGGAATTTTTAATTAATTGTTCATAAGTAAGTCAAACTTAGGTAACTTGTCAACTAAAGCGTTTGGGGAAATGTGAGACACTATTTTTGGGGAATTGTGAGACAATTTTCGTGAGGTATTAGCAGAAGTTGGTCCACTGAAAAGAGGTACATCAGCCAAAAAATCCAATCGCGGCCGCAAACCAATGAAAACCAGCATTTTAACGTCGGCAGAATTTGTTTCCGAATTAAAAGAAAAAGCCGATGTAAAGCGCAAAAAGTTGGAAAAAAAACTTAAGGAGATGATGTAAGGACACCACCTGCAAAAAAGCAAAAACGTCGATCGCAATCAATAGCGAAACGAATTATTTCTTCGTCTAAAGACGAAGATGTTGATTTCTGCATACTGTGTAAAGAAAAATGCCGAAAAAATTGAATCGGAAAAATTCAATTCATTGCACTTCGTGCGATCGCGCTGTTCATTTGAAATGTGTCACTACTGGAACCTATTTTAAATGCCTAATTTGTGAATCCGAATAACTTCAAGCGATTATTTTTTTATTAATATTTTTAAAAATAACTTTTGTGACATTTCTAGCTATATAATACACATATTTTATTGGTATTTTTCGTCTTTTACTTAATTTAGATGGTGTCTCACAATTCCCCAACATTTTTCAAACCCTCAAAAATGGATATTTTTTTAAAACAATCAAATTTTTTCGACAAATAATAATTTTAAAAAACTGCTTAAACTTAAAGTAAGGTAAGTCATCCTAGTAACACATACAATTTTAAATTTTGCAAAAATGTTAATTTTTGTGGAAGTTATCGATCTAGGACGAATCGTGTCTCACAATTCCCCAATCTCCCCTACATTTATTCAGTTATGTTATGTGAATATGTATCATAAAAAATACATATTACATATATTTTTCATTTTATAACGGCTTTTACTACTTCGTTGTAAAATGGACCATTCATAACCCTGAAATCTATCGACTCTTTTAAAAAGCTGTTTAAAAAGAACTAAGATATTTTCAGCAATATAAAACCTTAAATGGTAATTAAATTGTGTACTAAAATGTTATATATTAATTTAAGGTTTTTTTCTTATCATCGAGCAACCGGCTCTAGACGATTTTCGTTGGACTGACCCATTAGCATAAAATTTGGTACTCAGGGGTTTTTGGGGTCGCTGATTAAATTGTTGACAACAACTTATCATTAAATTCTCTTAGAAGCATTTCGCTTTTGCTTTTGTTCATTAAAACATTATCACGAATTTTTCCGTCTTCAAATGTTTTGTAACTTTACATGAATTTTAAAATTTTTAAAAACATTTGAATGATGTTTATAGAGTATCGAAAAGGACTTACACGGAAAATAATGAGTTACTTACCGTAAGTAGAAATGTAGTTGATAATTATTTAGTCACCACAGCTAAATATTTGCTAAGACAGCTAAAATATTAGCTACGACAGATAAAAGTTTGATGTGGTTCCTAATATTTGTAGATACCATAACTAAAATGGTTTAGCTGTCCCTAGGACAAAAATCTATGTTTAGCTATGGGATCTAAACCTGTTAGCTCTTACAGCGTACTTTTAGCAAACGTAAAAAATGTATTAGCTGCCTTAGCTAATATTTAGCTCTGTTGACTAGAAAAGTGTCTGCTAAATTTGTTGTTGTTCTTTAGTAACGATTGACGAAAATTTGTTCATTAAATATTTATTGTACCTATTTGTTTTAAGAATCTAAATTGATGAAAACAATTTTTTATTAGTCAGCTGTTAGTAAAGAAAAATTAGTAAATCGTTAAAATATGCAAAAACTAATATTTTTACAGAAACATAATTTTTTTAAATCATTAAAAAATCTTGAAAATTGTTGACGGAAAAATTCATGATAATTCTTTATTAAAAAAAAAGGAGAAAAGGACATGCTTGAAGGAGAATGAAATGAAAAGTTGTTTTAAAAAATGTAATGGCCTATTTGAAATGCGCAATCAGCGATTCTGGAATTGGTTACTTTTTGACCCCTCCCACCCCCACTTAGACGCGCCAAAATGTTTCTGAAATCGTCTTCCCATCCATTAGACCATTGTTTTTTGCTTCTATAGGAATGCATTTTTACTAGATAAATGCATGTCAAGTAAAACACATTAATTAATATTTTTCATATCGTGACAATCAAATTATGATTTTGCTCTCGCGGGTAAGTTCAGCTTACAGTTGCGATAATGCGTGTTACTTAAAAAACAGAAAAAATAGGATAATTAACACCCATTAACATGAATTTAACATTTACGACTAAATAGGTAAAAAATATTCCTTACTTAGAAAGAAGTTATATGCAAATGAGTTACCAAGGCCCGTTAGATGAGTTAAATGGGCAGTTAGAAAGTAACGCTTCTCTTTGGAGAGAGTGAGAAGCAAATATTTTTGCAGGTAATGAGAAAGAGAAAGGCAAATTTTTTCTCTTTTTCATTAAAGTTCGAAATTTTCGCCTCTTTTTCTAAAGCTATTAACCCTCATTATGCAAGGGTTCGTTCAGACGATAATTGGCCTAGCAGGTGGTCTATTGTTTGTATTGAGAAATAAGATTTAAATTTGAAGAATATTAGTAGAATGAGGTAAAATTTTAGGTACAATTTCAAATTTAAATGTGTGTGTGTGAGGGAGAGTGAGAGAGAGAGAGAGAGAGAGAGAGAGAGAGAGAGAGAGAGAAAAATAGAGAAACGGTGAAACTCAGTTTCTTTTTAACTGAGGGTCTTTACCAGGGCTGTAAAAGAAAAAAGCGCGCATAGCGCGCCATTGTTAGTGCAAGTAAATATAAAACCCTTAAATTTTTATATATTTTTAAGGTTTTCACTATGATAATAAAATTGTCAGGAACTTTCACTATGATTTTCGTAATCAGCGCGTCTAAATACGTAACAATACCAAGTTTAATTAAAATCGGAGGTACGCTCTAATCGGAAGTATATTTCAAAATTTAAATCTAAATATTTAAGTTTTAGTGAAAAATATGGAAAACTACTCTGCAAACGTACATTAAAGAAAAAGAAAACCAAAGAAGAATAATTGGATCAAAACTGTTATTAAGGGCAAACGAAAGATAGTCCATTGGTTTTTATCATAAAAATAAACTAGCTGACAATTTTCTGACCCTGTGGGGAATAGACAGTGTGATTTCCCCTTTATGCTTGCTCCAGGCGGGGAGCGGTAACTCGTTGTGTGTAGTGTGCTCAGAACGTTCAGGTAGTTGCGCGAGTAAAGATTGATACGTGTGTGCATAAGTCGAGCTCATGGCTGTGTATCTAAAAGTCTTGTGAAAATTAAACTGTTTATACTAATTAAGTATTTTACTTATTTCTCATCCCAGACATTAATATGGGACGTAGTATTTTAATATATTTTATATGAAATTATCAATTATTTCCCACAATTGGTGACCCCGACGTGATCGTTATGTTGTCGAGTTTTAATCCGGGTGCATCTGTGATACAAAGTGCAATCCGTGGATAATCTGAAATAAAATTTTCAAGAAATACATTTTGAAGAATGTATGCACAGCTTCGTTGAGTTTAGTGCTCAAAATCACGAATTTTTCGAATTAACTCGCCAAGCACATGTTTGTCTCTGAACGCCGCCATATTGGTTTTCACACAAGACATGATTTACATCGGGATTTTCTCAGCCCATGCAGTATCCTGAGTTTTATTTTTTTACGAGGACGATTTCTGGAGGATTGATATTCCTGTTTTGACCGATTTGGACATTTTTTTCATCGTAAAATCTTGAGAGCTGCCTGTCACGTGATCGTCCCATGCTGCGACGAGCTGCTGAATTCGCCGGCCGGTGCGACCTGTACTACCTTTTGGAGTTTTTCGGTATGAGAGCGACAGCTTCCTGGGTCATGGTTTGGTGAGATAAGCCGCTTAATATTGTTTTTGCTTTTTGAAAACGGCGCATGAGCATCACCATTCTGAGCTCATGCAACAGGTGCGTAACGCAGATAACCTGTTTTTTGCAAATTAACAGTTTTCAGTTTTTCTTCCCCTCATGAATTTTTCTCTTTCATGAAAAACGTTCCTGTCGATGTCCGGATAATTGCAAGGAATAACGAGTTCCTGAGGACGCAGTGAAGGATTTCCTGAGAGGTTATATTTCAACATCTGGTCAGTTTCCGGACCTGGTAATGGATTTTTCCATCATCGTCGTCAGCCACATCTTCGTGGAAAGAGATTATGCAGCTTTTGGGACCATCATCGTCAGCATCGTTGCATTATTTTATGTATTATTTATGAGTATGTTTGGCCGTTTGTGAGTGTAATCGCGACCACCCTTTATATTCGCGTGATCATATACCCGGTGTTTAATATTTGACTAACGTAATATATTTCGTTCTTTTACTAGTTACACCGTTCTTTTTACGATTTTAATGCAGAAAATTTTTATAAAACTGAATTTATTATCGATTAAGATTAAAAAATTGTTTTCTTACACGCGAGTTAAATATGCAAATTTTTCAACGCTAATTGTTTATATTTAAATTAAAACTTGATTATTTCTTACGAAATTGATTATTTCTATCGAAATCTTTAATTTTTAGCAATATTTCGTGTTGTTACTTAACAAGTTTTTTCTTTTTTTTTAGTAAAAAGACTTTTAAAAAAACAGATGCGTTTATTCGTTTGTTATATTAATTAAACGATGATACTTAATATTATTCTTGATTAAAGAGGAGGTTAGGATCTTGTCGAATAAATTTTCAATCGTGTTGTATTTTCTTTTCTGAAATGTAGCATTGTGATAATTTACTTAGGTCTTTTAATATTCTCGACTTCGATTTATTTTATTTTTTCGATTCGGACTCTGTATTTTTTCTTCGTCAATTATGATTACATCGTTTTACCTTACGGATTATTCAAAGTTTTTGAAACTTGTTTGAGATTTTATTTCTCGTCTAGAAGGAACATCATTCATTCATTTCGGCATTTTATCGATTCGAGTTCGTAATTTGATTATTTCAGTAATTTATTTTAATTATTGCTATTTTTTCCTTCTTATTTTCAAACATGGCTGACGGTGCCTTGCCGCCTAACGATCCGGGTAATCAAAACAATCTGGGTAATCAAAATGATCCGGGTAATCAAAATAATCAGAAAAATCGGTTTGATCAGGCGGATCCTGATAATCGCGATGTTCCCGAGTTGCAGGCGCAGCTTCCGAATCCGGTCCACGTTGATGCTTCTTATCGGGTCCCAATAAGGGACCGTTGCCAATAAGGCACCCGGATGCCGTTATGTCCGCCTTGGAGTTTGATGTCATCCAAACTGTTGCAGATTTAATTACGTCTCCGGTACCGATTCCGAATTTGTATACGCAGTATTAAAGATAGGATTATTAAAAATTTTTCCGTGTCCCCTGAGGGCGAGCTTCGCAGCATGTTAAAGGGAGAATTGCTGAGTGAGGGAAGGCCTTCAGTTATTTTGAGTCGCATTCGCCATCTTAGTCGCAATCGTTGCAGCGACGAAGTTATTCGCGCAATTTTTTTGGAACAGATCCCAGCAAATTGTCGTGCGATTTTCGCTGTTTCTGATTCTATGGATTTGTCGGCTCTCGCTGAAATGGCTAATAGGATTGTAGAGTGTGGAGTTGTCCCTGGTAGATCAGTATTCGCTGTTGAGAACAAAGATAATCTTTAAAAAAAGATTGAGGAATTGACTTTTCGAATCGATGCTCTTACTAGAGTTGGTCAGAATAGATCTCAGAATTTTAATCGGAATCGTTCTCGGTCTCGCTCAAGATTTCAAAATAATCAAAACGTAAATAGTGAAAACGTAACTAGTCAAAGTTTGCCTAACTCAAGCGTGAATAATCAGAACTCCGGTGATTAGAGTAAGATCTGTTTTTACCATAAGAAGTTCGGGAATAGTGCTATAAAGTGTAGACCACCTTGCGCTTTCAGAAACGCTAGTTCGGGAAACTAGTTTTGCCACCTTACATCGACAAGATCAACACGACCGTTGCTTCAAAGCCATTGTTCGTCAAAGACAAAAATTCCGGATTCAGTTTTGTCGTCTTTTCTGGATCGGACATTTTTTTGATTCCTGCTGATCACGAAACCAAGAAACGACCCGCCGAATACGCACTTTATGCAGCGAATAATTTGCTCACAAATGCGTATGGCGAGCGTCGTCTGTCATTAGACATTGGACTTCGTCGATCAATTTTATGGAACGTTTGCGTAGCATCCGTTCCCTATGCCATCATAGGGGCGGATCTATTATCTGCATTTGGTCTTATTGTTGATTTTCGACGTCGAAAGTTGATTGACTCTAATTCCGGAGTTAAGACAGCTTGTGACGTTGGTTTGGCTTCTTGTTTTGGAGTGAGTGTGGTTGATAAATCGATTCTTTTTTCGAGAATTTTGGCAGAATTTTCTTCTATAACTGGTCTTCCTCAGTCACGTGGTTTTTTCACGTGGTGTCATGCACCATATTGTCACGAATGGTCCGCCAGTATCGGAACAGGCTCGTCGTTTGCCTCCTGAGAAGCTGACAGTGGCTAAAGAGTATTTTCGATCTATGGTTGAGTCTGGGGAGTGTCGTCCATCAAGTTGGCCATGGGCATCACCACTCCATTTAGTACCTAAAAAAAATAGTGAATGGAGGGTGTGCGGCGACTATCGTCGCGTCAATGAGCGAACGATCCCAGATAAGTACCCCGTGCCATTTGTTCAGGATGTCTCTGCAATTTTGTCTAGAAAATCTGTTTTTACGAAGCTGGATTTACATGCCGCTTATAACCAGATTCCGATTGCCCCTGAGGACATTCTAAAGAAGGCCATTATAACTCCATTTGGCTTGTTCGAGTATACTGTTATGACCTTTGTCCTGAGGACGATATTTTCATTGCATCCCCGAATCTCGAGGAGCATGAAAATCATCTTCGTATTGTTTTTGAACGTCTTGATGGAGCTTCTCTCCATTTGAATTTGGAAAAGTGCGTTTTTGGCCAGCCTAAAATTGAATTTTTGGGTTATTTGATTAGCAAGGACGGTATTAAACCAATTCCTGAGAGGGTAAAGGCAATTTTTGATTTTCCGAAGCCTAAGAACATTTTAGAGTTGAGACGATTTTTGGGACTAATGAATTTCTATCGTAGGAATTTGCCACTTGTTGTGCGGTATCAGGAACCGTTAAATTCTTATCTTCATGAATCGCGAAAAAATGATAGATCGTTTTTCTCGTTGGACCGAAATTGTTCCTATGAAAGACATTGAGGCGTTGACTGTTTACCGGGCATTTATGGATGGATGGATCTCTCGTTTTGGAGTTCCTGAAAGGTTAACTACGGACCAGGGAAGTCAATTTGAGTCTATACTCTTAAAATCTTTACTTCAGATATTAGGATGTGAACGCATTCGTACGACAGCTTACCATCCCGCTGCAAATGGTATGATTGAGCGATGACATCGTACCCTTCAGGCGGCCATAATGTGTCACAGTGGCGAAAAATGGACTTATGTGTTGTCGACAGTTTTACTCGGACTCAGGACGAACGTTCTAGATACGGGAGCTTCGCCTGCGCAATATGTGCTTGGGACGACCTTGAAGATTCCGGGTAAGTTTGTTCTTCCGGAGGAATTTAAGCCGGATCCTCACGTATTTTTGGAAGAGTTTCGCGAGCATATTAGGCAAGTCAAGCCGGTTCCAGTCGAGCACAGACATAAGAGAAAAATTTTCGAGTTGAAAAATTTAGATTCATGCTCTCACGTTTTCCTTCGTATTTGCCGTGTAAGAAAATCGTTGAAATGTCCGTATTCGGGTCCGCATAGAGTGATCGAAAGGATCTCGGATCGAGTTTATTCAATTGACGTAAACGGGTGATTCTAGAATTAGTAAACTGATGTTCCTTCTTCTGAACTACTTGTCCCTTCGTCCGACAACATTGTACCTTCGAATTCAAACAACAGTATTCCCTTGATAAATGATAACGGTCCTAACATGGACTCGACAAGCTTTAAAGTACCTACTATTAAGACGTATGTAAATAAGAAAAAAAAAGTTGCGTTTAACTTTGCAAATAATCTAGATCATACTTATTCCTGCGCAGGAAATTAAATTAGATTTAGGTAGGTAGCCTTAATATTAATGAATATTACATTGTAACTCGAGCTTAGTATTTTTTTATTATACGTTATGAAGGATTCTATATACAAAAGTTTCTATTTGTACATATGCGTTTTTATTGCGTAGAAACAGACTTTGAAGTTTTATATTTTTTTAACGATATAAATAAAAATAAAAAAGCGTATCTTTAGACACTCGGGAGGGGGGAGGGGGGAGTACTGTGGGGAATAGCCAGTGTAATTTCTCCTTTATGCTTGCTCCAGGCGGGGAGCGGTAACTCGTTGTGTGTGGTGTGCTCAGAACGTTCTGGTATTAGCGCGAGTAAAGATTGATACGTGTGTGCGTAAGTCGAGCTCATGGCTGTGTATCTAAAAGTCTTGTGAAAATTAAACTGTTTATACTAATTAAGTATTTTACTTATTTCTCATCCCAGACATTAATATGGAATGTGGTATTTAAATATATTTTATATGAAATTATCAATTATTTCCCACAACCCGTCTGCTACAATCTGTCAGTTTCAATGACAAATTTAAAATTAATTTTTCCACTCATGAAAATGTCTATTCGTGAAAAATTAATTTTTCCTAAATTCCTCATTCCCCAAAATTTGACAAAAAAATAATCATTATATTAAAAAGTGTCCAGTGTTTTGTAAATCGAGACACTTTTATGGAAAAAAATATTTTTATTTACAAAGTTTTTGAGATAAGGAAATTTTTCAATGTTTCTTTTATGCGAAGAGATGGTCCCACGAGCTTTAAATTTATCTCACCTCTTATGAAAAAGTATGACAGAAAAAGTATGATAGGCCTGTCAGGAATTTCGTGTCATACTTTTCCTGTCATTTTTTCGCGCTGACAGTAAATTCCTGACAGGAAAAGTATGACAGGAAGTTTGTGAAAGAAAATGTATTACAGGAAAAAGGACGCGTTATACAAATAACGTCGTGAAAATAACGTTATTAAAATGACGTTATTTTGCTACGTCAAGAAAATAAAATCAGGAAAATAAATATACTATTTGCGTGAAAAAATAGTATAAATCTTACGTAACAAGATTTTTAGGCCCTGAAAAGGGCCGATTCTTTTGAGGAAAATTAAAGTCCACGTTTAAGACTGCGAATTCTCATTTATCTTCATTTACACAGTCCAACACTAAGACAAAACATTTTTGGCAGCAACGAAGTTGCACTCGTGACATGTGACACAAGACTGAACGGTTTCTGAGAACAGTAGCCGTTGTAAGTTCGAGGAGAAGTTAGTAATTGCTGATTGGTCGATGCGCGCTCGATGCACCGAAGTCGAACCAATTGGAATGTTTCACAGTGAGCAGAAAAACTGATTGGTTCGACTTCGGTGCATCAAGCGCGCATCGACCAATCAGAAATTACTAACTTCTTCTCGAACTTACATCGGCTACTGTTCTCAGGAACCGTTCAGTCTTGTGTCATATGTCACGAGTGCAACTTCGTTGCTGCCAAAAAGTTTTGTCTTAGTGTTGGACTGTGTAAATGAAGATAAATGAGAATTCGCAGTCTTAAACGTGGACTTTAATTTCCCTCCAAAGAATCGGCCCTTTTCAGGGCCTAAAAATCTTGTTACGTAAGATTTATACTATTTTTTCACGCAGATAGTATATTTATTTTCCTGATTTTCTTTTTTTGACGTAGCAAAATAAAGTCAAGTATTCCTGACGTTATTTTCACGACGTTATTTTTATAACGTGTCCTTTTTTCTGTAATACATTTTCTATCACAAATTTCCTGTCATAGTTTTCCTGTCAGAAATTTCCTGTCAGCGCGAAAAAATGACAGGAAAAGTATGACAGGACTATCATACTTTTCCTGTCATACATTTTTATAAAGGCCGTTTTAACATTCACAGATTTTTTTTATCGTCTATAACATATAAAAATCTACTGCCAGTTTCTATGACAAACTTAAAATTTATTTTTTTACTCATTAAAATGTCTATTCATATTAAATAAATTTTTTCCAAATTCCTAATTTCCCAAACCTTGAGAAAATCATAATCATACTTTCAAGAACGAGTCTATTAGAGTTTTATGCAACAAACGTCAAAGAACTTGTGTTATTTATAATAGTCAGGTTGCATTCGAAAAAAAAAGTTTTCGCTGACAGAGAAAAGCAGTTTTTTTTCACTTTTATTATTTTCATTCTTCCCCTTATTTTAAAAATTCCAACAAGTTTCTATTTTTCTTTTTCTGAATAAAATTCTCGGCAATGTTTTTATCCAGCAGTCCACTGACTTATCGACCTTATTCCACGGCAAGCCAAACATTTACCACATATTTCACAATTTTTTCTTTATTAATCAAAAGATTTGTCCGGAAAAAAATCTCTGTGTTGTCAAACTTTGTGCAATAACGAATTTTTCTACATGTTTCTTTTCTACGAAGAGATTAGAGTTGCGAAGAAGTCATATTACCTGGAGAACGGTAATGAGAACGAGAATATAACCGGGAATATGACCGACCAAAATTCTATTAGAGAATTAATAAGAATTTAAGTTTTTTATTTATTTATCAAATTAAGTCAAATTTTCTCAATCAAAATATGAAAATAGAATCTATAGTGTCATTCTTAAAAATAATGATTTGAATTTCAATGTTAATAGTAATAACCCAAGTAGATATCGCCACAGTTTTGTCATACTTACAAACAGGGCCCATACATGGCGGCCATCGATGGGCCATCCGAGTTTTGTAACATTGCGCCGCACTTTTTCCCGACATTCAAATTTTAAAAAGATACTCATCTTGGTAGCTTCTTACGTTATTCTGACGTTTATAATCCATCTTGCGTTGTCCAGGAACTAAGAAAATCATCTTTTACCTAAATATAGAAAATTCTGATCAGGGTGTCTGCACCAGGTACTAAATTAACATCTTCTTCAGGTAGTTCTTATTCGAAATCAAAGAAAAGACAACATTTATGGGGTGCAAGATGTCGCAGTCATCCTTATAAATATTTCCAATGATCCAGGTGTGAAATTAACATCTTCTCCTAGAATTTTTTAAAGAAATTGGAATTTTATATCTCGTCTAATGTATTTAAATGAATGTTGTCATCTTGATACATTATCTTACTGCTCCAGGTGTCAAGTCAACATCTTCTTCAAGGAAATTTTAGGGAAACTAAAATTTTACGTCCTTACTTGTATTTTCAAATAGATGTTGTTATTCTAACACACAATTTTATTAATCTAGGTCATAAGAAAATAAGTTTTCCTGGAAATTTTTGCTGAAAAATAAAAAATATAAAGCATCCATTGTGTGCAAAAAGTTGACGCCTTCCTTACAAATAAATTTAGTGATCTAGGTGTAAAATTAGTATTTTCTCCCAGGAATGTTTTTGGGAACATAAAGTTCATATCTCTTCAGAAGTATCTGTACAGACGACATCATCCTGGCACTAAAAGTTCAATAATCTAGGTGAAGGTTGTTATGAGTGTCCGTTTTTGCTTCTTGGTGAATAGGATTTAAATATTTTTATTTCCGTTTAAGATAAATAAAAGCAATTAAACATTTTGCTTGTGTTATTCTTAAAATGTATAATTTAAAATTATATCAAGAAAGAAAAATTAATACAACCCTAAAGATAGAGATTATTGTAAACATCGAGTTGTCAAATAGGTTAAAGGGTTAAGTTAATTTATATTTTTCCTTTTCTAGCATGTGCAACAAATTTTGATAATAATACGGTTAAAATACTATTACTTATTTTGTTCTACATCAATTTCAATAAATTGGTTTTAGATATCTGCGCCTGTTAACATAACTTTCATACCTTTTCTTAGAAGAACATTCCTTTTTTATAGTTACATCATTATACTGATAGTATTTTTTATATTCTCATGCAGAACTTATTTATTTCATATTTAGATCTTCAGAATTAACTGTGAAAATTACCTTTTTAAAATAGTTGATCGTTTATAAATGTTAAAATTTTACAGAAATCCTAAAAGAAATTATTTTTCCAATTTTATTTTAACCTTTTTGACGTATATATCTGAAATAATTTTAATAAAGTTAATGCCAAATAAAATAAATAATAGTATTTTAACAATATTTTTATCAAACTTTGTTGTCTAAACTAGAAAACAAGAAATATAAATTAACATAACCCTTTAACCTATTTGACAACTCGATGTTTACAATAATCTCTATCATTAGGGTTATATTAATTTTACTTTCTTGACGTCATTTTAAACTATAAATTTTAAGGATAACATAAAAAAAATGTTTAAAAGCCTTTTATTTACCTTAAGCGGACATAAAATATTTAAATTCTATGCACCAAGAAGCAAAAACGGACACTCATAACATTCTTTACCTAGATTATTAAACTTTTAGTGACAGGATGATGTCGTCTGTACAAATACTTCAGAAGAGATCTGAACTTTATGTTTCCAAAAACATTTCTCGGAGAAAATACTAATTTGACACCTAGATTACTAAATTTATTTGTAAGGACGGCGTCAACCTTTTGCACACAATGGATGATTTATATTTTTTATTTTTCAGCAAAAATTTCCAGGAGAATTTATTTTTTTATGACCTAGATTAAAAAAATTGTGTGTTAGGATAACAACATCCATTTAAAAATACAAGTAAGGACGTAAAATTTTAGTTGCTCTAAAATTTCCTTGAAGAAGATCTTAACTTGACACCAGGAGCAGTAAGATAATGTATCAGGATGACGACAATCATTTAAATACATTAAACAAGATATAAAATATCTATTTCTTCAAAAAATTCTAGGAAAAGATGTTAATTTCACTCCTGGATCATTAAAAATATTTATCAGGATGACGGCGTCATCTTGTACACCATAAATGTTGTCTTCTCTTTGATTTCGAATAAGAACTACTAGAAGAAGATGTTAATTTAGTACCTGGTGCAGACACCCTGATCAGAATTTTCTATATTTAGGTAAAAGATGTTTTTCTTAGTTCCTGGACAACGCAGGATGGATTATAAACGTCAGAACAACGGAAGAAACTACCAGGATGAGTATCTCTATAAAATTGGAATGTCGGGCAAAAGTGCGGCGCAATGTTACAAAACTCGGATGGCCCATTGATGGCTTCCATACATGGGCCATGGATGGATTCTATCTTTCGTTGCTACTTAAGAATTATATATATGGGACATTCTCTGTCAACAGGAGACCCCCCCCTGCCCAAAATTGGTTCAGGCGAATTGGGACATATATAGGTGAAATGGAAAGCTTATTGTCTCTAGTTTTTAATGCCGTCTGGCCTTTTTTGAAAAAACAAGATGGCGGCCGAATATGGCCGTTGAAAGGCCACTAACTCACCATGAAAGAACATTTTTAATTCGTATACGTCTACCCAGGTCATCAAAACAAGTTGGAAGAAGCTTATTTTTGCATAAATGCGACTCCAGAACATGAACTAAATGTTGCTTCACATAAAAAAAATTTCGTGTCGTCCCTAACCTAAAAAAAATTCCAAAAAGCTGTTTTTCGTGTTTCCCGCATGCCTAAGTCGTCATAAAAAAACCCAAAAAGATTAATTTTGTGTAATTTCAATCATAGAACACGAATGAAAAAGTTACCCTTATAAACAATTTGCCGTGTCGTCCTTAACCTAAAAAAATACACAAAAAAGCAATTTTTCGTGTTTTACGCTAACCCAAGTAATCACGGAGAAACCGAAAAAGATTATTTTTGGCTTATTTCCATCATAGAACATAAATCAAACAGTCACCCTTATAAACAATTGCCGTATCGTCCCTAACCTCAAAAAAGACTAAAAAAAAGCAGTTTTTCCTGTTTTACGCAAACCCAAGTCATCATCAAAAAGCCGAAAAAGATTAATTTTTTTTAATTTCAATCATAGAACACAAATAAATAATTCCAGATGAATTCAAGACAAAACAACCCCTAAAAGTCACCCCCGATAAGAATAATCTAAGTTAAATATAAAAGATATTATTAACTCTCCCAAAAAATTTTTGTACATGTTCTGAAGAGATGAAAAGTACTTAGGGGACTGCCCGTTAATACTTCCAGATGATATCGAGACAAAACAACCCCTAAAAGTCACCCCCGTTATGAATAATCCAAATTAAATATAAAAAATATTATTCTTTTCCCCAAAAAAATTTTTTATATGGCCTGAAAGGAAGTAAAGTACTTAACGGAATACCCGTTAATACTTCCATATTATATCAAGGCAAAACAACCCCTAAAAGTCACCCTTGTTAAGAATAATCGAAGTTGAATATTATAGATTTTATTCACTCTCCCAAAAATTTTTTGTACATGTTCTGAAAGGAACAAAAGTACTTAGTGGAATGCTCCCTAATACGTCTACATGTTATCGAGACCAAGCAATGCTTAAAGTCACCCCTGATAAGAATAAAGCAAATCAATTTAAAAAAATATTATCTACTCTTCTAAGAGGTGATTTTCAGGGGTTGTTTTGTATCATACGGTCTAAAAGTATTAGGGGGCATACTTTTAAAATATTTTCTTCCTTTTAAAACAAAGAGAAATTTTTTTTAAAATTGTCAATAATATTTCTCATAATTAATTGTGATTATTTTTATCTAGGGTCACTCTTAGGAGTTCTTTTGCCTCATTATCATCTGGAAGTATTAAAGGGTATTCCCTAAATACTTTCATTCCTTTTGGAACATGTAGAAATATTTTTTGGGAAATTGAATAATATCTTTTATATATAATTTCGATTAATCTTATCAGGGGTGACTTTAAGGGGTTGTTTTGTCTCGATATCATCTGGAAGTATTAGGGGACAGTCCTTTAAGTACATTCCTTCTCTTCAGAACAAGTACAAAAATTTCTTGGCACAGTGAATAATATCTTTTATATTTAATTTGGATTATTCTTATCGGGGGTAACTTTTAGGGGTTCTTTTGTCTCGATATCATCTGAAAGTATTAGGGGGCAGTCTCCTTAGTACTTTCTATCTCTTCAGAACAAGTACAAAAATTTCTTGGGACAGTGAATATTATCTTTTATATTTAATTCGGATTATTCTTATCAGGGGTAACTTTTATGATTTCTTTTGTCTCGATATCATCTGGAAGTATTAGGGGGCAGTCCCCTTAGTACTCTCCGTCTCTTCAGAACAAGTACAAAAATTTCTTGGGACAGTGAATAATATCTTTTATATTTAATTTGGATTAATCTTATCAGGGGTGACTTTTAGGGGTTGTTTTGTTTCGATATCATCTGGAAGTATTAGGGGGCTGTCCCCTAAGTACATTCCTTCTCTTCAAAACAAGTACAAAAATTTCTTGGCACAGTGAATAATATCTTTTATATTTAATTTGGATTATTCTTATCGGGGGTAACTTTTAGGGGTTCTTTTGTCTCGATATCATCTGGAAGTATTAGGGGGCAGTCTCCTTAGTACTTTCTATCTCTTCAGAACAAGTACAAAAATTTCTTGGGACAGTGAATAATATCTTTTATATTTAATTTGGATTAATCTTATCAGGGGCGACTTTTAGGTGTTGTTTTGTCTCGATATCATATGGAAGTATTAGGGGGCAGTCCCCTTAGTACTCTCCATCTCTTCAAAACAAGTACAAAAATTTCTTGGGACAGTGAATAATATCTTTTATATTTAATTTGGATTAATCTTATCAGGGGTGACTTTTAGGATTTGTTTTGTTTCGATATCATCTGGAAGTATTAGAAGGCTGTCCCCTAAGTACATTCCTTCTCTTCAGAACAAGTACAAAAATTTCTTGGCACAGTGAATAATATCTTTTATATTTAATTTAGATTATTCTTATCGGGGGTAACTTTTAGGGGTTCTTTTGTCTCGATATCATCTGAAAGTATTAGGGGGCAGTCTCCTAAGTACATTCCTTCCCTTCAAAACAAGTACAAAAATTTCTTAGGACAGTGAATAATATCTTTTATATTTAATTTGGATTAATCTTATCAGGAGTGACTTTTAGGGGTTGTTTTGTCTTGATATCATCTGGAAGTATTAGGGGGCAGTCCCCTTAGTACTCTCCGTCTCTTCAAAACAAGTACAAAAATTTCTTGGGACAGTGAATAATATCTTTTATATTTAATTTGGATTAATCTTATCAGGGGTGACTTTTAGGGGTTGTTTTGTTTCGATATCATCTGGAAGTATTAGGGGGCTGTCCCCTAAGTACATTCCTTCTCTTCAGAACAAGTACAAAAATTTCTTGGCACAGTGAATAATATCTTTTATATTTAATTTGGATTAATCTTATCAGGGGCGACTTTTAGGTGTTGTTTTGTCTCGATATCATCTGGAAGTATTAGGGGGCAGTCCCCTTAGTACTCTCCATCTCTTCAAAACAAGAACAAAAATTTCTTGGGACAGTGAATAATATCTTTTATATTTAATTTGTATTAATCTGATCAGGGGTGACTTTTAGGGGTTGTTTTGTCTCGATATCATCTGGAAGTATTAGGGAACAGTCCTTTAAGTACATTCCTTCTCTTCAGAACAAGTACAAAAATTTCTTGGCACAGTGAATAATATCTTTTATATTTATTTTGGATTATTCTTATCGGGGGTAACTTTTAGGGGTTCTTTTGTCTCGATATCATCTGAAAGTATTAGGGGGCTGTCTCCTAAGTACATTCCATCCCTTCAAAACAAGTACAAAAATTTCTTAGGACAGTGAATAATATCTTTTATATTTAATTTGGATTAATCTTATCAGGAGTGACTTTTAGGGGTTGTTTTGTCTTGATATCATCTGAAAGTATTAAGGAGCAGTCCGCTAAGTACATTCCTTCTCTTCAGAATAAGTACAAAAATTTCCTGGGACAGTGAATAATATCTTTTATATTTAATTTGGATTATTCTTATCAGGGGTAACTTTTATGATTAGTTTTGTCTCGATATCATCTGGAAGTATTAGGGGGCAGTCCCCTTAGTACTCTCCGTCTCTTCAGAACAAGTACAAAAATTTTTTGGGAGAGTGAATAATATCTTTTATATTTAACTTAGATTATTCTTATCAAGGGTAACTTTTAGGGGTTGTTTTGTCTCGATATCATCTGGAAGTATTAGTGGGCAGTCCCCTTAGTACTTTCCATCTCTTCAGAACAAGTACAAAATTTTTTTGGGAGAGTGAATAATATCTTTTATATTTAACTTAGATTATTCTTATCAGGGGTAACTTTTAGGGGTTGTTTTGTCTCGATGTCATCTGGAAGTATTAGCGGGCAGTCCCCTATGTACATTCCTTCTCTTCAGAACAAGTACAAAAATTTCTTGGGACATTGAATAATATCTTTTATATTTAATTTGGATTATTCTTATCAGGTGTGGCTTTTAGGGGTTGTTTTGTCTTGATATCTTCTGGAAGTATTAGGGGGCAGTCCCGTAAGTACTTTCCATCTCTTCAGAACAAGTACAAAAATTTCTTGGGACAGTGAATAATATCTTTTATATTTAATTTGGATTATTCTTATCAGGGTTGACTTTAAGGGTGGTTTTGTCTCGATTTCATCTGGAAGTATTAGAGGGCAGTCCCCTAAGTACTTTCCATCTCTTTAGAACAAGTACAAAAATTTTTTGGGAAAGTGAATAATATCTTTTATATTTAATTTGAATTAATCTTATCAGGGGTGACTTTTAGGGCTGGTTTTTTTCTCGATATCATCTGGAAGTATTAGGGGACAGTCCTTTTCGTACTTTTTCTCTCTTCAGAACAAGTACAAAAATTTCTTGGGACAGTGAATAATATCTTTTATATTTAATTTAGATTAATCTTATCAGGGGTGCCTTTTAGGAGTTGTTTTGTCTTGATATCATGTGGAAGTATTAAGGATCAGTCCCCTAAGTACTTTTCATCTCTTCAGAACAAGTACAAAAATTTTTTGGAAAAGTGAATAATATCTTTTATATTTAATTTGTATTAATCTTATCAGTTTAACTTTTAGGGGTTGTTTTGTTTTGATATCATCTGGAAGTATTAAGGAGCAGTCTCCGAAGTACATTCCTTCTCTTCAGAACAAGTACAAAAATTTCTTGGGACAGTGAATATTACCTTTTATATTTAATTTGGATTATTCTTATCGGGGGTAACTTTTAGAGGTTCTTTTGTCTCGATATCATCTGGAAGTATTAGGGGGCAGTCTCCTTAGTACTTTCTATCTCTTCAGAACAAGTACAAAAATTTCTTGGGACAGTAAATAATATCTTTTATATTTACTTTGGATTATTCTTATCGGGGGTAACTTTTAGGTGTTCTTTTGTCTCGATTTCATCTGAAAGTATTAGGGGGCAGTCCCCTAGGTACATTCCTTCTCTTCAGAACAAGTACAAAAATTTCTTGGGACAGTGAATATTATCTTTTATATTTAATTTGGATTAATCTTATCAAGGGCGACTTTTAGGGGCTGTTTTGTCTCGATATCATCTGGAAGTATTAGGGGGCAGTCCCCTTAGTACTCTCCATCTCTTCAGAACAAGTACAAAAATTTCTTGGTACAGTTAATAATATCTTTTATATTTAATTTGGATTAATCTTATCAGGGGTGAGTTTTAGGAGTTGTTTTGTCTCGATATCATCTAGAAGTATTAGGGGGCAGTCTCCTTAGTACTTTCCTTCTCTTCAGAACAAGTACAAAAATTTCTTGGGTCAGTGAATAATATCTTTTATATCTAATTTGGATTATTCTTATCAGGGGTAACTTTTAGGGGTTCTTTTGTCTCGATATCATCTGGAAGTATTAGGGGGCAGTCCCCTTAGTACATTCCTTCTCTTCAGAACAAGTACAAAAATGTCTTGGGACAGTGAATAATATCTTTTATATTCAATTTGGATTAATCTTATCAGGGGCGACTTTTAGGGGTTGTTTTGTTTCGATATCAGCTAGAAATATTAGGGAGCAGACCCCTAAGTACATTTCTTCTCTTTAGAACAAGTACAAAAATTTCTTGGGACAGTGAATAATATCTTTTATATTTAATTTGGATTAATCTTATCAGGGGCGACTTTTAGGGGTTGTTTTGTCTCGATATCATCTGGAAGTATTAGGGCGCAGTCCTCTTAGTACATTTCTTCTCCTCAGAATAAGTACAAAAATTTCTTGGGACAGTGAATAATATCTTTTATATTTAATTTGGATTATTCTTATCGGGGGTAACTTTTAGGGGTTCTTTTGTCTCAATATCATCTGAAAGTATTACGGGGCAGTCCCCTAAGTACATTCCTTCTCTTAAGAACAAGTACAAAAATGTCTTGGGACAGTGAATAATATCTTTTATATTCAATTTGGATTAATCTTATCAGGGGCGACTTTTAGGGGTTGTTTTGTCTCGATATCAGCTGGAAATATTAGGGCGCAGTCCCCTAAGTACATTTCTTCTCTTTAGAACAAGTACAAAAATTTCTTGGGACAGTGAATAATATCTTCTATATTTAATTTGGATTAATCTTATCAGGGGCGACTTTTAGGGGTTGTTTTGTCTCGATATCATCTGGAAGTATTAGGACGCAGTCCTCTTAGTACATTTCTTCTCTTCAGAACAAGTACAAAAATTTCTTGGGACAGTGAATAATATCTTTTATATTTAATTTGGATTATTCTTATCGGGGGTAACTTTTAGGGGTTATTTTGTCTCGATATTATCTGAAAGTATTAAGGGGCAGTCCCCTAAGTACTTTCCATCTCTTCAGAATAAGTACAAAAATTTTTTGGGAAAGTGAATAATATCTTTTATATTTAATTTGGATTAATCTTATCAGGGGCGACTTTTAGGGGTTGTTTTGTCTCGATATCATCTGGAAGTATTAGGGCGCAGTCCTCTTAGTACATTTCTTCTCCTCAGAATAAGTACAAAAATTTCTTGGGACAGTGAATAATATCTTTTATATTTAATTTGGATTATTCTTATCGGGGGTAACTTTTAGGGGTTCTTTTGTCTCGATATCATCTGAAAGTATTACGGGGCAGTCCCCTTAGTACATTCCTTCTCTTAAGAACAAGTACAAAAATGTCTTGGGACAGTCAATAATATCTTTTATATTCAATTTGGATTAATCTTATCAGGGGCGACTTTTAGGGGTTGTTTTGTCTCGATATCATCTGGAAGTATTAGGACGCAGTCCTCTTAGTACATTTCTTCTCTTCAGAACAAGTACAAAAATTTCTTGGGACAGTGAATAATATCTTTTATATTTAATTTGGATTATTCTTATCGGGGGTAACTTTAAGGGGTTCTTTTGTCTCGATATCATCTTGAAGTATTAGGGGGCAGTCTCCTTAGTACTTTCTATCTCTTGAGAACAAGTACAAAATTTTCGTGGGACAGTTAATAATATCTTTTATATTTAATTTGGATTAATCTTATCAGGGGTGACTTTTAGGGGTTGTTTTGTCTCGATATCATCTGGAAGTATTAGAGGGCAGTCACGTTAGTACTTTCCATCTCTTCAGAATAAGTACAAAAATTTTTTGGGAAAGTGAATAATATGTTTTATATTTAATTTGGATTAATCTTATCAGGGGCGACTTTTAGGCGTTGTTTTGTCTCGATATCATCTAAAAGTATTTAGGGGCAGTCCCCTAAGTACTTTCCATCTCTTCAGAATAAGTACAAAAATTTTTTGGGAAAGTGAATAATATCTTTTATATTTAATTTGGATTAATCTTATCAGGGGTGACTTTTAGGGGTTGTTTTGTCTCGATATGGTCTGGAAGAATTAGGGGGCAGTCCCCTTAGTACTTTGCATCTCTTCTGAACAAGTACAAAAATTTTTTGGGAGAGTTAATAATATCTTTTATATTTAATTTGGATTAATCTTATCAGGGGCGACTTTAAGGGGTTGTTATGTCTCGATATCATCTGGAAGTATTAGGGCGCAGTCCTCTTAGTACATTTCTTCTCTACAGAACAAGTACAAAAATTTTTTGGGACAGTGAATAATATCTTTTATATTTAATTTGGATTATTCTTATCGGGGGTAGCTTTTAGGGGTTCTTTTGTCTCGATATCATCTGGAAGTATTAGGGGGCAGTCCCCTTAGTACATTCCTTCTCTTAAGAAGAAGTACAAAAATGTCTTGGGACAGTGAATAATATCTTTTATATTCAATTTGGATTAATCTTATCAGGGGCGACTTTTAGGGGTTGTTTTGTCTCGATATCAGCTGGAAATATTATGGCGCAGTCCCCTAAGTACATTTCTTCTCTTTAGAACAAGTACAAAAATTTCTTGGGACAGTGAACAATAACTTTTATATTTAATTTGGAATAATCTTATCAGGGGCGACTTTTAGGGGTTGTTTTGTCTCGATATCATCTGGAAGTATTAAGTCGCAGTCCTCTTAGTACAGTTCTTCTCTTCAGAACAAGTACAAAAATTTCTTGGGACAGTGAATAATATCTTTTATATTTAATTTGGATTATTCTTATCGGGGGTAACTTTTAGGGGTTATTTTGTCTCGATATTTTCTGAAAGTATTAAGGGGCAGTCCCCTAAGTACTTTCCATCTCTTCAGAATAAGTACAAAAATTTTTTGGAAAAGTGAATAATATCTTTTATATTTAATTTGGATTAATCTTATCAGGGGTGACTTTTAGGGGTTGTTTTGTCTTGATATCATCTAGAAGTATTAGGGGGCAGTCCCCTTAGTACTTTCTATCTCTTCAGAACAAGTACAAAAATTTCTTGGGACAGTGAATAATATCTTTTATATTTAACTTAGATTATTCTTATCAAGGTAACTTTTAGGGGTTGTTTTGTCTCAATATCATCTGGAAGTATTAAGGATCAGTCCCCTAAGTACTTTTCATCTCTTTGGCATAAGTACAAAAAGTTTTTGGGACAGAGAATAATATCTTTTATATTTAATTTGGATTAATCTTATCAGGGGCGACTTTTAGGGGTTGTTTTGTCTCGATATCATCTGGAAGTATTAGGGGGCAGTCCTCTTAGTACTTTCCATCTCTTCAGAACAAGTACAAAATTTTTTTGGGAGAGTAAATAATATCTTTTATATTTAACTTAGATTATTCTTATCAAGGGTAACTTTTAGGGGATGTTTTGTCTCAATATCATCTGGAAGTATTAAGGATCAGTCCCCTAAGTACTTTCCATCTCTTTGGCATAAGTACAAAAAGTTTTTGGGACAGAGAATAATATCTTTTATATTTAATTTGGATTAATCTTATCAGGGGCGACTTTTAGGGGTTGTTTTGTCTCGATATCATCTGGAAGTATTAGGGGGCAGTCCCCTTAGTACTTTCCATCTCTTCAGAACAAGTACAAAATTTTTTTGGGAGAGTGAATAATATCTTTTATATTTAACTTAGATTATTCTTATCAAGGTAACTTTTAGGGGTTGTTTTGTCTCAATATCATCTGGAAGTATTAAGGATCAGTCCCCTAAGTACTTTTCATCTCTTTGGCATAAGTACAAAAAGTTTTTGGGACAGAGAATAATATCTTTTATATTTAATTTGGATTAATCTTATCAGGGGCGACTTTTAGGGGTTGTTTTGTCTCGATATCATCTGGAAGTATTAGGGGGCAGTCCTCTTAGTACTTTCCATCTCTTCAGAACAAGTACAAAATTTTTTTGGGAGAGTGAATAATATCTTTTATATTTAACTTAGATTATTCTTATCAGGGGTAACTTTTAGGGGTTGTTTTGTCTCGATTTCATCTGGAAGTATTAGGGGGCAGTCCCCTATGTACATTTCTTCTCTTCAGAACAAGTACAAAAATTTCTTGGGAAAGTGAATAATATCTTTTATATTTAATTTGAATTAATCTTATCAGGGGTGACTTTTAGGGCTGGTTTTTTTCTCGATATCATCTGGAAGTATTAGAAGACAGTCCTTTTCGTACTTTTCCTCTCTTCAGAACAAGTACAAAAATTTCTTGGGACATTGAATAATATCTTTTATATTTAATTTGGATTATTCTTATCAGGTGTGGCTTTTAGGGGTTGTTTTGTCTTGATATCTTCTGGAAGTATTAGGGGGCAGTCCCGTAAGTACTTTCCATCTCTTCAGAACAAGTACAAAAATTTCTTGGGACAGTGAATAATATCTTTTGTATTTAATTTGGATTATTCTTATCAGGGTTGACTTTAAGGGTGGTTTTGTCTCGATTTCATCTGGAAGTATTAAAAGGCAGTCCCCTAAGTACTTTCCATCTCTTTAGAACAAGTACAAAAATTTCTTGGGACAGTGAATATTATCTTTTATATTTAACTTGGATTAATCTTATCAGGGGCGACTTTTAGGGGCTGTTTTGTCTCGATATCATCTGGAAGTATTAGGGGGCAGTCCCCTTAGTACTCTCCATCTCTTCAGAACAAGTACAAAAATTTCTTGGGACAGTTAATAATATCTTTTATATTTAATTTGGATTAATCTTATCAGGGGTGACTTTTAGGAGTTGTTTTGTCTCGATATCATCTAGAAGTATTAGGGGGCAGTCTCCTTAGTGCTTTCTATCTCTTCAGAACAAGTACAAAAATTTCGTGGGACAGTGAATAATATCTTTTATATTTAATTTGGATTAATCTTATCAGGGGTGACTTTAAGGGGTTGGTTTGTCTCGATATCATCTGGAAGTATTAGGGCGCAGTCCTCTTAGTACATTTTTTCTCTTCAGAACAAGTACAAAAATTTCTTGGGACAGTGAATAATATCTTTTATATTTAATTTGGATTATTCTTATCGGGGGTAACTTTAAGGGGTTCTTTTGTCTCGATATCATCTGGAAGTATTAGGGGGCAGTCCCCTTAGTACATTCCTTCTCTTAAGAAGAAGTACAAAAATGTCTTGGGACAGTGAATAATATCTTTTATATTCAGTTTGGATTAATCTTATCAGGGGCGACTTTTAGGGGTTGTTTTGTCTCGATATCAGCTGGAAATATTATGGCGCAGTCTCCTAAGTACATTTCTTCTCTTTAGAACAAGTACAAAAATTTCGTGGGACAGTGAATAATATCTTTTATATTTAATTTGGAATAATCTTATCAGGGGCGACTTTTAGGGGTTGTTTTGTCTCGATATCATCTGGAAGTATTAGGGCGCAGTCCTCTTAGTACATTTCTTCTCTTCAGAACAAGTACAAAAATTTCTTGGGACAGTGAATAATATCTTTTATATTTAATTTGGATTATTCTTATCGGGGGTAACTTTTAGGGGTTATTTTGTCTCGATATCATCTGAAAGTAATTAGGCGCAGTCCCCTAAGTACTTTCCATCTCTTCAGAATAAGTACAAAAATTTTTTGGGAAAGTGAGTAATATCTTTTATATTTAATTTGGATTAATCTTATCAGGGGTGACTTTTAGGGGTTGTTTTGTCTCGATATCATCTGGAGGTATTAGGGAGCAGTCCCTTTAGTACTTTCCATCTCTTCAGAACAAGTACAAAAATTATTTGGGAGAGTGAATAATATCTTTTACATTTAACTTAGATTATGCTGATCGTGGGTAACTTTTAGGGGTTGTTTTGTCTCAATATCATCTGGAAGCATTAGGGGGCAGTCACGTAAGTACTTTCCATCTCTTTAGAACAAGTACAAAAATTTCTTGGGACAGTATATAATATCTTTTATATTTAATTTGGATTAATCTTATCAGGGGTGACTTTTAGGGGTTGTTTTGCCTCGATATCGTCTGGAAGAATTAGGGGGCAGTCCCCTTAGTACTTTGCATCTCTTCTCAACAAGTACAAAAATTTTTTTGGGAGAGTGAATAATATCTTTTACATTTAACTTAGATTATTCTTATCGGGGGTAACTCTTAGGAGTTGTTTTGTCTCGATATCATCTGGAAATATTAGGGCGCAGTCCCCTAAGTACATTTCTTCTCTTCAGAACAAGTACAAAAATTTCTTGGGAGAGTGAATAATATCTTTTATATTTAATTTGGATTAATCTTATCAGGGGCGACTTTTAGGGGTTGTTTTGTCTCGATATCATCTGGAAGTATTAGGGGGCAGTCCCTTTAGTACTTTCCATCTCCTCAGAACAAGTACAAAAATTTCTTGGGACAGTGAATAATATCTTTTATATTTAATTTGGATTTATCTTTTCAGGGGTGAATTTTAGGGGTTGTTTTGTCTTGATATCATCTAAAAATATTAAGGGGCAGTCCCCTAAGTACTTTCCATCTCTTCAGAACAAGTACAAAAATTTTTTGGGAAAGTGAATAATATCTTTTATATTTAATTTAGATTAATCTTATCAGGGGTGACTTTTAGGGGTTGTTTTGTCTCGATATCGTCTGGAAGAATTATAGGGCAGTCCCTTTAGTACTTTCCATCTCCTCAGAACAAGTTCAAAAATTTTTTGGGAGAGTGAATAATATCTTTTACATTTAACTTAGATTATTCTGATCGAGGGTAACTTTTTGGGTTGTTTTGTCTTGATATCATCTGAAAGTATTAAGGGGCAGTCCCCTAAGTACTTTCCATCTCTTTAGAATAAGTACAAAAATTTTTTGGGAAAGTGAATAATATCTTTTATATTTAATTTGGATTAATCTTATCAGGGGCGACTTTTAGGCGTTGTTTTGTCTTGATATTATCTAAAAGTATTAAGGGGCAGTCCCCTAAGTACTTTCCTTCTCTTCAGAATAAGTACAAAAATTTTTTGGGAAAGTGAATAATATCTTTTATATTTAATTTGGATTAATCTTATCAGGGGTGACTTTTAGGGGTTGTTTTGTCTCGATATGGTCTGGAAGAATTAGGGGGCAGTCCCCTTAGTACTTTGCATCTCTTCTGAACAAGAACAAAATTTTTTTGGGAGAGTGAATAATATCTTTTATATTTAATTTGGATTAATCTTATCAGGGGCGACTTTAAGGGGTTGTTTTGTCCCGATAGCATCTGGAAGTATTAGGGCGCAGGCCTCTTAGTACATTTCTTCTCTTTAGAACAAGTACAAAAATTTCTTGGGACAGTGAATAATATCTTTTATATTTAATTTGGATTAATCTTATCAGGGGCGACTTTTAGGGGTTGTTTTGTCTCGATATCAGCTGGAAATATTATGGCGCAGTCCCCTAAGTACTTTTCTTCTCTTTAGAACAAGTACAAAAATTTCTTGGGTCAGTGAACAATAACTTTTATATTTAATTTGGAATAATCTTATCAGGGGCGACTTTTAGGGGTTGTTTTGTCTCGATATCATCTGGAAGTATTAGGGCGCAGTCCTCTTAGTACATTTCTTCTCTTCAGAACAAGTACAAAAATTTCTTGGGACAGTGAATAATATCTTTTATATTTAATTTGGATTATTCTTATCGGGGGTAACTGTTAGGGGTTATTTTGTCTCGATATCATCTGAAAGTATTAAGGGGCAGTCCCCTAAGTACTTTCCATCTCTTCAGAATAAGTACAAAAATTTTTTGGGAAAGTGAATAATATCTTTTATATTTAATTTGGATTAATCTTATCAGGGGTGACTTTTAGGGGTGGTTTTGTCTTGATATCATCTAGAAGTATTAGGGGGCAGTCCCTTTAGTACTTTCTATCTCTTCAGAACAAGTACAAAATTTTTTTGGGAGAGTGAATAATATCTTTTATATTTAACTTAGATTTTTCTTATCAAGGGTAACTTTTAGGGGTTGTTTTGTCTTGATATCATCTAGAAGTATTAGGGGGCAGTCCCCTTAGTACTTTCCATCTCTTCAGAACAAGTACAAAATTTTTTTGGAAGAGTGAATAATATCTTTTACATTTAACTTAGATTATTCTTATCGGGGGTAACTCATAGGAGTTGTTTTGTCTCGATATCATCTGGAAATATTAGGGCGCAGTCCCCTAAGTACATTTCTTCTCTTCAGAACAAGTACAAAAATTTCTTGGGACAGTGAATATTATCTTTTATATTTAATTTCGATTAATCTTATCAGGGGCGACTTTAAGGGGTTGTTTTGTCTCAAAATCATCTGGAAGTATTGGGGAGCAGTCCCCTAAGTACATTCCTTCTCTGCAGAACAAGTACAAAAATTTCTTGGGACAGTGAATAATATCTTTTATATTTAATTTAGATTAATCTTATCAGGGGTGACTTTTAGAAGTTGTTTTGTGTCGATATCATCTGAAAGTATTAGTGGCAGTCCCCTTAGTACATTCCTTCTCTTTAGAACAATTACAAAAATTTCTTGGGACAGTGAATAATATCTTTTATATTTAATTTGGATTAATCTTATCAGGGCGACTTTTATTGGTTGTTTTGTCTCTATATCATCTGGAAGTATTAGGGGGCAGTCTTCTAAATACAGTCCTTCTCTTCAGAACAAGTACAAAAATTTTTTTAGAAAATAAATAATATCTTTTATATTTAATATGGATTAATCTTATCAGGGTTGACTTTTAGTGGTTGTTTTGTCTCGATATCATCTGAAAGTATTAGGGGGCAGTCCCCTTAGTACTTGCCATCTCTTCTCAACAAGTACAAAAATTTTTTGGGAGAGTGAATAATATCTTTTACATTTAACTTAGATTATTCTTATCGGGGGTAACTCTTAGGAGTTGTTTTGTCTCGATATCATCTGGAAATATTAGGGCGCAGTCCCCTAAGTACATTTCTTCTCTTCAGAACAAGTACAAAAATTTCTTGGGACAGTGAATAATATCTTTTATATTTAATTTGGATTAATCTTATCAGGGGCGACTTTTAGGGGTTGTTTTGTCTCGATATCATCTGAAGTATTAGGGAGCAGTCCCCTAAGTACATTTCTTCTCTTCAGAACAAGTACAAAAATTTCTTGGGACAGTGAATAATATCTTTTATATTTAATTTGGATTAATCTTATCAGGGGCGACTTTTAGGGGTAGTTTTGTCTCGATATCGTCTGGAAGTATTAGGGGGCAGTCCCTTTAGTACTTTCCATCTCCTCAGAACAAGTACAAAAATTTCTTGGGACAGTGAATAATATCTTTTATATTTAATTTGGATTAATCTTATTAGGGGTGAATTTTAGGGGTTGTTTTGTCTTGATATCATCTGAAAGTATTAAGGGGCAGTCCCCTAAGTACTTTCCATCTCTACAGAACAAGTACAAAAATTTTTTGGGAAAGTGAATAATATCTTTTATATTTAATTTGGATTAATCTTATCAGGGGTGACTTTTAGGGGTTGTTTTCTTTCGAAATCGTCTAGAAGAATTAAAGGGCAGACTCTTTAGTACTTTCCATCTCCTCAGAACAAGTACAAAAATTTTTTGGGAGAGTGAATAATATCTTTTACATTTAACTTAGATTATTCTGATCGGGGGTAACTTTTTGGGTTGTTTTGTCTCAATATCATCTGGAAGTATTAGGGGCCAGTCCACTAAGTACTTTCGATCTTTTTAGAACAAGTACAAAAATTTGTTGGGAAAGTGAATAATATCTTTTATATTTTATTTGGATTAATCTTATCAGGGGTGACTTTTAGGGGTTGTTTTGTCTCGATATAATCTGGAAGTATTAGGGGGCAGTCCCTTTAGTACTTTCCATCTCCTCAGAACAAGTACAAAAATTTTTTGGGAGAGTGAATAATATCTTTTACATTTAACTTAGATTATTCTAATCGGGGGTAACTTTTTGGGTTGTTTTGTCTCGATATCATCTGGAAGTATTAAGGAGCAGTCTCCTAAGTACATTCCTTCTCTTTAGAACAAGTACAAAAATTTGTTGGAAAAGTGAATAATATCTTTTATATTTAATTTGGATTAAACTTATCAGGGGTGACTTTTAGGGGTTGTTTTGTCTTGATATCATCTGAAAGTATTAAGGGGCAGTCCCCTAAGTACTTTCCATCTCTTTAGAACAAGTAAAAAAATTCTTTGGGAAAGTGAATAATATCTTTTATATTTAATTTGGATTAATCTTATCAGGGGTGACTTTTAGGGGTTGTTTTGTCTCGATATCGTCTGGAAGAATTAGGGGGCAGTCCCCTTAGTACTTTGCATCTCTTCTCAACAAGTACAAAAATTTTTTGGGACAGTGAATAATATCTTTTACATTTAACTTAGATTATTCTTATCGGGGGTAACTCATAGGAGTTGTTTTGTCTCGATATCATCTGGAAATATTAGGGCGCAGTCCCCTAAGTACATTTCTTCTCTTCAGAACAAGTACAAAAATTTCTTGGGACAGTGAATATTATCTTTTATATTTAATTTCGATTAATCTTATCAGGGGCGACTTTAAGGGGTTGTTTTGTCTCAAAATCATCTGGAAGTATTGGGGAGCAGTCCCCTAAGTACATTCCTTCTCTGCAGAACAACTACAAAAATTTCTTGGGACAGTGAATAATATCTTTTATATTTAATTTAGATTAATCTTATCAGGGGTGACTTTTAGGGGTTGTTTTGTGTCGATATCATCTGAAAGTATTAGTGGCAGTCCCCTTAGTACATTCCTTCTCTTTAGAACAATTACAAAAATTTCTTGGGACAGTGAATAATATCTTTTATATTTAATTTGGATTAATCTTATCAGGGCGACTTTTATTGGTTGTTTTGCCTCTATATCATCTGGAAGTATTAGGGGGCAGTCTTCTAAATACAGTCCTTCTCTTCAGAACAAGTACAACAATTTTTTTAGAAAATAAATAATATCTTTTATATTTAATATGGATTAATCTTATCAGGGTTGACTTTTAGTGGTTGTTTTGTCTCGATATCATCTGAAAGTATTAGGGGGCAGTCCCCTTAGTACTTTCCATCTCTTCAGAAAAAGTACAAAAATTTCTTGGGACAGTGAATAATATCTTTTATATTTAATTTCGATTAATCTTATCAGGGGCGACTTTAAGGGGTTGTTTTGTCTCGATATCATCTGGAACTATTAGGGTCAGTCCCCTAAGTACATTCCTTCTCTTCAGAACAAGTACAAAAATTTCTTGGGACAGTGAATAATATCTTTTATATTTAATTTGGATTATTCTGATCGGGGGTAACTTTTAGGGGTTGTTTTGTCTCGATATCATCTGGAAGTATTAGGGGGCAGTCTCCGAAGTACATTCCTTCTTTTCAGAACAAGTACAAAAATTTCTTGGGACAGTAAATAATATCTTTTATATTTAATTTGGATTAATCTTATCAGGGATGACTTTTAGGGGTTGTTTTGTCTCGATATCGTCTGGAAGAATTATAGGGCAGTCCCTTTAGTACTTTCCATCTCCTCAGAACAAGTACAAAAATTTCTTGGGACAGTGAATAATATCTTTTATATTTAATTTGGATTAATCTTATTAGGGGTGAATTTTAGGGGTTGTTTTGTCTTGATATCATCTGAAAGTATTAAGGGGCAGTCCCCTAAGTACATTTCTTCTCTTCAGAACAAGTACAAAAATTTCTTGGGACAGTGAATAATATCTTTTATATTTAATTTGGAATAATCTTATCAGGGGCGACTTTTAGGGGTTGTTTTGTCTCGATATCGTCTAGAAGTATTAGGGGGCAGTCCCTTTAGTACTTTCCATCTCCTCAGAACAAGTACAAAAATTTCTTGGGACAGTGAATAATATCTTTTATATTTAATTTGGATTAATCTTATTAGGGGTGAATTTTAGGGGTTGTTTTGTCTTGATATCATCTGAAAGTATTAAGGGGCAGTCCCCTAAGTACTTTCCATCTCTTCAGAACAAGTACAACAATTTTTTGGGAAAGTGAATAATATCTTTTATATTTAATTTGGATTAATCTTATCAGGGGTGACTTTTAGGGGTTGTTTTGTCTCGATATCGTCTGGAAGAATTAAAGGGCAGACTCTTTAGTACTTTCCATCTCCTCAGAACAAGTACAAAAATTTTTTGGGAGAGTGAATAATATCTTTTACATTTAACTTAGATTATTCTGATCGGGGGTCACTTTTTGGGTTGTTTTGTCTCAATATCATCTGGAAGTATTAGGGGCCAGTCCACTAAGTACTTTCGATCTTTTTAGAACAAGTACAAAAATTTTTTGGGAAAGTGAATAATATCTTTTATATTTTATTTGGATTAATCTTATCAGGGGTGACTTTTAGGGGTTGTTTTGTCTCGATATAATCTGGAAGTATTAGGGGGCAGTCCCTTTAGTACTTTCCATCTCCTCAGAACAAGTACAAAAATTTTTTGGGAGAGTGAATAATATCTTATACATTTAACTTAGATTATTCTAATCGGGGGTAACTTTTTGGGTTGTTTTGTCTCGATATCATCTGGAAGTATTAAGGAGCAGACTCCTTAGTACATTCCTTCTCTTTAGAACAAGTACAAAAATTTGTTGGAAAAGTGAATAATATCTTTTATATTTAATTTGGATTAAACTTATCAGGGGTGACTTTTAGGGGTTGTTTTGTCTTGATATCATCTGAAAGTATTAAGGGGCAGTCCCCTAAGTACTTTCCATCTCTTTAGAACAAGTAAAAAAATTCTTTGGGAAAGTGAATAATATCTTTTATATTTAATTTGGATTAATCTTATCAGGGGTGACTTTTAGGGGTTGTTTTGTCTCGATATCGTCTGGAAGAATTAGGGGGCAGTCCCCTTAGTACTTTGCATCTCTTCTCAACAAGTACAAAAATTTTTTGGGACAGTGAATAATATCTTTTACATTTAACTTAGATTATTCTTATCGGGGGTGACTGATAGGAGTTCTTTTGTCTCGATATCATCTGGAAATATTAGGGCGCAGTCCCCTAAGTACATTTCTTCTCTTCAGAACAAGTACAAAAATTTCTTGGGACAGTGAATATTATCTTTTATATTTAATTTCGATTAATCTTATCAGGGGCGACTTTAAGGGGTTGTTTTGTCTCAAAATCATCTGGAAGTATTGGGGAGCAGTCCCCTAAGTACATTCCTTCTCTGCAGAACAACTACAAAAATTTCTTGGGACAGTGAATAATATCTTTTATATTTAATTTAGATTAATCTTATCAGGGGTGACTTTTAGGGGTTGTTTTGTGTCGATATCATCTGAAAGTATTAGTGGCAGTCCCCTTAGTACATTCCTTCTCTTTAGAACAATTACAAAAATTTCTTGGGACAGTGAATAATATCTTTTATATTTAATTTGGATTAATCTTATCAGGGCGACTTTTATTGGTTGTTTTGTCTCTATATCATCTGGAAGTATTAGGGGGCAGTCTTCTAAATACAGTCCTTCTCTTCAGAACAAGTACAAAAATTTTTTTAGAAAATAAATAATATCTTTTATATTTAATATGGATTAATCTTATCAGGGTTGACTTTTAGTGGTTGTTTTGTGTCGATATCATCTGAAAGTATTAGGGGGCAGTCCCCTTAGTACTTTCCATCTCTTCAGAATAAGTACAAAAATTTCTTGGGACAGTGAATAATATCTTTTATATTTAATTTCGATTAATCTTATCAGGGGCGACTTTAAGGGGTTGTTTTGTCTCGATATCATCTGGAACTATTAGGGTCAGTCCCCTAAGTACATTCCTTCTCTTCAGAACAAGTACAAAAATTTCTAGGGACAGTGAATAATATCTTTTATATTTAATTTGGATTATTCTGATCGGGGGTAACTTTTAGGGGTTGTTTTGTCTCGATATCATCTGGAAGTATTAGGGGGCAGTCCCCTTAGTACTTTGCATCTCTTTTTAACAAGTACAAAAATTTTTTGGGAGAGTGAATAATATCTTTTATATTTAATTTGGATTCATCTTATCAGGGGCGACTTTAAGGGGTTGTTTTGTCTCGATATCATCTGGAACTATTAGGGTCAGTCCCCTAAGTACATTCCTTCTCTTTAGAACAAGTACAAAAATTTTTTGGGAGAGTGAATAATATCTTTTATATTTAATTTGGATTCATCTTATCAGGGGTGACTTTTAGGAGTGGTTTTGTCTCGATATCATCTGGAAGTTCTAGAGGGCAGTCCCTTTAGTACTTTCTATCTTTTCCGAACAAGGACAAAAATTTTTTGGGAGAGTGAATAATATCTTTTACATTTAACTTAGTTTATTCTGATCGGGGGTAACTTTTTAGGGTTGTTTTGTTTTGATATCATCTGGAAGTATTAAGGAGCAGTCTCCGAAGTACATTCCTTCTTTTTAGAACAAGTACAAAAATTTCTTGGGACAGTAAATAATATCTTTTATATTTAATTTGGATTAATCTTATCAGGGGTGACTTTTAGGGGTTGTTTTGTCTCGATATCGTCTAGAAGAATTATAGGGCAGTCCCTTTAGTACTTTCCATCTCCTCAGAACAAGTACAAAAATTTTTTGGGAGAGTGAATAATATCTTTTACATTTAACTTAGATTATTCTGATCGGGGGTAACTTTTTGGGTTGCTTTGTCTCAATATCATCTGGAAGTATTAGGGGGCAGTCCCTTTAGTACTTTCCATCTCCTCAGAACAAGTACAAAAATTTTTTGGGAGAGTGAATAATATCTTTTACATTTAACTTAGATTATTCTGATCGGGGGTCTCTTTTTGGGTTGTTTTGTCTCGATATCATCTGGAAGTATTAAGGAGCAGTCTCCTAAGTACATTCCTTCTCTTCAGAACAAGTACAAAAATTTTTTGGAAAAGTGAATAATATCTTTTATATTTAATTTGGATTAATCTTATCAGGGGTGACTTTTAGGTGTTGTTTTGTCTTGATATCATCTGAAAGTATTAAGGGGCAGTCCCCTAAGTACTTTCCATCTCTTCAGAACAAGTACAAAAATTTTTTGGGAAAGTGAATAATATCTTTTATATTTAATTTGGATTAATCTTATCAGGGGTGACTTTTAGGGGTTGTTTTGTCTCGATATCATCTGGAAGAATTAGGGGGCAGTCCCCTTAGTACTTTGCATCTCTTCAAAACAAGTACAAAAATTTTTTGGGAGAGTGAATAATATCTTTTACATTTAACTTAGATTATTCTTATCGGGGGTAACTCTTAGGAGTTGTTTTGTCTCGATATCATCTGGAAATATTAGGGCGCAGTCCCCTAAGTACATTTCTTCTCTTCAGAACAAGTACAAAAATTTCTTGGGACAGTGAATAATATCTTTTATATTTAATTTGGATTAGTCTTATCGGGGGTAACTTCTAGGGGTTCTTTTGTCTCGATATCATCTGGAAGTATTAGGGGGCAGTCTCCTTAGTACTTTCTATCTCTTCAGAACAAGTACAAAAATTTCTTGGGACAGTGAATAATATCTTTTATATTTAATTTGGATTAATCTTCTCAGGGCGACTTTTAGGGGTTGTTTTGTCTCGATATCATCTGGAAGTATTAGGAAGCAGTCCCCTAAGTACATTCCTTCTCTTCAGAACAAGTACAAAAATTTCTTGGGACAGTGAATAATATCTTTTATATTTAATTTGGATTAATCTTATCAGGGCGACTTTTAGGGGTTGTTTTGTCTTGATATCATCTGAAAGTATTAAGGGGCAGTCCCCTAAGTACTTTCCATCTCTTCAGAACAAGTACAAAAATTTTTTGGGAAAGTGAATAATATCTTTTATATTTAATTTGGATTAATCTTATCAGGGGTGAATTTTAGGGGTTGTTTTGTCTTGATATCATCTGAAAGTATTAAGGGGCAGTCCCCTAAGTACTTTCCATCTCTTCAGAACAAGTACAAAAATTTTTTGGGAAAGTGAATAATATCTTTTATATTTAATTTGGATTAATCTTATCAGGGGTGACTTTTAGGGGTTGTTTTGTCTCCATATCGTCCTGAAGAATTATAGGGCAGTCCCTTTAGTACTTTCCATCTCCTCAGAACAAGTACAAAAATTTTTTGGGAGAGTGAATAATATCTTTTACATTTAACTTAGATTATTCTGATCGGGGGTAACTTTTTGGGTTGTTTTGTCTCAATATCATCTGGAAGTATTAGGGGCCAGTCCCCTAAGTACTTTCGATCTTTTTAGAACAAGTACAAACATTTTTTGGGAAAGTGAATAATATCTTTTATATTTTATTTGGATTAATCTTATCAGGGGTGACTTTAAGGGTGGTTTTGTCTCGATATCATCTGGAAGTATTAGGGGGCAGTCCCTTTAGTACTTTCCATCTCCTCAGAACAAGTACAAAAATTTTTTGGGAGAGTGAATAATATCTTTTACATTTAACTTAGATTATTCTAATCGGGGGTAACTTTTTGGGTTGTTTTGTCTTGATATCATCTGAAAGTATTAAGGGGCAGTCCCCTAAGTACTTTCCATCTCTTTAGAACAAGTAAAAAAATTCTTTGGGAAAGTGAATAATATCTTTTATATTTAATTTGGATTAATCTTATCAGGGGTGACTTTTAGGGGTTGTTTTGTCTCGATATCGTCTGGAAGAATTAGGGGGCAGTCCCCTTAGTACTTTGCATCTCTTCTCAACAAGTACAAAAATTTTTTGGGACAGTGAATAATATCTTTTACATTTAACTTAGATTATTCTTATCGGGGGTGACTGATAGGAGTTCTTTTGTCTCGATATCATCTGGAAATATTAGGGCGCAGTCCCCTAAGTACATTTCTTCTCTTCAGAACAAGTACAAAAATTTCTTGGGACAGTGAATATTATCTTTTATATTTAATTTCGATTAATCTTATCAGGGGCGACTTTAAGGGGTTGTTTTGTCTCAAAATCATCTGGAAGTATTGGGGAGCAGTCCCCTAAGTACATTCCTTCTCTGCAGAACAACTACAAAAATTTCTTGGGACAGTGAATAATATCTTTTATATTTAATTTAGATTAATCTTATCAGGGGTGACTTTTAGGGGTTGTTTTGTGTCGATATCATCTGAAAGTATTAGTGGCAGTCCCCTTAGTACATTCCTTCTCTTTAGAACAATTACAAAAATTTCTTGGGACAGTGAATAATATCTTTTATATTTAATTTGGATTAATCTTATCAGGGCGACTTTTATTGGTTGTTTTGTCTCTATATCATCTGGAAGTATTAGGGGGCAGTCTTCTAAATACAGTCCTTCTCTTCAGAACAAGTACAAAAATTTTTTTAGAAAATAAATAATATCTTTTATATTTAATATGGATTAATCTTATCAGGGTTGACTTTTAGTGGTTGTTTTGTGTCGATATCATCTGAAAGTATTAGGGGGCAGTCCCCTTAGTACTTTCCATCTCTTCAGAATAAGTACAAAAATTTCTTGGGACAGTGAATAATATCTTTTATATTTAATTTCGATTAATCTTATCAGGGGCGACTTTAAGGGGTTGTTTTGTCTCGATATCATCTGGAACTATTAGGGTCAGTCCCCTAAGTACATTCCTTCTCTTCAGAACAAGTACAAAAATTTCTAGGGACAGTGAATAATATCTTTTATATTTAATTTGGATTATTCTGATCGGGGGTAACTTTTAGGGGTTGTTTTGTCTCGATATCATCTGGAAGTATTAGGGGGCAGTCCCCTTAGTACTTTGCATCTCTTTTTAACAAGTACAAAAATTTTTTGGGAGAGTGAATAATATCTTTTATATTTAATTTGGATTCATCTTATCAGGGGTGACTTTTAGGGGTGGTTTTGTCTCGATATCATCTGGAAGTTCTAGAGGGCAGTCCCTTTAGTACTTTCTATCTCTTCAGAACAAGGACAAAAATTTTTTGGGAGAGTGAATAATATCTTTTACATTTAACTTAGTTTATTCTGATCGGGGGTAACTTCTTAGGGTTGTTTTGTCTCGATATCATCTGGAAGTATTAAGGAGCAGTCTCCGAAGTACATTCCTTCTTTTCAGAACAAGTACAAAAATTTCTTGGGACAGTAAATAATATCTTTTATATTTAATTTGGATTAATCTTATCAGGGATGACTTTTAGGGGTTGTTTTGTCTCAAAATCATCTGGAAGTATTAGGGAGCAGTCCCCTAAGTACATTCCTTCTCTGCAGAACAAGTACAAAAATTTCTTGGGACAGTGAATAATATCTTTTATATTTAATTTAGATTAATCTTATCAGGGGTGACTTTTAGGGGTTGTTTTGTGTCGATATCATCTGAAAGTATTAGTGGCAGTCCCCTTAGTACATTCCTTCTCTTTAGAACAATTACAAAAATTTCTTGGGACAGTGAATAATATCTTTTATATTTAATTTGGATTAATCTTATCAGGGCGACTTTTATTGGTTGTTTTGTCTCTATATCATCTGGAAGTATTAGGGGGCAGTCTTCTAAATACAGTCCTTCTCTTCAGAACAAGTACAAAAATTTTTGTAGAAAATAAATAATATCTTTTATATTTAATATGGATTAATCTTATCAGGGTTGACTTTTAGTGGTTGTTTTGTCTCGATATCATCTGAAAGTATTAGGGGGCAGTCCCCTTAGTACTTTCCATCTCTTCAGAATAAGTACAAAAATTTCTTGGGACAGTGAATAATATCTTTTATATTTAATTTCGATTAATCTTATCAGGGGCGACTTTAAGGGGTTGTTTTGTCTCGATATCATCTGGAACTATTAGGGTCAGTCCCCTAAGTACATTCCTTCTCTTCAGAACAAGTACAAAAATTTCTAGGGACAGTGAATAATATCTTTTATATTTAATTTGGATTATTCTGATCGGGGGTAACTTTTAGGGGTTGTTTTGTCTCGATATCATCTGGAAGTATTAGGGGGCAGTCCCCTTAGTACTTTGCATCTCTTTTTAACAAGTACAAAAATTTTTTGGGAGAGTGAATAATATCTTTTATATTTAATTTGGATTCATCTTATCAGGGGTGACTTTTAGGGGTGGTTTTGTCTCGATATCATCTGGAAGTTCTAGAGGGCAGTCCCTTTAGTACTTTCTATCTCTTCAGAACAAGGACAAAAATTTTTTGGGAGAGTGAATAATATCTTTTACATTTAACTTAGTTTATTCTGATCGGGGGTAACTTCTTAGGGTTGTTTTGTCTCGATATCATCTGGAAGTATTAAGGAGCAGTCTCCGAAGTACATTCCTTCTTTTCAGAACAAGTACAAAAATTTCTTGGGACAGTGAATATTATCTTTTATATTTAATTTCGATTAATCTTATCAGGGGCGACTTTAAGGGGTTGTTTTGTCTCAAAATCATCTGGAAGTATTAGGGAGCAGTCCCCTAAGTACATTCCTTCTCTGCAGAACAAGTACAAAAATTTCTTGGGACAGTGAATAATATCTTTTATATTTAATTTAGATTAATCTTATCAGGGGTGACTTTTAGGGGTTGTTTTGTGTCGATATCATCTGAAAGTATTAGTGGCAGTCCCCTTAGTACATTCCTCCTCTGTAGAACAATTACAAAAATTTCTTGGGACAGTGAATAATATCTTTTATATTTAATTTGGATTAATCTTATCAGGGCGACTTTTATTGGTTGTTTTGTCTCTATATCATCTGGAAGTATTAGGGGGCAGTCTTCTAAATACAGTCCTTCTCTTCAGAACAAGTACAAAAATTTTTTTAGAAAATAAAGAATATCTTTTATATTTAATATGGATTAATCTTATCAGGGTTGACTTTTAGTGGTTGTTTTGTCTCGATATCATCTGAAAGTATTAGGGGGCAGTCCCCTTAGTACTTTCCATCTCTTCAGAACATGTACAAAAATTTCTTGGGACAGTGAATAATATCTTTTATATTTAATTTGGATTAATCTTATCAGGTGTGACTTTTAGGGGTTGGTTTGTCTCGATATCTTCTGGAAGTATAAGGGGGCAGTCCCCTTAGTACTTTCCATCTCTTCAGAATAAGTACAAAAATTTCTTGGGACAGTGAATAATATCTTTTATATTTAATTTCGATTAATCTTATCAGGGGCGACTTTAAGGGGTTGTTTTGTCTCGATATCATCTGGAACTATTAGGGTCAGTCCCCTAAGTACATTCCTTCTCTTTAGAACAAGTACAAAAATTTTTTGGGAGAGTGAATAATATCTTTTATATTTAATTTGGATTCATCTTATCAGGGGTGACTTTTAGGAGTGGTTTTGTCTCGATATCATCTGGAAGTTCTAGAGGGCAGTCCCTTTAGTACTTTCTATCTTTTCCGAACAAGGACAAAAATTTTTTGGGAGAGTGAATAATATCTTTTACATTTAACTTAGTTTATTCTGATCGGGGGTAACTTTTTAGGGTTGTTTTGTTTTGATATCATCTGGAAGTATTAAGGAGCAGTCTCCGAAGTACATTCCTTCTTTTTAGAACAAGTACAAAAATTTCTTGGGACAGTAAATAATATCTTTTATATTTAATTTGGATTAATCTTATCAGGGGTGACTTTTAGGGGTTGTTTTGTCTCGATATCGTCTAGAAGAATTATAGGGCAGTCCCTTTAGTACTTTCCATCTCCTCAGAACAAGTACAAAAATTTTTTGGGAGAGTGAATAATATCTTTTACATTTAACTTAGATTATTCTGATCGGGGGTAACTTTTTGGGTTGCTTTGTCTCAATATCATCTGGAAGTATTAGGGGGCAGTCCCTTTAGTACTTTCCATCTCCTCAGAACAAGTACAAAAATTTTTTGGGAGAGTGAATAATATCTTTTACATTTAACTTAGATTATTCTGATCGGGGGTCTCTTTTTGGGTTGTTTTGTCTCGATATCATCTGGAAGTATTAAGGAGCAGTCTCCTAAGTACATTCCTTCTCTTCAGAACAAGTACAAAAATTTTTTGGAAAAGTGAATAATATCTTTTATATTTAATTTGGATTAATCTTATCAGGGGTGACTTTTAGGTGTTGTTTTGTCTTGATATCATCTGAAAGTATTAAGGGGCAGTCCCCTAAGTACTTTCCATCTCTTCAGAACAAGTACAAAAATTTTTTGGGAAAGTGAATAATATCTTTTATATTTAATTTGGATTAATCTTATCAGGGGTGACTTTTAGGGGTTGTTTTGTCTCGATATCATCTGGAAGAATTAGGGGGCAGTCCCCTTAGTACTTTGCATCTCTTCAAAACAAGTACAAAAATTTTTTGGGAGAGTGAATAATATCTTTTACATTTAACTTAGATTATTCTTATCGGGGGTAACTCTTAGGAGTTGTTTTGTCTCGATATCATCTGGAAATATTAGGGCGCAGTCCCCTAAGTACATTTCTTCTCTTCAGAACAAGTACAAAAATTTCTTGGGACAGTGAATAATATCTTTTATATTTAATTTGGATTAGTCTTATCGGGGGTAACTTCTAGGGGTTCTTTTGTCTCGATATCATCTGGAAGTATTAGGGGGCAGTCTCCTTAGTACTTTCTATCTCTTCAGAACAAGTACAAAAATTTCTTGGGACAGTGAATAATATCTTTTATATTTAATTTGGATTAATCTTCTCAGGGGCGACTTTTAGGGGTTGTTTTGTCTCGATATCATCTGGAAGTATTAGGAAGCAGTCCCCTAAGTACATTCCTTCTCTTCAGAACAAGTACAAAAATTTCTTGGGACAGTGAATAATATCTTTTATATTTAATTTGGATTAATCTTATCAGGGCGACTTTTAGGGGTTGTTTTGTCTTGATATCATCTGAAAGTATTAAGGGGCAGTCCCCTAAGTACTTTCCATCTCTTCAGAACAAGTACAAAAATTTTTTGGGAAAGTGAATAATATCTTTTATATTTAATTTGGATTAATCTTATCAGGGGTGAATTTTAGGGGTTGTTTTGTCTTGATATCATCTGAAAGTATTAAGGGGCAGTCCCCTAAGTACTTTCCATCTCTTCAGAACAAGTACAAAAATTTTTTGGGAAAGTGAATAATATCTTTTATATTTAATTTGGATTAATCTTATCAGGGGTGACTTTTAGGGGTTGTTTTGTCTCCATATCGTCCTGAAGAATTATAGGGCAGTCCCTTTAGTACTTTCCATCTCCTCAGAACAAGTACAAAAATTTTTTGGGAGAGTGAATAATATCTTTTACATTTAACTTAGATTATTCTGATCGGGGGTAACTTTTTGGGTTGTTTTGTCTCAATATCATCTGGAAGTATTAGGGGCCAGTCCCCTAAGTACTTTCGATCTTTTTAGAACAAGTACAAACATTTTTTGGGAAAGTGAATAATATCTTTTATATTTTATTTGGATTAATCTTATCAGGGGTGACTTTAAGGGTGGTTTTGTCTCGATATCATCTGGAAGTATTAGGGGGCAGTCCCTTTAGTACTTTCCATCTCCTCAGAACAAGTACAAAAATTTTTTGGGAGAGTGAATAATATCTTTTACATTTAACTTAGATTATTCTAATCGGGGGTAACTTTTTGGGTTGTTTTGTCTCGATATCATCTGGAAGTATTAAGGAGCAGTCTTCTAAGTACATTCCTTCGCTTCAGAACAAGTACAAAAATTTGTTGGAAAAGTGAATAATATCTTTTATATTTAATTTGGATTAAACTTATCAGGGGTGACTTTTAGGGGTTGTTTTGTCTTGATATCATCTGAAAGTATTAAGGGGCAGTCCCCTAAGTACTTTCTATCTCTTTAGAACAAGTAAAAAAATTCTTTGGGAAAAAGAATAATATCTTTTATATTTAATTTGGATTAATCTTATCAGGGGTGACTTTTAGGGGTTGTTTTGTCTTGATATCATCTGAAAGTATTAAGGGGCAGTCCCCTAAGTACATTCCATCTCTTCAGAACAAGTACAAAGATTTTTTGGGAAAGTGAATAATATCTTTTATATTTAATTTGGATTAATCTTATCAGGGGTGACTTTTAGGGGTTGTTTTGTCTCGATATCGTCTGGAAGAATTAGAGGGCAGTCCCTTTTGTACTTTCCATCTCTTCAGAACAAGTACAAAAATTTCTTGGGACAGTAAATAATATCTTTTATATTTAATTTGGATTAATCTTATCAGGGGTGACTTTTAGGTGTTGTTTTGTCTTGATATCATCTGAAAGTATTAAGGGGCAGTCCCCTAAGTACTTTCCATCTCTTCAGAACAAGTACAAAAATTTTTTGGGAAAGTGAATAATATCTTTTATATTTAATTTGGATTAATCTTATCAGGGGTGACTTTTAGGGGTTGTTTTGTCTCGATATCTTCTTGAAGAATTAGAGGGCAGTCCCCTTAGTACTTTCCATCTCTTCAGAACAAGTACAAAAATTTCTTGGGACAGTAAATAATATCTTTTATATTTAATTTGGATTAATCTTATCAGGGGTGACTTTTAGGGGTAGTTTTGTCTTGATATCATCTAAAAGTATTAAGGGGCAGTCCCCTAAGTACTTTCCATCTCTTCAGAACAAGTACAAAAATTTTTTGGGAAAGTGAATAATATCTTTTATATTTAATTTGGATTAATCTTATCAGGGGTGACTTTTAGGGGTTGTTTTGTCTCGATATCGTCTTAAAGAATTAGAGGGCAGTCCCCTTAGTACTTTCCATCTCTTCAGAACAAGTACACAAATTTCTTGGGACAGTAAATAATATCTTTTATATTTAATTTGGATTAATCTTATCAGGGGTGACTTTTAGGGGTTGTTTTGTCTTGATATCATCTGAAAGTATTAAGGGGCAGTCCCCTAAGTACTTTCCATCTCTTCAGAACAAGTACAAAAATTTTTTGAGAAAGTGAATAATATCTTTTATATTTAATTTGGATTAATCTTATCAGGGGTGACTTTTAGGGGAGGTTTTGTCTCGATATCATCTGAAAGTATTAGGGGGCAGTCCCTTTAGTACTTTCCATCTCCTCAGAACAAGTACAAAAATTTTTTGGGAGAGTGAATAATATCTTTTACATTTAACTTAGATTATTCTGATCGGGGGTAACTTTTTGGGTTGTTTTGTCTCGATATCATCTGGAAGTATTAAGGAGCAGTCTCCTAAGTACATTCCTTCTCTTCAGAACAAGTACAAAAATTTTTTGGAAAAGTGAATAATATCTTTTATATTTAATTTGGATTAATCTTATCAGGGGTGACTTTTAGGGGTTGTTTGGCTTGATATCATCTGAAAGTATTGAGGGGCAGTCCCCTAAGTACTTTCCATCTCTTCAGAACAAGTACAAAAATTTTTTGGGAGAATGAATAATATCTTTTACATTTAACTTAGATTATTCTAATCGGGGGTAACTTTTTGGGTTGTTTTGTCTCGATATCATCTGGAAGTATTAAGGAGCAGTCTTCTAAGTACATTCCTTCGCTTCAGAACAAGTACAAAAATTTGTTGGAAAAGTGAATAATATCTTTTATATTTAATTTGGATTAAACTTATCAGGGGTGACTTTTAGGGGTTGTTTTGTCTTGATATCATCTGAAAGTATTAAGGGGCAGTCCCCTAAGTACTTTCTATCTCTTTAGAACAAGTAAAAAAATTCTTTGGGAAAGTGAATAATATTTTTTATATTTAATTTGGATTAATCATATCAGGGGTGACTTTTAGGGGTTGTTTTGTCCTGATATCATCTGAAAGTATTAAGGGGCAGTCCCCTAAGTACTTTCCATCTCTTCAGAACAAGTACAAAAATTTTTTGGGAAAGTGAATAATATCTTTTATATTTAATTTGGATTAATCTTATCAGGGGTGACTTTTAGGGGTTGTTTTGTCTCGATATCGTCTGGAAGAATTAGAGGGCAGTCCCCTTCGTACTTTTCATCTCTTCAGAACAAGTACAAAAATTTCTTGGGACAGTAAATAATATCTTTTATATTTAATTTGGATTAATCTTATCAGGGGTGACTTTTAGGGGTTGTTTTGTCTTGATATCATCTGAAAGTATTAAGGGGCAGTCCCCTAAGTACTTTCCATCTCTTCAGAACAACGACAAAAATTTTTTGGGAAAGTGAATAATATCTTTTATATTTAATTTGGATTAATCTTATCAGGGGTGACTTTTAGGGTTGGTTTTGTCTCGATATCATCTGAAAGTATTAGGGGGCAGTCCCTTTAGTACTTTCCATCTCTTCAGAACAAGTACAAAAATTTTTTGGGAGAGTGAATAATATCTTTTATATTTAATTTGGATTAATCTTATCAGGGGTAACTTTTTGGGTTGTTTTGTCTCGATATCATCTAGAAGTATTAAGGAGCAGTCTCCTAAGTACATTCCTTCTTTTCAGAACAAGTACAAAATTTTTTTGGAAAAGTGAATAATATCTTTTATATTTAATTTGGATTAATCTTATCAGAGGTGACTTTTAGGGGTTGTTTTGTCTTGATATCATCTGAAAGTATTAAGAAGCAGTCCCCTAAGTACTTTCCATCTCTTCAGAACAAGTACAAAAATTTTTTGGGAAAGTGAATAATATCTTTTATATTTAATTCGGATTAATCTTATCAGGGGTGACTTTTAGGGGTTGTTTTGTCTCGATATCGTCTGGAAGAATTAGGGGGCAGTCCCCTTAGTACTTTGCATCTCTTCTCAACAAGTACAAAAATTTTTTGGGAGAGTGAATAATATCTTTTACATTTAACTTAGATTATTCTTATCGGGGGTAACTCTTAGGAGTTGTTTTGTCTCGATATCATCTGGAAATATTAGGGCGCAGTCCCCTAAGTACATTTCTTCTCTTCAGAACAAGTACAAAAATTTCTTGGGACAGTGAATAATATCTTTTATATTTAATTTGTATTATTCTTATCGGGGGCGACTTTTAGGGGTTGTTTTGTCTCGATATCATCTGGAAGTATTAGGGAGCAGTCCCTTTAGTACTTTCCATCTCCTCAGAACAAGTACAAAAATTTCTTGGGACAGTGAATAATATCTATTATATTTAATTTGGATTAATCTTATCAGGGGTGACTTTTAGGGGTTGTTTTGTCTTGATATCATCTGGAAGTATTAGGGAGCAGTTCCCTAAGTACATTCCTTCTCTTCAGAACAAGTACAAAATTTTTTTGGGAAAGTGAATAATATCTTTTATATTTAATTTGGATTAATCTTATCAGGGGTGACTTTTAGGGGTTGTTTTGTCTCGATATCGTCTGGAAGAATTAGAGGGCAGTCCCCTTAGTACTTTCCATCTCTTCAGAACAAGTACAAAAATTTCTTGGGACAGTAAATAATATCTTTTATATTTAATTTGGATTAATCTTATCAGGGGTGACTTTTAGGGGTTGTTTTGTCTTGATATCATCTGAAAGTATTAAGGGGCAGTCCCCTAAGTACTTTCCATCTCTTCAGAACAAGTACTAAAATTTTTTGGGAAAGTGAATAATATCTTTTATATTTAATTTGGATTAATCTTATCAGGGGTGACTTTTAGGGGTGGTTTTGTCTCGATATCATCTGAAAGTATTAGAAGGCAGTCCCTTTAGTACTTTCCATCTCCTCAGAACAAGTACAAAAATTTTTTGGGAGAGTGAATAATATCTTTTATATTTAATTTGGATTAATCTTATCAGGTGTAACTTTTTGGGTTGTTTTGTCTCGATATCATCTGGAAGTATTAAGGAGCAGTCTCCTAAGTACATTTCTTCTCTTCAGAACAAGTACAAAAATTTTTTGGAAAAGTGAATAATATCTTTTATATTTAATTTGGATTAATCTTATCAGAGGTGACTTTTAGGGGTTGTTTTGTCTTGATATCATCTGAAAGTATTAAGGGGCAGTCCCCTAAGTACTTTCCATCTCTTCAGAACAAGTACAAAAATTTTTTGGGAATGTGAATAATATCTTTTATATTTAATTTGGATTAATCTTATCAGGGGTGACTTTTAGGGGTTGTTTTGTCTCGATATCGTCTAGAAGAATTAGAGAGCAGTCCCCTTAGTACTTTCCATCTCTTCAGAACAAGTACAAAAATTTCTTGGGACAGTAAATAATATCTTTTATATTTAATTTAGATTAATCTTATCAGGGGTGACTTTTAGGGGTTGTTTTGTCTTGATATCATCTGAAAGTATTAAGGGGCAGTCCCCTAAGTACTTTTCATCTCTTCAGAACAAGTACAAAAATTTTTTGGGAAAGTGAATAATATCTTTTATATTTAATTTGGATTAATCTTATCAGGGGTGACTTTTAGGGGTTGTTTTGTCTCGATATCGTCTGGAAGAATTAGAGGGCAGTCCCCTTAGTACTTTCCATCTCTTCAGAACAAGTACAAAAATTTCTTGGGACAGTAAATAATATCTTTTATATTTAATTTGGATTAATCTTATCAGGGGTGACTTTTAGGGGTTGTTTTGTCTTGATATCATCTGAAAGTATTAAGGGGCAGTCCCCTAAGTACTTTCCATCTCTTCAGAACAAGTACTAAAATTTTTTGGGAAAGTGAATAATATCTTTTATATTTAATTTGGATTAATCTTATCAGGGGTGACTTTTAGGGGTGGTTTTGTCTCGATATCATCTGAAAGTATTAGGGGGCAGTCCCTTTAGTACTTTCCATCTCCTCAGAACAAGTACAAAAATTTTTTGGGAGAGTGAATAATATCTTTTATATTTAATTTGGATTAATCTTATCAGGTGTAACTTTTTGGGTTGTTTTGTCTCGATATCATCTGGAAGTATTAAGGAGCAGTCGCCTAAGTACATTTCTTCTCTTCAGAACAAGTACAAAAATTTTTTGGAAAAGTGAATAATATCTTTTATATTTAATTTGGATTAATCTTATCAGAGGTGACTTTTAGGGGTTGTTTTGTCTTGATATCATCTGAAAGTATTAAGGGGCAGTCCCCTAAGTACTTTCCATCTCTTCAGAACAAGTACAAAAATTTCTTGGGACAGTGAATAATATCTTTTATATTTAATATGGATTAATCTTATCAGGGGTGACTTTTAGGGGTTGTTTTGTCTCGATATCGTCTAGAAGAATTAGAGAGCAGTCCCCTTAGTACTTTCCATCTCTACAGAACAAGTACAAAAATTTCTTGGGACAGTAAATAATATCTTTTATATTTAATTTGGATTCATCTTATCAGGGGTGACTTTTAGGGGTTGTTTTGTCTTGATATCATCTGAAAGTATTAAGGGGCAGTCTCCTTAGTACTTTCTATCTCTTCAGAACAAGTACAAAAATTTCTTGGGACAGTGAATAATATCTTTTATATTTAATTTGGATTAATCTTACCAGGGGCGACTTTTAGGGGTTGTTTTGTCTCGATATCATCTGGAAGTATTAGGGGGCAGTCCCTTTAGTACTTTCCATCTCCTCAGAACAAGTACAAAAATTTCTTGGGACAGTGAATAATATCTTTTATATTTAATATGGATTAATCTTATCAGGGGTGAATTTTAGGGGTTGTTTTGTCTTGATATCATCTGAAAGTATTAAGGGGCAGTCCCCTAAGTACTTTCCATCTCTTCAGAACAAGTACAAAAATTTTTTGGGAGAGTGAATAATATCTTTTACATTTAACTTAGATTATTCTTATCGGGGGTAACTCATAGGAGTTGTTTTGTCTCGATATCATCTAGAAATATTAGGGCGCAGTCCCCTAAGTACATTCCTTCTCTTTAGAACAATTACAAAAATTTCTTGGGACAGTGAAAAATATCTTTTATATTTAATTTGGATTAATCTTATCAGGGCGACTTTTATTGGTTGTTTTGTCTCTATATCATCTGGAAGTATTAGGGGGCAGTCTTCTAAATACAGTCCTTCTCTTCAGAACAAGTACAAAAATTTATTTAGAAAATGAATAATATCTTTTATATTTAATATGGATTAATCTTATCAGGGTTGACTTTTAGTGGTTGTTTTGTCTCGATATCATCTGGAAGTATTAGGGGGCAGTCTTCTAAATACAGTCCTTCTCTTCAGAACAAGTACAAAAATTTATTTAGAAAATGAATAATATCTTTTATATTTAATATGGATTAATCTTATCAGGGTTGACTTTTAGTGGTTGTTTTGTCTCGATATCATCTGAAAGTATTAGGGGGCAGTCCCCTTAGTACTTTGCATCTCTTCTCAACATGTACAAAAATTTTTTGGGAGAGTGAATAATATCTTTTATATTTAATTTGGATTAATCTTATCAGGTGTGACTTTTAGTGGTTGTTTTGTCTCGATATCATCTGAAAGTATTAGGGGGCAGTCCCCTTAGTACTTTGCATCTCTTCTCAACAAGTACAAAAATTTTTTGGGAGAGTGAATAACATCTTTTATATTTAATATGGATTAATCTTATCAGGGGTGACTTTTAGGGGTTGTTTTGTCTCGATATCGTCTAGAAGAATTAGAGAGCAGTCCCCTTAGTACTTTCCATCTCTACAGAACAAGTACAAAAATTTCTTGGGACAGTAAATAATATCTTTTATATTTAATTTGGATTAATCTTATCAGGGGTGACTTTTAGGGGTTGTTTTGTCTTGATATCATCTGAAAGTATTAAGGGGCAGTCTCCTTAGTACTTTCTATCTCTTCAGAACAAGTACAAAAATTTCTTGGGACAGTGAATAATATCTTTTATATTTAATTTGGATTAATCTTACCAGGGGCGACTTTTAGGGGTTGTTTTGTCTCGATATCATCTGGAAGTATTAGGGGGCAGTCCCTTTAGTACTTTCCATCTCCTCAGAACAAGTACAAAAATTTCTTGGGACAGTGAATAATATCTTTTATATTTAATATGGATTAATCTTATCAGGGGTGAATTTTAGGGGTTGTTTTGTCTTGATATCATCTGAAAGTATTAAGGGGCAGTCCCCTAAGTACTTTCCATCTCTTCAGAACAAGTACAAAAATTTTTTGTGAGAGTGAATAATATCTTTTACATTTAACTTAGATTATTCTTATCGGGGGTAACTCATAGGAGTTGTTTTGTCTCGATATCATCTGGAAATATTAGGGCGCAGTCCCCTAAGTACATTCCTTCTCTTTAGAACAATTACAAAAATTTCTTGGGACAGTGAAAAATATCTTTTATATTTAATTTGGATTAATCTTATCAGGGCGACTTTTATTGGTTGTTTTGTCTCTATATCATCTGGAAGTATTAGGGGGCAGTCTTCTAAATACAGTCCTTCTCTTCAGAACAAGTACAAAAATTTATTTAGAAAATGAATAATATCTTTTATATTTAATATGGATTAATCTTATCAGGGTTGACTTTTAGTGGTTGTTTTGTCTCGATATCATCTGAATGTATTAGGGGGCAGTCCCCTTAGTACTTTGCATCTCTTCTCAACAAGTACAAAAATTTTTTGGGAGAGTGAATAATATCTTTTATATTTAATTTGGATTAATCTTATCAGGTGTGACTTTTAGGGGTTGGTTTGTCTCGATATCTTCTGGAAGTATAAGGGGGCAGTCCCCTTAGCACTTTCCATCTCTTCAGAATAAGTACAAAAAATTCTTGGGACAGTGAATAATATCTTATATATTTAATTTCGATTAATCTTATCAGGGGCGACTTTAAGGGGTTGTTTTGTCTCGATATCATCTGGAACTATTAGGGTCAGTCCCCTAAGTACATTCCTTCTCATCAGAACAAGTAAAAAAATTTCTTGGGACAGTGAATAATATCTTTTATATTTAATTTGGATTATTCTGATCGGGGGAAACTTTTAGGGGTTGTTTTGTCTCGATATCATCTGAAAGTATTAGGGGGCAGTCCCCTTAGTACTTTCCATCTCTTCAGAACAAGTACAAAAATTTCTTGGGACAGTGAATAATATCTTTTATATTTAATTTGGATTATTCTGATCGGGGGTAACTTTAAGGGGTTGTTTTGTCTCGATATCATCTGAAAGTATTAGGGGGCAGTCCCTTTAGTACTTTCCATCTCCTCAGAACAAGTACAAAAATTTTTTGGGAGAGTGAATAATATCTTTTACATTTAACTTAGATTATTCTGATCGGGGGTAACTTTTTGGGTTGTTTTGTCTCGATATCATCTGGAAGTATTAAGGAGCAGTCTCCTAAGTACATTCCTTCTCTTCAGAACAAGTACAAAAATTTTTTGGAAAAGTGAATAATATCTTTTATATTTAATTTGGATTAATCTTATCAGGGGTGACTTTTAGGGGTTGTTTGGCTTGATATCATCTGAAAGTATTAAGGGGCAGTCCCCTAAGTACTTTCCATCTCTTCAGAACAAGTACAAAAATTTTTTGGGAAAGTGAATAATATCTTTTATATTTAATTTGGATTAATCTTATCAGGGGTGACTTTTAGGGGTTGTTTTGTCTCGATATCGTCTGGAAGAATTATAGGGCAGTCCCTTTAGTACTTTCTATCTCCTCAGAACAAGTACAAAAATTTTTTGGGAGAGTGAATAATATCTTTTACATTTAACTTAGATTATTCTGATCGGGGGTAACTTTTTGGGTTGTTTTGTCTCAATATCATCTGGAAGTATTAGGGGGCAGTCCCTTTAGTACTTTCCATCTCCTCAGAACAAGTACAAAAATTTCTTGGGACAGTGAATAATATCTTTTATATTTAATTTGGATTAATCTTATTAGGGGTAAATTTTAGGGGTTGTTTTGTCTTGATATCATCTGAAAGTATTAAGGGGCAGTCCCCTAAGTACTTTCCATCTCTTCAGAACAAGTACAAAAATTTTTTGGGAGAGTGAATAATATCTTTTACATTTAACTTAGATTATTCTGATCGGGGGTAACTTTTTGGGTTGTTTTGTCTCAATATCATCTGGAAGTATTAGGGGCCAGTCCCCTAAGTACTTTCGATCTTTTTAGAACAAGTACAAACATTTTTTGGGAAAGTGAATAATATCTTTTATATTTTATTTGGATTAATCTTATCAGGGGTGACTTTAAGGGTGGTTTTGTCTTGATATCATCTGGAAGTATTAGGGGGCAGTCCCTTTAGTACTTTCCATCTCCTCAGAACAAGTACAAAAATTTTTTGGGAGAATGAATAATATCTTTTACATTTAACTTAGATTATTCTAATCGGGGGTAACTTTTTGGGTTGTTTTGTCTCGATATCATCTGGAAGTATTAAGGAGCAGTCTTCTAAGTACATTCCTTCGCTTCAGAACAAGTACAAAAATTTGTTGGAAAAGTGAATAATATCTTTTATATTTAATTTGGATTAAACTTATCAGGGGTGACTTTTAGGGGTTGTTTTGTCTTGATATCATCTGAAAGTATTAAGGGGCAGTCCCCTAAGTACTTTCTATCTCTTTAGAACAAGTAAAAAAATTCTTTGGGAAAGTGAATAATATCTTTTATATTTAATTTGGATTAATCATATCAGGGGTGACTTTTAGGGGTTGTTTTGTCCTGATATCATCTGAAAGTATTAAGGGGCAGTCCCCTAAGTACTTTCCATCTCTTCAGAACAAGTACAAAAATTTTTTGGGAAAGTGAATAATATCTTTTATATTTAATTTGGATTAATCTTATCAGGGGTGACTTTTAGGGGTTGTTTTGTCTCGATATCGTCTGGAAGAATTAGAGGGTAGTCCCCTTCGTACTTTTCATCTCTTCAGAACAAGTACAAAAATTTCTTGGGACAGTAAATAATATCTTTTATATTTAATTTGGATTAATCTTATCAGGGGTGACTTTTAGGGGTTGTTTTGTCTTGATATCATCTGAAAGTATTAAGGGGCAGTCCCCTAAGTACTTTCCATCTCTTCAGAACAACGACAAAAATTTTTTGGGAAAGTGAATAATATCTTTTATATTTAATTTGGATTAATCTTATCAGGGGTGACTTTTAGGGTTGGTTTTGTCTCGATATCATCTGAAAGTATTAGGGGGCAGTCCCTTTAGTACTTTCCATCTCTTCAGAACAAGTACAAAAATTTTTTGGGAAAGTGAATAATATCTTTTATATTTAATTTGGATTAATCTTATCAGGGGTGACTTTTAGGGGTTGTTTTGTCTCGATATCGTCTGGAAGAATTAGAGGGCAGTCCCCTTCGTACTTTTCATCTCTTCAGAACAAGTACAAAAATTTCTTGGGAAAGTGAATAATATCTTTTATATTTAATTCGGATTAATCTTATCAGGGGTGACTTTTAGGGGTTGTTTTGTCTCGATATCGTCTGGAAGAATTAGGGGGCAGTCCCCTTAGTACTTTGCATCTCTTCTCAACAAGTACAAAAATTTTTTGGGAGAGTGAATAATATCTTTTACATTTAACTTAGATTATTCTTATCGGGGGTAACTCTTAGGAGTTGTTTTGTCTCGATATCATCTGGAAATATTAGGGCGCAGTCCCCTAAGTACATTTCTTCTCTTCAGAACAAGTACAAAAATTTCTTGGGACAGTGAATAATATCTTTTATATTTAATTTGTATTATTCTTATCGGGGGCGACTTTTAGGGGTTGTTTTGTCTCGATATCATCTGGAAGTATTAGGGGGCAGTCCCTTTAGTACTTTCCATCTCCTCAGAACAAGTACAAAAATTTCTTGGGACAGTGAATAATATCTTTTATATTTAATTTGGATTAATCTCATCAGGGGTGAATTTTAGGGGTTGTTTTGTCTTGATATCATCTGGAAGTATTAGGGAGCAGTTCCCTAAGTACATTCCTTCTCTTCAGAACAAGTACAAAATTTTTTTGGGAAAGTGAATAATATCTTTTATATTTAATTTGGATTAATCTTATCAGGGGTGACTTTTAGGGGTTGTTTTGTCTCGATATCGTCTGGAAGAATTAGAGGGCAGTCCCCTTAGTACTTTCCATCTCTTCAGAACAAGTACAAAAATTTCTTGGGACAGTAAATAATATCTTTTATATTTAATTTGGATTAATCTTATCAGGGGTGACTTTTAGGGAATGTTTTGTCTTAATATCATCTGAAAGTATTAAGGGGCAGTCCCCTAAGTACTTTCCATCTCTTCAGAACAAGTACTAAAATTTTTTGGGAAAGTGAATAATATCTTTTATATTTAATTTGGATTAATCTTATCAGGGGTGACTTTTAGGGGTGGTTTTGTCTCGATATCATCTGAAAGTATTAGAAGGCAGTCCCTTTAGTACTTTCCATCTCCTCAGAACAAGTACAAAAATTTTTTGGGAGAGTGAATAATATCTTTTATATTTAATTTGGATTAATCTTATCAGGTGTAACTTTTTGGGTTGTTTTGTCTCGATATCATCTGGAAGTATTAAGGAGCAGTCTCCTAAGTACATTTCTTCTCTTCAGAACAAGTACAAAAATTTTTTGGAAAAGTGAATAATATCTTTTATATTTAATTTGGATTAATCTTATCAGAGGTGACTTTTAGGGGTTGTTTTGTCTTGATATCATCTGAAAGTATTAAGGGGCAGTCCCCTAAGTACTTTCCATCTCTTCAGAACAAGTACAAAAATTTTTTGGGAATGTGAATAATATCTTTTATATTTAATTTGGATTAATCTTATCAGGGGTGACTTTTAGGGTTTGTTTTGTCTCGATATCGTCTAGAAGAATTAGAGAGCAGTCCCCTTAGTACTTTCCATCTCTTCAGAACAAGTACAAAAATTTCTTGGGACAGTAAATAATATCTTTTATATTTAATTTGGATTAATCTTATCAGAGGTGACTTTTAGGGGTTGTTTTGTCTTGATATCATCTGAAAGTATTAAGGGGCAGTCCCCTAAGTACTTTCCATCTCTTCAGAACAAGTACAAAAATTTTTTGGGAATGTGAATAATATCTTTTATATTTAATTTGGATTAATCTTATCAGGGGTGACTTTTAGGGTTTGTTTTGTCTCGATATCGTCTAGAAGAATTAGAGAGCAGTCCCCTTAGTACTTTCCATCTCTTCAGAACAAGTACAAAAATTTCTTGGGACAGTAAATAATATCTTTTATATTTAATTTAGATTAATCTTATCAGGGGTGACTTTAAGGGTTGTTTTGTCTTGATATCATCTGAAAGTATTAAGGGGCAGTCCCCTAAGTACTTTTCATCTCTTCAGAACAAGTACAAAAATTTTTTGGGAAAGTGAATAATATCTTTTATATTTAATTTGGATTAATCTTATCAGGGGTGACTTTTAGGGGTTGTTTTGTCTCGATATCGTCTGGAAGAATTAGAGGGCAGTCCCCTTAGTACTTTCCATCTCTTCAGAACAAGTACAAAAATTTCTTGGGACAGTAAATAATATCTTTTATATTTAATTTGGATTAATCTTATCAGGGGTGACTTTTAGGGGTTGTTTTGTCTTGATATCATCTGAAAGTATTAAGGGGCAGTCCCCTAAGTACTTTCCATCTCTTCAGAACAAGTACTAAAATTTTTTGGGAAAGTGAATAATATCTTTTATATTTAATTTGGATTAATCTTATCAGGGGTGACTTTTAGGGGTGGTTTTGTCTCGATATCATCTGAAAGTATTAGGGGGCAGTCCCTTTAGTACTTTCCATCTCCTCAGAACAAGTACAAAAATTTTTTGGGAGAGTGAATAATATCTTTTATATTTAATTTGGATTAATCTTATCAGGTGTAACTTTTTGGGTTGTTTTGTCTCGATATCATCTGGAAGTATTAAGGAGCAGTCGCCTAAGTACATTTCTTCTCTTCAGAACAAGTACAAAAATTTTTTGGAAAAGTGAATAATATCTTTTATATTTTATTTGGATTAATCTTATCAGAGGTGACTTTTAGGGGTTGTTTTGTCTTGATATCATCTGAAAGTATTAAGGGGCAGTCCCCTAAGTACTTTCCATCTCTTCAGAACAAGTACAAAAATTTCTTGGGACAGTGAATAATATCTTTTATATTTAATATGGATTAATCTTATCAGGGGTGACTTTTAGGGGTTGTTTTGTCTCGATATCGTCTAGAAGAATTAGAGAGCAGTCCCCTTAGTACTTTCCATCTCTTCAGAACAAGTACAAAAATTTCTTGGGACAGTAAATAATATCTTTTATATTTAATTTGGATTAATCTTATCAGGGGTGACTTTTAGGGGTTGTTTTGTCTTGATCTCATCTGAAAGTATTAAGGGGCAGTCTCCTTAGTACTTTCTATCTCTTCAGAACAAGTACAAAAATTTCTTGGGACAGTGAATAATATCTTTTATATTTAATTTGGATTAATCTTATCAGGGGCGACTTTTAGGGGTTGTTTTGTCTCGATATCATCTGGAAGTATTAGGGGGCAGTCCCTTTAGTACTTTCCATCTCTTTTAGAACAAGTACAAAAATTTCTTGGGACAGTGAATAATATCTTTTATATTTAATATGGATTAATTTTATCAGGGGTGAATTTTAGGGGTTGTTTTGTCTTGATATCATCTGAAAGTATTAAGGGGCAGTCCCCTAAGTACTTTCCATCTCTTCAGAACAAGTACAAAAATTTTTTGGGACAGTGAATAATATCTTTTATATTTAATTTGGATTAATCTTATCAGGGGCGACTTTTAGGGGTTGTTTTGTCTCGATATCATCTGGAAGTATTAGGGGGCAGTCCCTTTAGTACTTTCCATCTCTTTTAGAACAAGTACAAAAATTTCTTGGGACAGTGAATAATATCTTTTATATTTAATATGGATTAATTTTATCAGGGGCGACTTTAAGGGGTTGTTTTGTCTCAAAATCATCTGGAAGTATTAGGGAGCAGTCCCCTAAGTACATTCCTTCTCTTTAGAACAATTACAAAAATTTCTTGGGACAGTGAAAAATATCTTTTATATTTAATTTGGATTAATGTTATCAGGGCGACTTTTATTGGTTGTTTTGTCTCTATATCATCTGGAAGTATTAGGGGGCAGTCTTCTAAATACAGTCCTTCTCTTCAGAACAAGTACAAAAATTTATTTAGAAAATAAATAATATCTTTTATATTTAATATGGATTAATCTTATAAGGGTTGACTTTTAGTGGTTGTTTTGTCTCGATATCATCTGAAAGTATTAGGGGGCAGTCCCCTTAGTACTTTGCATCTCTTCTCAACAAGTACAAAAATTTTTTGGGAGAGTGAATAATATCTTTTATATTTAATTTGGATTAATCTTATCAGGTGTGACTTTTAGGGGTTGGTTTGTCTCGATATCTTCTGGAAGTATAAGGGGGCAGTCCCCTTAGCACTTTCCATCTCTTCAGAATAAGTACAAAAATTTCTTGGGACAGTGAATAATATCTTATATATTTAATTTCGATTAATCTTATCAGGGGCGACTTTAAGGGGTTGTTTTGTCTCGATATCATCTGGAACTATTAGGGTCAGTCCCCTAAGTACATTCCTTCTCATCAGAACAAGTACAAAAATTTCTTGGGACAATGAATAATATCTTTTATATTTAATTTGGATTATTCTGATCGGGGGAAACTTTTAGGGGTTGTTTTGTCTCGATATCATCTGAAAGTATTAGGGGGCAGTCCCCTTAGTACTTTCCATCTCTTCAGAACAAGTACAAAAATTTCTTGGGACAGTGAATAATATCTTTTATATTTAATTTGGATTATTCTGATCGGGGGTAACTTTAAGGGGTTGTTTTGTCTCGATATCATCTGAAAGTATTAGAGGGCAGTCCCCTTAGTTCTTTGATTTTCTTCTTAACAAGTACAAAAATTTTTTGGGAGAGTTAATAATATCTTTTATATTTAATTTGGATTCATCTTATCAAGGGTGACTTTTAGGGGTGGTTTTTACACGATATCATCTGGAAGTTCTAGGGGGCAGTCCCTTTAGTACTTTCTATCTCTTCAGAACAAGGACAAACATTTTTTGGGAGAATGAATAATATCTTTTACATTTAACTTAGATTATTCTAATCGGGGGTAACTTTTTGGGTTGTTTTGTCTCGATATCATCTGGAAGTATTAAGGAGCAGTCTTCTAAGTACATTCCTTCGCTTCAGAACAAGTACAAAAATTTGTTGGAAAAGTGAATAATATCTTTTATATTTAATTTGGATTAAACTTATCAGGGGTGACTTTTAGGGGTTGTTTTGTCTTGATATCATCTGAAAGTATTAAGGGGCAGTCCCCTAAGTACTTTCTATCTCTTTAGAACAAGTAAAAAAATTCTTTGGGAAAGTGAATAATATCTTTTATATTTAATTTGGATTAATCTTATCAGGGGTGACTTTTAGGGGTTGTTTTGTCCTGATATCATCTGAAAGTATTAAGGGGCTGTCCCCTAAGTACTTTCCATTTCTTCAGAACAAGTACAAAAATTTTTTGGGAAAGTGAATAATATCTTTTATATTTAATTTGGATTAATCTTATCAGGGGTGACTTTTAGGGGTTGTTTTGTCTCGATATCGTCTGGAAGAATCAGAGGGCATTCCCCTTCGCACTTTCCATCTCTTCAGAACAAGTACAAAAATTTCTTGGGACAGTAAATAATATCTTTTATATTTAATTTGGATTAATCTTATCAGGGGTGACTTTTAGGGGTTGTTTTGTCTTGATATCATCTGAAAGTATTAAGGGGCAGTCCCCTAAGTACTTTCCATCTCTTCAGAACAAGTACAAAAATTTTTTGGGAAAGTGAATAATATCTTTTATATTTAATTTGGATTAATCTTATCAGGGGTGACTTTTAGGGGTGGTTTTGTCTCGATATCATCTGAAAGTATTAGGGGGCAGTCCCTTTAGTACTTTCCATCTCTTCCGAACAAGTACAAAAATTTTTTGGGAGAGTGAATAATATCTTTTATATTTAATTTGGATTAATCTTATCAGGGGTAACTTTTTGGGTTGTTTTGTCTCGATATCATCTAGAAGTATTAAGGAGCAGTCTCCTAAGTACATTCCTTCTTTTCAGAACAAGTACAAAAATTTTTTGGAAAAGTGAATAATATCTTTTATATTTAATTTGGATTAATCTTATCAGAGGTGACTTTTAGGGGTTGTTTTGTCTTGATATCATCTGAAAGTATTAAGAAGCAGTCCCCTAAGTACTTTCCATCTCTTCAGAACAAGTACAAAAATTTTTTGGGAAAGTGAATAATATCTTTTATATTTAATTCGGATTAATCTTATCAGGGGTGACTTTTAGGGGTTGTTTTGTCTCGATATCGTCTGGAAGAATTAGGGGGCAGTCCCCTTAGTACTTTGCATCTCCTCTCAACAAGTACAAAAATTTTTTGGGAGAGTGAATAATATCTTTTACATTTAACTTAGATTATTCTTATCGGGGGTAACTCTTAGGAGTTGTTTTGTCTCGATATCATCTGGAAATATTAGGGCGCAGTCCCCTAAGTACATTTCTTCTCTTCAGAACAAGTACAAAAATTTCTTCGGACAGTGAATAATATCTTTTATATTTAATTTGTATTATTCTTATCGGGGGCGACTTTTAGGGGTTGTTTTGTCTCGATATCATCTGGAAGTATTAGGGGGCAGTCCCTTTAGTACTTTCCATCTCCTCAGAACAAGTACAAAAATTTCTTGGGACAGTGAATAATATCTTTTATATTTAATTTGGATTAATCTTATCAGGGGTGAATTTTAGGGGTTGTTTTGTCTTGATATCATCTGGAAGTATTAGGGAGCAGTTCCCTAAGTACATTCCTTCTCTTCAGAACAAGTACAAAATTTTTTTGGGAAAGTGAATAATATCTTTTATATTTAATTTGGATTAATCTTATCAGGGGTGACTTTTAGGGGTGGTTTTGTCTCGATATCATCTGAAAGTATTAGGGGGCAGTCCCTTTAGTACTTTCCATCTCCTCAGAACAAGTACAAAAATTTTTTGGGAGAGTGAATAATATCTTTTATATTTAATTTGGATTAATCTTATCAGGTGTAACTTTTTGGGTTGTTTTGTCTCGATATCATCTGGAAGTATTAGGGGGCAGTCCCTTTAGTACTTTCCATCTCTTCAGAACAAGTACAAAAATTTCTTGGGACAGTAAATAATATCTTTTATATTTAATTTGGATTAATCTTATCAGGGGTGAATTTTAGGGGTTGTTTTGTCTTGATATCATCTGGAAGTATTAGGGAGCAGTTCCCTAAGTACATTCCTTCTCTTCAGAACAAGTACAAAATTTTTTTGGGAAAGTGAATAATATCTTTTATATTTAATTTGGATTAATCTTATCAGGGGTGACTTTTAGGGGTGGTTTTGTCTCGACATCATCTGAAAGTATTAGGGGGCAGTCCCTTTAGTACTTTCCATCTCCTCAGAACAAGTACAAAAATTTTTTGGGAGAGTGAATAATATCTTTTATATTTAATTTGGATTAATCTTATCAGGTGTAACTTTTTGGGTTGTTTTGTCTCGATATCATCTGGAAGTATTAAGGAGCAGTCTCCTAAGTACATTTCTTTTCTTCAGAACAAGTACAAAAATTTTTTGGAAAAGTGAATAATATCTTTTATATTTAATTTGGATTAATCTTATCAGAGGTGACTTTTAGGGGTTGTTTTGTCTTGATATCATCTGAAAGTATTAAGGGGCAGTCCCCTAAGTACTTTCCATCTCTTCAGAACAAGTACAAAAATTTTTTGGGAATGTGAATAATATCTTTTATATTTAATTTGGATTAATCTTATCAGGGGTGACTTTTAGGGGTTGTTTTGTCTCGATATCGTCTAGAAGAATTAGAGAGCAGTCCCCTTAGTACTTTCCATCTCTTCAGAACAAGTACAAAAATTTCTTGGGACAGTAAATAATATCTTTTATATTTAATTTGGATTAATCTTATCAGGGGTGACTTTTAGGGGTTGTTTTGTCTTGATATCATCTGAAAGTATTAAGGGGCAGTCCCCTAAGTACTTTCCATCTCTTCAGAACAAGTACAAAAATTTTTTGGGAAAGTGAATAATATCTTTTATATTTAATTTGGATTAATCTTATCAGGGGCGACTTTTAGGGGTTGTTTTGTCTCGATATCATCTGGAAGTATTAGGGGGCAGTCCCTTTAGTACTTTCCATCTCCTCAGAACAAGTACAAAAATTTCTTGGGACAGTGAATAATATCTTTTATATTTAATATGGATTAATCTTATCAGGGGTGACTTTTAGGGGTTGTTTTGTCTTGATATCATCTGAAAGTATTAAGGGGCAGTCCCCTTAGTACTTTCCATCTCTTCAGAACAAGTACTAAAATTTTTTGGGAAAGTGAATAATATCTTTTATATTTAATTTGGATTAATCTTATCAGGGGTGACTTTTAGGGGTGGTTTTGTCTCGATATCATCTGAAAGTATTAGGGGGCAGTCCCTTTAGTACTTTCCATCTCCTCAGAACAAGTACAAAAATTTTTTGGGAGAGTGAATAATATCTTTTATATTTAATTTGGATTAATCTTATCAGGTGTAACTTTTTGGGTTGTTTTGTCTCGATATCATCTGGAAGTATTAAGGAGCAGTCTCCTAAGTACATTTCTTCTCTTCAGAACAAGTACAAAAATTTTTTGGAAAAGTAAATAATATCTTTTATATTTAATTTGGATTAATCTTATCAGAGGTGACTTTTAGGGGTTGTTTTGTCTTGATATCATCTGAAAGTATTAAGGGGCAGTCCCCTAAGTACTTTCCATCTCTTCAGAACAAGTACAAAAATTTTTTGAGAATGTGAATAATATCTTTTACATTTAATTTGGATTAATCTTATCAGGGGTGACTTTTAGGGGTTGTTTTGTCTCGATATCGTCTAGAAGAATTAGAGAGCAGTCCCCTTAGTACTTTCCATCTCTTCAGAACAAGTACAAAAATTTTTTGGGAGAGTGAATAATATCTTTTATATTTAATTTGGATTAATCTTATCAGGTGTGACTTTTAGGGGTTGGTTTGTCTCGATATCTTTTGGAAGTATAAGGGGGCAGTCCCCTTAGCACTTTCCATCTCTTCAGAATAAGTACAAAAATTTCTTGGGACAGTGAATAATATCTTATATATTTAATTTCGATTAATCTTATCAGGGGCGACTTTAAGGGGTTGTTTTGTCTCGATATCATCTGGAACTATTAGGGTCAGTCCCCTAAGTACATTCCTTCTCATCAGAACAAGTACAAAAATTTCTTGGGACAATGAATAATATCTTTTATATTTAATTTGGATTATTCTGATCGGGGGTAACTTTAAGGGGTTGTTTTGTCTCGATATCATCTGAAAGTATTAGAGGGCAGTCCCCTTAGTACTTTGATTTTCTTCTTAACAAGTACAAAAATTTTTTGGGAGAGTTAATAATATCTTTTATATTTAATTTGGATTCATCTTATCAAGGGTGACTTTTAGGGGTGGTTTTTTCTCGATATCATCTGGAAGTTCTAGGGGGCAGTCCCTTTAGTACTTTCTATCTCTTCAGAACAAGGACAAACATTTTTTGGGTGAGTGAATAATATCTTTTACATTTAACTTAGCTTATTCTGATCGGGGGTAACTTTTTAGGGTTGTTTTGTCTCGATATCATCTGGAAGTATTAAGGAGCAGTCTCCGAAGTACAGTCCTTCTTTTCAGAACAAGTACAAAAATTTCTTGGGACAGTAAATAATATCTTTTATATTAAAAATTGGATTAATCTTATCAGGGGTGACTTTTAGGGGTTGTTTTGTCTTGATATCATCTGAAAGTATTAAGGGGAAGTCCTCTAAGTACTTTCCATCTCTTCAGAACAAGTACAAAAATTTTTTGGGAAAGTGAATAATATCTTTTATATTTAATTTGGATTAATCTTATCAGGGGTGACATTTAGGGGTTGTTTTGTCTCGATTTCGTCTGAAAGAATTAGAGGGCAGTCCCCTTAGTACTTTGCATCTCTTCTAAACAAGTACCAGAATTTTTTGGGAGAGTGAATAATATCTTTTACATTTAACTTAGATTATTCTTATCGGGGGTAACTCTTAGGAGTTGTTTTGTCTCGATATCATCTGGAAATATTAGGGCGCAGTCCCCTAAGTACATTCCTTCTCTTCAGAACAAGTACAAAAATTTCTTGGGACAGTGAATTATATCTTTTATATTTAATTTCGATTAGTCTTATCAGGGGCAACTTTTAGGGGTTGTTTTGTCTCGATATCATCTGGAAGTATTAGGAGGCTGTCTCCTAAGTACATTTCTTCTTTTCAGAGCAAGTACAAAAATTTATTGGGACAGTGAATAATATCTTTTATATTTAATTTGGATTAATCTTATCAGGGGTGACTTTTAGGGTTTGTTTTGTCTCGATATCATCTGGAAGTATTAGGGGGCAGTCTCCTAAGTACATTCCTTCTCTTTAGAACAAGTACAAAAATTTTTTGGGACAGTGAATTATATCTTTTATATTTAATTTGGATTAATCTTATCAGGGGCGACTTTTAGGGGTTGTTTTGTCTCGATATCATCTGGAAGTATTAGGAAGCAGTCCCCTAAGTACATTCCTTCTCTTCAGAACAAGTACAAAAATTTCTTGGGACAGTGAATAATATCTTTTATATTTAATTTGGATTAATCTTATCAGGGGCGACTTTTAGGGTTTGTTTTGTCTCGATATCATCTGGAAGTATTAGGGGGCAGTCCCTTTAGTACTTTCCATCTCCTCAGAACAAGTACAAAAATTTTTTGGGAGAGTGAATAATATCTTTTATATTTAATTTGGATTAATCTTATCATGGGTGACTTTTAGGGGTTGTTTTGTCTCGATATCATCTGGAAGTATTAGGGGGCAGTCCCTTTAGTACTTTCCATCTCCTCAGAACAAGTACAAAAATTTTTTGGGAGAGTGAATAATATCTTTTATATTTTATTTGGATTAATCTTATCAGGGGTGACTTTTAGAAGTTGTTTTGTCTTGATATCATCTGAAAGTATTAAGGGGCAGTCCCCTAAGTACTTTCCATCTCTTCAGAACAAGTACAAAAATTTTTTGGGAAAGTGAATAATATCTTTTATATTTAATTTGGATTAATCTTATCAGGGGTGACTTTTAGGGGTTGTTTTGTCTCGATAACGTCTGGAAGAATTAGGGGGCAGTCCCCTTAGTACTTTGCATCTCTTCTCAACAAGTACAAAAATTTTTTGGGAGATTAAATAATATCTTTTACATTTAACTTCGATTATTCTTATCGGGGGTAACTCTTAGGAGTTGTTTTGTCTCGATATCATCTGGAAATATTAGGGCGCAGTCCCCTTAGTACATTTCTTCTCTTCAGAACAAGTACAAAAATTTCTTGGGACAGTGAATAATATCTTTTATATTTAATTTGTATTATTCTTATCGGGGGCGACTTTTAGGGGTTGTTTTGTCTCGATATCATCTGGAAGTATTAGGGAGCAGTCCCTTTAGTACTTTCCATCTCCTCAGAACAAGTACAAAAATTTCTTGGGACAGTGAATAATATCTTTTATATTTAATTTGGATTAATTTTATCAGGGGTGAATTTTAGGGGTTGTTTTGTCTTGATATCATCTGGAAGTATTAGGGAGCAGTCCCCTAAGTACTTTTCTTCTCTTCAGAACAAGTACAAAAATTTCTTGGGACAGTGAATAATATCTTTTATATTTAATTTGGATTATTCTTATCGGGGGCGACTTTTAGGGGTTGTTTTGTCTCGATATCATCTGGAAGTATAAGAGGGCAGTCTCCTTAGTACTTTCTATCTCTTCAGAACAAGTACAAAAATTTCTTGGGACAGTGAATAATATCTTTTATATTTAATTTGGATTAATCTTATCAGGGGCGACTTTTAGGGGTTGTTTTGTCTTGATATCATCTGGAAGTATTAGGGAGCATTCCCCTAAGTACATTCCTTCTCTTCAGAACAAGTACAAAAATTTCTTGGGACAGTGAATAATATCTTTTATATTTAATTTGGATTAATCTTATCAGGGGCGACTTTTAGGGGTTGTTTTGTCTCAATATCATCTGGAAGTATTAGGGGGCAGTCCCTTTAGTACTTTCCATCTCCTCAGAACAAGTACAAAAATTTCTTGGGACAGTGAATAATATCTTTTATATTTAATTTGGATTAATCTTATCAGGGGTGAATTTTAGGGGTTGTTTTGTCTTGATATCATCTGAAAGTATTAAGGGGCAGTCCCCTAAGTACTTTTCATCTCTTCAGAACAAGTACAAAAATTTTTTGGGAAAGTGAATAATATCTTTTATATTTAATTTGGATTAATCTTATCAGGGGTGACTTTTAGGGGTTGTTTTGTCTCGATATCGTCTGGAAGAATTAGGGGGCAGTCCCCTTAGTACTTTGCATCTCTTCTCAACAAGTACAAAAATTTTTTGGGAGAGTGAATAATATCTTTTACATTTAACTTAGATTATTCTTATCGGGGGTAACTCATAGGAGTTGTTTTGTCTCGATATCATCTGGAAATATTAGGGCGCAGTCCCCTAAGTACATTTCTTCTCTTCAGAACAAGTACAAAAATTTCTTAGGACAGTGAATAATATCTTTTATATTTATTTTAGATTAATCTTATCAGGGGTGACTTTTAGGGGTTGTTTTGTGTCGATATCATCTGAAAGTATTAGTGGCAGTCCCCTTAGTACATTCCTTCTCTTTAGAACAATTACAAAAATTTCTTGGGACAGTGAATAATATCTTTTATATTTAATTTGGATTAATCTTATCAGGGCGACTTTTATTGGTTGTTTTGTCTCTATATCATCTGGAAGTATTGGGGGCAGTCTTCTAAATACAGTCCTTCTCTTCAGAACAAGTACAAAAATTTTTTGGGAAAGTGAATAATATCTTTTATATTTAATTTGGATTAATCTTATCAGGGGTGACTTTTAGGGGTTGTTTTGTCTCGATATCGTCTGGAAGAATTAGGGGGCAGTCCCCTTAGTACTTTGCATCTCTTCTCAACAAGTACAAAAATTTTTTGGGAGAGTGAATAATATCTTTTACATTTAACTTAGATTATTCTTATCGGGGGTAACTCATAGGAGTTGTTTTGTCTCGATATCATCTGGAAATATTAGGGCGCAGTCCCCTAAGTACATTTCTTCTCTTCAGAACAAGTACAAAAATTTCTTAGGACAGTGAATAATATCTTTTATATTTATTTTAGATTAATCTTATCAGGGGTGACTTTTAGGGGTTGTTTTGTGTCGATATCATCTGAAAGTATTAGTGGCAGTCCCCTTAGTACATTCCTTCTCTTTAGAACAATTACAAAAATTTCTTGGGACAGTGAATAATATCTTTTATATTTAATTTGGATTAATCTTATCAGGGCGACTTTTATTGGTTGTTTTGTCTCTATATCATCTGGAAGTATTGGGGGCAGTCTTCTAAATACAGTCCTTCTCTTCAGAACAAGTACAAAAATTTATTTAGAAAATAAATAATATCTTTTATATTTAATATGGATTAATCTTATCAGGGTTGACTTTTAGTGGTTGTTTTGTCTCGATATCATCTGAAAGTATTAGGGGGCAGTCCCTTTGGTACTTTGCATCTCTTCTCAACAAGTACAAAAATTTTTTGGGAGAGTGAATAATATCTTTTATATTTAATTTGGATTAATCTTATCAGGTGTGACTTTTAGGGGTTGGTTTATCTCGATATCTTCTGGAAGTATAAGGGGCAGTCCCCTTAGCACTTTCCATCTCTTCAGAATAAGTACAAAAATTTCTTGGGACAGTGAATAATATCTTTTATATTTAATTTGGATTAATCTTATCAGGGGCGACTTTAAGGGGTTGTTTTGTCTCGATATCATCTGGAACTATTAGGGTCAGTCCCCTAAGTACATTCCTTCTCATCAGAACAAGTACAAAAATTTCTTGGGACAGTGAATAATATCTTTTATATTTAATTTGGATTATTCTGATCGGGGGTAACTTTTAGGGGTTGTTTTGTCTCGATATCATCTGGAAGTATTAGGGGGCAGTCCCCTTAGTACTTTCCATCTCTTCAGAACAAGTACAAAAATTTCTTGGGACAGTGAATAATATCTTTTATATTTAATTTGGATTATTCTGATCGGGGGTAACTTTAAGGGGTTGTTTTGTCTCGATATCATCTGAAAGTATTAGGGGGCAGTCTTCTTAGTACTTTGCATCTCTTCTTAACAAGTACAAAATTTTTTTGGGAGAGTGAATAATATCTTTTATATTTAATTTGGATTCATCTTATCAGGGGTGACTTTTAGGGGTGGTTTTTTCTCGATATCATCTGGAAGTTCTAGGGGGCAGTCCCTTTAGTACTTTCTATCTCTTCAGAACAAGGACAAACATTTTTTGGGTGAGTGAATAATATCTTTTACATTTAACTTAGTTAATTCTGATCGGGGGTAATTTTTTAGGGTTGTTTTGTCTCGATATCATCTGAAAGTATTAAGGAGCAGTCTCCGAAGTACATTCCTTCTTTTCAGAACAAGTACAAAAATTTATTGGGACAGTGAATAATAAATTTTATATTTAATTTGGATTAATCTTATCAGGGGTGACTTTTAGAGGTTGTTTTGTCTTGATATCATCTGAATGTATTGGGGGGCAGTCCCCTAAGTACTTTCCATCTCTTCAGAACAAGTACAAAAATTTTTTGGGAAAGTAAATAATATCTTTTATATTTAATTTAGATTAATCTTATCAGGGGTGACTTTTAGGGGTGGTTTTGTCTCCATATCATCTGAAAGTATTAGGGGGCAGTCTCTTTAGTACTTTCCATCTCCTCAGAACAAGTACAAAAATTTGTTGGGAGAGTGAATAATATCTTTTACATTTAACTTAGATTATTCTGATCGGGGGTAACTTTTTGGGTTGTTTTGTATCGATATCATCTAGAAGTATTAAGGAGCAGTCTCCTAAGTACATTCCTTCTCTTCAGAACAAGTACAAGAATTTTTTGGAAAAGTGAATAATATCTTTTATATTTAATTTGGATTAATCTTATCAGGGGTGACTTTTAGGGGTTGTTTTGTCTTGATATCATCTGAAAGTATTAAGGGGCAGTCCCCTAAGTACTTTTCATCTCTTCAGAACAAGTACAAAAATTTTTTGGGAAAGTGAATAATATCTTTTATATTTAATTTGGATTAATCTTATCAGGGGTGACTTTTAGGGGTTGTTTTGTCTCGATATAGTCTGAAAGAATTAGGGGGCAGTCCCCTTAGTACTTTGCATCTCTTCACAGCAAGTACAAAAATTTTTTGGGAGAGTGAATAATATCTTTTACATTTAACTTAGATTATTCTTATCGGGAGTAACTCTTAGGAGTTGTTTTGTCTCGATATCATCTGGAAATATTAGGCCGCAGTCCCCTAAGTACATTTCTTCTCTTCAGAACAAGTACAAAAATTTCTTGGGACAGTGAATAATATCTTTTATATTTAATTTGGATTAATCTTATCAGGGGTGACTTTTAGGGTTTGTTTTGTCTCGATATCATCTGGAAGTATTAGGGGGCAGTCTCCTAAGTACATTCCTTCTCTTTAGAACAAGTACAAAAATTTTTTGGGACAGTGAATTATATCTTTTATATTTAATTTAGATTAATCTTATCAGGGGCGACTTTTAGGGGTTGTTTTGTCTCGATATCATCTGGAAGTATTAGGAAGCAGTCCCCTAAGTACATTCCTTCTCTTCAGAACAAGTACAAAAATTTCTTGGGACAGTGAATAATATCTTTTATATTTAATTTGGATTAATCTTATCAGGGGCGACTTTTAGGGTTTGTTTTGTCTCGATATCATCTGGAAGTATTAGGGGGCAGTCCCTTTAGTACTTTCCATCTCCTCAGAACAAGTACAAAATTTTTTTGGGAGAGTGAATAATATCTTTTATATTTAATTTGGATTAATCTTATCATGGGTGACTTTTAGAGGTTGTTTTGTCTTGATATCATCTAAAAGTATTAAGGGGCAGTCCCCTAAGTACTTTTCATCTCTTTAGAACAAGTACAAAAATTTCTTGGGACAGTGAATAATATTTTTTATTTTTAATTTGGATTAATCTTATCAGGGGTGACTTTTAGGGTTTGTTTTGTCTCGATATCATCTGGAAGTATTAGGGGGCAGTCTCCTAAGTACATTCCTTCTCTTTAGAACAAGTACAAAAATTTTTTGGGACAGTGAATTATATCTTTTATATTTAATTTGGATTAATCTTATCAGGGGCGACTTTTAGGGGTTGTTTTGTCTCGATATCATCTGGAAGTATTAGGAAGCAGTCCCCTAAGTACATTCCTTCTCTTCAGAACAAGTACAAAAATTTCTTGGGACAGTGAATAATATCTTTTATATTTAATTTGGATTAATCTTATCAGGGGCGACTTTTAGGGTTTGTTTTGTCTCGATATCATCTGGAAGTATTAGCGGGCAGTCCCTTTAGTACTTTCCATCTCCTCAGAACAAGTACAAAATTTTTTTGGGAGAGTGAATAATATCTTTTATATTTTATTTGGATTAATCTTATCATGGGTGACTTTTAGGGGTTGTTTTGTCTTGATATCATCTGAAAGTATTAAGGGGCAGTCCCCTAAGTACTTTTCATCTCTTTAGAACAAGTACAAAAATTTCTTGGGACAGTGAATAATATTTTTTATTTTTAATTTGGATTAATCTTATCAGGGGTGACTTTTAGGGATTGTTTTGTCTTGATATCATCTGGAAGTATTAGGGAGCAGTCCCCTAAGTACTTTTCTTCTCTTCAGAACAAGTACAAAAATTTCTTGGGACAGTGAATAATATCTTTTATATTTAATTTGGATTATTCTTATCGGGGGCGACTTTTAGGGGTTGTTTTGTCTCGATATCATCTGGAAGTATTAGAGGGCAGTCTCCTTAGTACTTTCTATCTCTTTAGAACAAGTACAAAAATTTCTTGGGACAGTGAATAATATCTTTTATATTTAATTTGGATTAATCTTATCAGGGGCGACTTTTAGGGGTTGTTTTGTCTTGATATCATCTGAAAGTATTAAGGGGCAGTCCCCTAAAAACTTTTCATCTCTTTAGAACAAGTACAAAAATTTCTTGGGACAGTGAATAATATTTTTTATTTTTAATTTGGATTAATCTTACCAGGGGTGACTTTTAGGGATTGTTTTGTCTTGATATCATCTGAAAGTATTAAGGGGCAGTCCCCTAAGTACTTTCCATCTCTTCAGAACAAGTACAAAAATTTTTTGGGAAAGTGAATAATATCTTTTATATTTAATTTGGATTAATCTTATCAGGGGTGACTTTTAGGGGTTGTTTTGTCTCGATAACGTCTGGAAGAATTAGAGGGCAGTCCCCTTAGTACTTTCCATCTCTTCAGAACAAGTACAAAAATTTCTTGGGACAGTAAATAATATCTTTTATATTTAATTTGGATTAATCTTATCAGGGGTGACTTTTAGGGGTTGTTTTGTCTTGATATCATCTGAAAGTATTAAGGGGCAGTCCCCTAAGTACTTTTCATCTCTTCAGAACAAGTACAAAAATTTTTTGGGAAAGTGAATAATATCTTTTTTATTTAATTTGGATTAATCTTATCAGGGGTGACTTTTAGGGGTGGTTGTGTCTCGATATCATCTGAAATATTAGGGGGCAGTCTCTTTAGTACTTTCCATCTCCTCAGAACAAGTACAAAAATTTTTTGGGAGAGTGAATAATATCTTTTATATTTAATTTGGATTAATCTTATCAGGGGTAACTTTTTGGGTTGTTTTGTCTCGACATCATCTGGAAGTATTAAGGAGCAGTCTCCTAAGTACATTCCTTCTCTTCAGAACAAGTACAAAAATTTTTTGGAAAAGTGAATAATATCTTTTATATTTAATTTGGATTAATCTTATCAGAGGTGACTTTTAGGGGTTGTTTTGTCTTGATATCATCTGAAAGTATTAAGGGGCAGTCCCCTAAGTACTTTCCATCTCTTCAGAACAAGTACAAAAATTTTTTGGGAAAGTGAATAATATCTTTTATATTTAATTTGGATTAATCTTATCAGGGGTGACTTTTAGGGGTTGTTTTGTCTCGATATCGTCTGGAAGAATTAGGAGGCAGTCCCCTTAGTACTTTGCATCTCTTCTCAACAAGTACAAAAATTTTTTGGCAGAGTGAATAATATCTTTTATATTTAATTTGGATTAATCTTATCAGGGGTGACTTTTAGGGGTTGTTTTGTCTTGATATCATCTGAAAGTATTAAGGGGCAGTCCCCTAAGTACTCTCTATCTCTTCAGAACAAGTACAAAAATTTTTTGGGAAAGTGAATAATATCTTTTATATTTAATTTGGATTAATCTTATCAGGGGTGACTTTTAGGGGTGGTTTTGTCTCGATATCATCTGAAAGTATTAGGGGGCAGTCTCTTTAGTACTTTCCATCTCCTCAGAACAAGTACAAAAATATTTTGGGAGAGTGAATAATATCTTTTATATTTAATTTGGATTAATCTTATCAGGGGTAACTTTTTGGGTTGTTTTGTCTCGATATCATCTGGAAGTATTAAGGGGCAGTCCCCTAAGTACTTTCTATCTCTTCAGAACAAGTACAAAAATTTTTTGGAAAAGTGAATAATATCTTTTATATTTAATTTGGATTAATCTTATCAGAGGTGACTTTTAGGGGTTGTTTTGTCTTGATATCATCTGAAAATATTAAGGGGCAGTCCCCTAAGTACTTTCCATCTCTTCAGAACAAGTACAAAATTTTTTTGGGAATGTGAATAATATCTTTTATATTTAATTTGGATTAATCTTATCAGGGGTGACTTTTAGGGGTTGTTTTGTCTCGATATCGTCTGGAAGAATTAGAGGGCAGTCCCCTTAGAACTTTGCATCTCTTCTTAACAAGTACAAAAATTTTTTGGGAGAGTGAATAATATCTTTTATATTTAATTTGGATTAATCTTATCAGAGGTGACTTTTAGGGGTTGTTTTGTCTTGATATCATCTGAAAATATTAAGGGGCAGTCCCCTAAGTACATTCCTTCTCTTCAGAACAAGAACAAAAATTTTTTGGGAAAGTGAATAATTTCTTTTATATTTAATTTGGATTAATCTTATCAGGGGTGACTTTTAGGGGTTGTTTTGTCTCGATATCATCTGGAAGAATTAGAGGGCAGTCCCCTTAGTACTTTCCATCTCTTCAGAACAAGTACAAAAATTTCTTGGGACAGTAAATAATATCTTTTATATTTAATTTGGATTAATCTTATCAGGGGTGACTTTTAGGGGCTGTTTTGTCTTGATATCATCTGAAAGTATAAAGGGGCAGTCCCCTAAGTACTTTCTATCTCTTCAGAACAAGTACAAAAATTTTTTGGGAAAGTGAATAATATCTTTTATATTTAATTTGGATTAATCTTATCAGGGGTGACTTTTAGGGGTGGTTTTGTCTCGATATCATCTGAAAGTATTAGGGGGCAGTCCCTTTAGTACTTTCTATCTCCTCAGAACAAGTACAAAAATTTTTTGGGAAAGTGAATAATATCTTTTATATTTAATTTGGATTAATCTTATCAGTGGTGACTTTTAGGGGTTGTTTTGTCTCGATATCGTCTGGAAGAATTAGGGGGCAGTCCCCTTAGTACTTTGCATCTCTTCTCAACAAGTACAAAAATTTTTTGGGAGATTGAATAATATCTTTTACATTTAACTTAGATTATTCTTATCGGGGGTAACTCTTAGGAGTTGTTTTGTCTCGATATCATCTGGAAATATTAGGGCGCAGTCCCCTAAGTACATTTCTTCTCTTCAGAACAAGTACAAAAATTTCTTGGGACAGTGAATAATATCTTTTATATTTAATTTGTATTATTCTTATCGGGGGCGAATTTTAGGGGTTGTTTTGTCTCGATATCATCTGGAAGTATTAGGGGGCAGTCCCTTTAGTACTTTCCATCTCCTCAGAACAAGTACAAAAATTTCTTGGGACAGTGAATAATATCTTTTATATTTAATTTGGATTAATCTTATCAGGGGTGAATTTTAGGGGTTGTTTTGTCTTGATATCATCTGGAAGTATTAGGGGGCAGTCTCCTTAGTACTTTCTATCTCTTTAGAACAAGTACAAAAATTTCTTGGGACAGTGAATAATATTTTTTTTATTTAATTTGGATTAATCTTATCAGGGGTGACTTTTAGTGGTTGTTTTGTCTCGATATCATCTGGAAGTATTAGGGGGCAGTCCCCTTAGTACTTTCCATCTCTTCAGAACAAGTACAAAAATTTCTTGGGACAGTGAATAATATCTTTTATATTTAATTTGGATTATTCTGATCGGGGGTAACTTTTAGGGGTTGTTTTGTCTCGATATCATCTGAAAGTATTAGGGGGCAGTCCCCTTAGTACTTTGCATCTCTTCTTAACAAGTACAAAAATTTTTTGGGAGAGTGAATAATATCTTTTATATTTAATTTGGATTCATCTTATCAGGGGTGACTTTTAGGGGTGGTTTTTTCTCGATATCATCTGGAAGTTCTAGGGGGCAGTCCCTTTAGTACTTTCTAACTCTTCAGAACAAGGACAAACATTTTTTGGGTGAGTGAATAATATCTTTTACATTTAACTTAGTTAATTCTGATCGGGGGTAACTTTTTAGGGTTGTTTTGTCTCGATATCATCTGGAAGTATTAAGGAGCAGTCTCCGAAGTACATTCCTTCTTTTCAGAACAAGTACAAAAATTTATTGGGACAGTGAATAATATCTTTTATATTTAATTTGGATTAATCTTATCAGGGGTGACTTTTAGAGGTTGTTTTGTCTTGATATCATCTGAAAGTATTGGGGGGCAGTCCCCTAAGTACTCTCCATCTCTTCAGAACAAGTACAAAAATTTTTTGGGAAAGTAAATAATATCTTTTATATTTAATTTAGATTAATCTTATCAGGGGTGACTTTTAGGGGTGGTTTTGTCTCCATATCATCTGAAAGTATTAGGGGGCAGTCTCTTTAGTACTTTCTAACTCTTCAGAACAAGGACAAACATTTTTTGGGTGAGTGAATAATATCTTTTACATTTAACTTAGTTAATTCTGATCGGGGGTAACTTTTTGGGTTGTTTTGTCTCGATATCATCTGGAAGTATTAAGGGGCAGTCTCCTAAGTACATTCCTTCTCTTCAGAACAAGTACAAGAATTTTTTGGAAAAGTGAATAATATCTTTTATATTTAATTTGGATTATTCTGATCGGGGGTAACTTTTAGAGGTTGTTTTGTCTCGATATCATCTGGAAGTATTAGGGGGCAGTCCCCTTAGTACTTTCCATCTCTTCAGAACAAGTACAAAAATTTCTTGGGACAGTGAATAATATCTTTTATATTTAATTTGGATTATTCTGATCGGGGGTAACTTTTAGGGGTTGTTTTGTCTCGATATTATCTGAAAGTATTAGGGGGCAGTCCCCTTAGTAATTTGCATCTCTTCTTAACAAGTACAAAAATTTTTTGGGAGAGTGAATAATATCTTTTATATTTAATTTGGATTCATCTTATCAGGGGTGACTTTTAGGGGTGGTTTTTTCTCAATATCATCTGGAAGTTCTAGGGGGCAGTCCCTTTAGTACTTTCTAACTCTTCAGAACAAGGACAAACATTTTTTGGGTGAGTGAATAATATCTTTTACATTTAACTTAGTTAATTCTGATCGGGGGTAACTTTTTAGGGTTGTTTTGTCTCGATATCATCTGGAAGTATTAAGGAGCAGTCTCCGAAGTACATTCCTTCTTTTCAGAACAAGTACAAAAATTTATTGGGACAGTGAATAATATCTTTTATATTTAATTTGGATTAATCTTATCAGGGGTGACTTTTAGAGGTTGTTTTGTCTTGATATCATCTGAAAGTATTGGGGGGCAGTCCCCTAAGTACTCTCCATCTCTTCAGAACAAGTACAAAAATTTGTTGGGAGAGTGAATAATATCTTTTACATTTAACTTAGATTATTCTGATCGGGGGTAACTTTTTGGGTTGTTTTGTCTCGATATCATCTGGAAGTATTAAGGGGCAGTCTCCTAAGTACATTCCTTCTCTTCAGAACAAGTACAAGAATTTTTTGGAAAAGTGAATAATATCTTTTATATTTAATTTGGATTAATCTTATCAGGGGTGACTTTTAGGGGTTGTCTTGTCTCGATATCATCTGGAAGTATTAGGAAGCAGTCCCCTAAGTACATTCCTTCTCTTCAGAACAAGTACAAAAATTTCTTGGGACAGTGAATAATATCTTTTATATTTAATTTGGATTAATCTTATCAGGGGTGACTTTTAGAGGTTGTTTTGTCTTGATATCATCTGAAAGTATTGGGGGGCAGTCCCCTAAGTACTCTCCATCTCTTCAGAACAAGTACAAAAATTTTTTGGGAAAGTAAATAATATCTTTTATATTTAATTTAGATTAATCTTATCAGGGGTGACTTTTAGTGGTTGTTTTGTCTCGATATCATCTGAAAGTATTAGGGGGCAGTCCCCTTAGTACTTTGCATCTCTTCTCAACAAGTACAAAAATTTTTTGGGAGAGTGAATAATATCTTTTATATTTAATTTGGATTATTCTTATCAGGTGTGACTTTTAGGGGTTGGTTTGTCTCGATATCTTCTGGAAGTATAAGGGGGCAGTCCCCTTAGCACTTTCCATCTCTTCAGAATAAGTACAAAAATTTCTTGGGACAGTGAATAATATCTTTTATATTTAATTTCGATTAATCTTATCAGGGGCGACTTTAAGGGGTTGTTTTGTCTCGATATCATCTGGAACTATTAGGGTCAGTCCCCTAAGTACATTCCTTCTCATCAGAACAAGTACAAAAATTTCTTGGGACAGTGAATAATATCTTTTATATTTAATTTGGATTATTCTGATCGGGGGTAACTTTTAGGGGTTGTTTTGTCTCGATATCATCTGGAAGTATTAGGGGGCAGTCCCCTTAGTACTTTCCATCTCTTTAGAACAAGTACCAAAATTTCTTGGGACAGTGAATAATATCTTTTATATTTAATTTGGATTATTCTGATCGGGGGTAACTTTTAGGGGTTGTTTTGTCTCGATATCATCTGAAAGTATTAGGGGGCAGTCCCCTTAGTAATTTGCATCTCTTCTTAACAAGTACAAAAATTTTTTGGGAGAGTGAATAATATCTTTTATATTTAATTTGGATTCATCTTATCAGGGGTGACTTTTAGGGGTGGTTTTTTCTCGATATCATCTGGAAGTTCTAGGGGGCAGTCCCTTTAGTACTTTCTAACTCTTCAGAACAAGGACAAACATTTTTTGGGTGAGTGAATAATATCTTTTACATTTAACTTAGTTAATTCTGATCGGGGGTAACTTTTTAGGGTTGTTTTGTCTCGATATCATCTGGAAGTATTAAGGAGCAGTCTCCGAAGTACATTCCTTCTTTTCAGAACAAGTACAAAAATTTATTGGGACAGTGAGTAATATCTTTTATATTTAATTTGGATTAATCTTATCAGGGGTGACTTTTAGAGGTTGTTTTGTCTTGATATCATCTGAAAGTATTGGGGGGCAGTCCCCTAAGTACTCTCCATCTCTTCAGAACAAGTACAAAAATTTTTTGGGAAAGTAAATAATATCTTTTATATTTAATTTAGATTAATCTTATCAGGGGTGACTTTTAGGGGTGGTTTTGTCTCCATATCATCTGAAAGTATTAGGGGGCAGTCTCTTTAGTACTTTCCATCTCCTCAGAACAAGTACAAAAATTTGTTGGGAGAGTGAATAATATCTTTTACATTTAACTTAGATTATTCTGATCGGGGGTAACTTTTTGGGTTGTTTTGTCTCGATATCATCTGAAAGTATTAAGGGGCAGTCTCCTAAGTACATTCCTTCTCTTCAGAACAAGTACAAGAATTTTTTGGAAAAGTGAATAATATCTTTTATATTTTATTTGGATTAATCTTATCATGGGTGACTTTTAGGGGTTGTTTTGTCTTGATATCATCTGAAAGTATTAAGGGGCAGTCCCCTAAGTACTTTTCATCTCTTTAGAACAAGTACAAAAATTTCTTGGGACAGTGAATAATATTTTTTATTTTTAATTTGGATTAATCTTATCAGGGGTGACTTTTAGGGTTTGTTTTGTCTCGATATCATCTGGAAGTATTAGGGGGCAGTCTCCTAAGTACATTCCTTCTCTTTAGAACAAGTACAAAAATTTTTTGGGACAGTGAATTATATCTTTTATATTTAATTTGGATTAATCTTATCAGGGGCGACTTTTAGGGGTTGTTTTGTCTCGATATCATCTGGAAGTATTAGGAAGCAGTCCCCTAAGTACATTCCTTCTCTTCAGAACAAGTATAAAAATTTCTTGGGACAGTGAATAATATCTTTTATATTTAATTTGGATTAATCTTATCAGGGGCGACTTTTAGGGTTTGTTTTGTCTCGATATCATCTGGAAGTATTAGGGGGCAGTCCCTTTAGTACTTTCCATCTCCTCAGAACAAGTACAAAATTTTTTTGGGAGAGTGAATAATATCTTTTATATTTTATTTGGATTAATCTTATCATGGGTGACTTTTAGGGGTTGTTTTGTCTTGATATCATCTGAAAGTATTAAGGGGCAGTCCCCTAAGTACTTTTCATCTCTTTAGAACAAGTACAAAAACTTCTTGGGACAGTGAATAATATTTTTTATTTTTAATTTGGATTAATCTTATCAGGGGTGACTTTTAGGGATTGTTTTGTCTTGATATCATCTGGAAGTATTAGGGAGCAGTCCCCTAAGTACTTTTCTTCTCTTTAGAACAAGTACAAAAATTTCTTGGGACAGTGAATAATATCTTTTATATTTAATTTGGATTATTCTTATCGGGGGCGACTTTTAGGGGTTGTTTTGTCTCGATATCATCTGGAAGTATTAGAGGGCAGTCTCCTTAGTACTTTCTATCTCTTTAGAACAAGTACAAAAATTTCTTGGGACAGTGAATAATATCTTTTATATTTAATTTGGATTAATCTTATCAGGGGCGACTTTTAGGGGTTGTTTTGTCTTGACATCATCTGAAAGTATTAAGGGGCAGTCCCCTAAAAACTTTTCATCTCTTTAGAACAAGTACAAAAATTTCTTGGGACAGTGAATAATATTTTTTATTTTTAATTTGGATTAATCTTACCAGGGGTGACTTTTAGGGATTGTTTTGTCTTAATATCATCTGAAAGTATTAAGGGGCAGTCCCCTAAGTACTTTCCATCTCTTCAGAACAAGTACAAAAATTTTTTGGGAAAGTGAATAATATCTTTTATATTTAATTTGGATTAATCTTATCAGGGGTGACTTTTAGGGGTTGTTTTGTCTCGATAACGTCTGGAAGAATTAAAGGGCAGTCCCCTTAGTACTTTCCATCTCTTCAGAACAAGTACAAAAATTTCTTGGGACAGTAAATAATATCTTTTATATTTAATTTGGATTAATCTTATCAGGGGTGACTTTTAGGGGTTGTTTTGTCTTGATATCATCTGAAAGTATTAAGGGGCAGTCCCCTAAGTACTTTCCATCTCTTCAGAACAAGTACAAAAATTTTTTGGGAAAGTGAATAATATCTTTTTTATTTAATTTGGATTAATCTTATCAGGGGTGACTTTTAGGGGTGGTTGTGTCTCGATATCATCTGAAATATTAGGGGGCAGTCTCTTTAGTACTTTCCATCTCCTCAGAACAAGTACAAAAATTTTTTGGGAGAGTGAATAATATCTTTTATATTTAATTTGGATTAATCTTATCAGGGGTAACTTTTTGGGTTGTTTTGTCTCGATATCATCTGGAAGTATTAAGGAGCAGTCTCCTAAGTACATTCCTTCTCTTCAGAACAAGTACAAAAATTTTTTGGAAAAGTGAATAATATCTTTTATATTTAATTTGGATTAATCTTATCAGAGGTGACTTTTAGGGGTTGTTTTGTCTTGATATCACCTGAAAGTATTAAGGGGCAGTCCCCTAAGTACTTTCCATCTCTTCAGAACAAGTACAAAAATTTTTTGGGAAAGTGAATAATATCTTTTATATTTAATTTAGATTAATCTTATCAGGGGTGACTTTTAGGGGTTGTTTTGTCTCGATATCGTCTGGAAGAATTAGGGGGCAGTCCCCTTAGTACTTTGCATCTCTTCTCAACAAGTACAAAAATTTTTTGGCAGAGTGAATAATATCTTTTATATTTAATTTGGATTAATCTTATCAGGGGTGACTTTTAGGGGTTGTTTTGTCTTGATATCATCTGAAAGTATTAAGGGGCAGTCCCCTAAGTACTCTCTATCTCTTCAGAACAAGTACAAAAATTTTTTGGGAAAGTGAATAATATCTTTTATATTTAATTTGGATTAATCTTATCAGGGGTGACTTTTAGGGGTGGTTTTGTCTCGATATCATCTGAAAGTATTAGGGGGCAGTCTCTTTAGTACTTTCCATCTCCTCAGAACAAGTACAAAAATATTTTGGGAGAGTGAATAATATCTTTTATATTTAATTTGGATTAATCTTATCAGGGGTAACTTTTTGGGTTGTTTTGTCTCGATATCATCTGGAAGTATTAAGGGGCAGTCCCCTAAGTACTTTCTATCTCTTCAGAACAAGTACAAAAATTTTTTGGAAAAGTGAATAATATCTTTTATATTTAATTTGGATTAATCTTATCAGAGGTGACTTTTAGGGGTTGTTTTGTCTTGATATCATCTGAAAATATTAGGGGCAGTCCCCTAAGTACTTTCCATCTCTTCAGAACAAGTACAAAATTTTTTTGGGAATGTGAATAATATCTTTTATATTTAATTTGGATTAATCTTATCAGGGGTGACTTTTAGGGGTTGTTTTGTCTCGATATCGTCTGGAAGAATTAGAGGGCAGTCCCCTTAGTACTTTGCATCTCTTCTTAACAAGTACAAAAATTTTTTGGGAGAGTGAATAATATCTTTTATATTTAATTTGGATTAATCTTATCAGAGGTGACTTTTAGGGGTTGTTTTGTCTTGATATCATCTGAAAATATTAAGGGGCAGTCCCCTAAGTACATTCCTTCTCTTCAGAACAAGTACAAAAATTTTTTGGGAAAGTGAATAATATCTTTTATATTTAATTTGGATTAATCTTATCAGGGGTGACTTTTAGGGGTTGTTTTGTCTCGATATCGTCTGGAAGAATTAGAGGGCAGTCCCCTTAGTACTTTCCATCTCTTCAGAACAAGTACAAAAATTTCTTGGGACAGTAAATAATATCTTTTATATTTAATTTGGATTAATCTTATCAGGGGTGACTTTTAGGGGTTGTTTTGTCTTGATATCATCTGAAAGTATTAAGGGGCAGTCCCCTAAGTACTTTCTATCTCTTCAGAACAAGTACAAAAATTTTTTGGGAAAGTGAATAATATCTTTTATATTTAATTTGGATTAATCTTATCAGGGGTGACTTTTAGGGGTGGTTTTGTCTCGATATCATCTGAAAGTATTAGGGGGCAGTCCCTTTAGTACTTTCCATCTCCTCAGAACAAGTACAAAAATTTTTTGGGAGAGTGAATAATATCTTTTATATTTAATTTGGATTAATCTTATCAGGGGTAACTTTTTGGGTTGTTTTGTCTCGATATCATCTGGAAGTAATTAGGAGCAGTCTCCTAAGTACATTCCTTCTCTTCAGAACAAGTACAAAAATTTTTTGAAAAAGTGAATAATATCTTTTATATTTAATTTGGATTAATCTTATCAGAGGTGACTTTTAGGGGTTGTTTTGTCTTGATATCATCTAAAAGTATTAAGGGGCAGTCCCCTAAGTACTTTCCATCTCTTCAGAACAAGTACAAAATTTTTTTGGGAAAGTGAATAATATCTTTTATATTTAATTTGGATTAATCTTATCAGTGGTGACTTTTAGGGGTTGTTTTGTCTCGATATCGTCTGGAAGAATTAGGGGGCAGTCCCCTTAGTACTTTGCATCTCTTCTCAACAAGTACAAAAATTTTTTGGGAGATTGAATAATATCTTTTACATTTAACTTAGATTATTCTTATCGGGGGTAACTCTTAGGAGTTGTTTTGTCTCGATATCATCTGGAAATATTAGGGCGCAGTCCCCTAAGTACATTTCTTCTCTTCAGAACAAGTACAAAAATTTCTTGGGACAGTGAATAATATCTTTTATATTTAATTTGTATTATTCTTATCGGGGGCGAATTTTAGGGGTTGTTTTGTCTCGATATCATCTGGAAGTATTAGGGGGCAGTCTCCTTAGTACTTTCTATCTCTTTAGAACAAGTACAAAAATTTCTTGGGACAGTAAATAATATTTTTTTTATTTAATTTGGATTAATCTTATCAGGGGTGACTTTTAGTGGTTGTTTTGTCTCGATATCATCTGAAAGTATTAGGGGGCAGTCCCCTTAGTACTTTGCATCTCTTCTTAACAAGTACAAAAATTTTTTGGGAGAGTGAATAATATCTTTTATATATAATTTGGATTCATCTTATCAGGGGTGACTTTTAGGGGTGGTTTTTTCTCGATATCATCTGGAAGTTCTAGGGGGCAGTCCCTTTAGTACTTTCTAACTCTTCAGAACAAGGACAAACATTTTTTGGGTGAGTGAATAATATCTTTTACATTTAACTTAGTTAATTCTGATCGGGGGTAACTTTTTAGGGTTGTTTTGTCTCGATATCATCTGGAAGTATTAAGGAGCAGTCTCCGAAGTACATTCCTTCTTTTCAGAACAAGTACAAAAATTTATTGGGACAGTGAATAATATCTTTTATATTTAATTTGGATTAATCTTATCAGGGGTGACTTTTAGAGGTTGTTTTGTCTTGATATCATCTGAAAGTATTGGGGGGCAGTCCCCTAAGTACTCTCCATCTCTTCAGAACAAGTACAAAAATTTTTTGGGAAAGTAAATAATATCTTTTATATTTAATTTAGATTAATCTTATCAGGGGTGACTTTTAGGGGTGGTTTTGTCTCCATATCATCTGAAAGTATTAGGGGGCAGTCTCTTTAGTACTTTCCATCTCCTCAGAACAAGTACAAAAATTTGTTGGGAGAGTGAATAATATCTTTTACATTTAACTTAGATTATTCTGATCGGGGGTAACTTTTTGGGTTGTTTTGTCTCGATATCATCTGGAAGTATTAAGGGGCAGTCTCCTAAGTACATTCCTTCTCTTCAGAACAAGTACAAGAATTTTTTGGAAAAGTGAATAATATCTTTTATATTTAATTTGGATTAATCTTATCAGGGGTGACTTTTAGGGGTTGTATTGTCTCGATATCATCTGGAAGTATTAGGAAGCAGTCCCCTAAGTACATTCCTTCTCTTCAGAACAAGTACAAAAATTTCTTGGGACAGTGAATAATATCTTTTATATTTAATTTGGATTAATCTTATCAGGGGTGACTTTTAGAGGTTGTTTTGTCTTGATATCATCTGAAAGTATTGGGGGGCAGTCCCCTAAGTACTCTCCATCTCTTCAGAACAAGTACAAAAATTTTTTGGGAAAGTAAATAATATCTTTTATATTTAATTTAGATTAATCTTATCAGGGGTGACTTTTAGTGGTTGTTTTGTCTCGATATCATCTGAAAGTATTAGGGGGCAGTCCCCTTAGTACTTTGCATCTCTTCTCAACAAGTACAAAAATTTTTTGGGAGAGTGAATAATATCTTTTATATTTAATTTGGATTATTCTTATCAGGTGTGACTTTTAGGGGTTGGTTTGTCTCGATATCTTCTGGAAGTATAAGGGGGCAGTCCCCTTAGCACTTTCCATCTCTTCAGAATAAGTACAAAAATTTCTTGGGACAGTGAATAATATCTTTTATATTTAATTTCGATTAATCTTATCAGGGGCGACTTTAAGGGGTTGTTTTGTCTCGATATCATCTGGAACTATTAGGGTCAGTCCCCTAAGTACATTCCTTCTCATCAGAACAAGTACAAAAATTTCTTGGGACAGTGAATAATATCTTTTATATTTAATTTGGATTATTCTGATCGGGGGTAACTTTTAGGGGTTGTTTTGTCTCGATATCATCTGGAAGTATTAGGGGGCAGTCCCCTTAGTACTTTCCATCTCTTCAGAACAAGTACAAAAATTTCTTGGGACAGTGAATAATATCTTTTATATTTAATTTGGATTATTCTGATCGGGGGTAACTTTTAGGGGTTGTTTTGTCTCGATATCATCTGAAAGTATTAGGGGGCAGTCCCCTTAGTAATTTGCATCTCTTCTTAACAAGTACAAAAATTTTTTGGGAGAGTGAATAATATCTTTTATATTTAATTTGGATTCATCTTATCAGGGGTGACTTTTAGGGGTGGTTTTTTCTCAATATCATCTGGAAGTTCTAGGGGGCAGTCCCTTTAGTACTTTCTAACTCTTCAGAACAAGGACAAACATTTTTTGGGTGAGTGAATAATATCTTTTACATTTAACTTAGTTAATTCTGATCGGGGGTAACTTTTTAGGGTTGTTTTGTCTCGATATCATCTGGAAGTATTAAGGAGCAGTCTCCGAAGTACATTCCTTCTTTTCAGAACAAGTACAAAAATTTATTGGGACAGTGAATAATATCTTTTATATTTAATTTGGATTAATCTTATCAGGGGTGACTTTTAGAGGTTGTTTTGTCTTGATATCATCTGAAAGTATTGGGGGGCAGTCCCCTAAGTACTCTCCATCTCTTCAGAACAAGTACAAAAATTTTTTGGGAAAGTAAATAATATCTTTTATATTTAATTTAGATTAATCTTATCAGGGGTGACTTTTAGAGGTGGTTTTGTCTCCATATCATCTGAAAGTATTAGGGGGCAGTCTCTTTAGTACTTTCCATCTCCTCAGAACAAGTACAAAAATTTGTTGGGAGAGTGAATAATATCTTTTACATTTAACTTAGATTATTCTGATCGGGGGTAACTTTTTGGGTTGTTTTGTCTCGATATCATCTGGAAGTATTAAGGGGCAGTCTCCTAAGTACATTCCTTCTCTTCAGAACAAGTACAAGAATTTTTTGGAAAAGTGAATAATATCTTTTATATTTAATTTGGATTAATCTTATCAGGGGTGACTTTTAGGGGTTGTATTGTCTCGATATCATCTGGAAGTATTAGGAAGCAGTCCCCTAAGTACATTCCTTCTCTTCAGAACAAGTACAAAAATTTCTTGGGACAGTGAATAATATCTTTTATATTTAATTTGGATTAATCTTATCAGGGGTGACTTTTAGAGGTTGTTTTGTCTTGATATCATCTGAAAGTATTGGGGGGCAGTCCCCTAAGTACTCTCCATCTCTTCAGAACAAGTACAAAAATTTTTTGGGAAAGTAAATAATATCTTTTATATTTAATTTAGATTAATCTTATCAGGGGTGACTTTTAGTGGTTGTTTTGTCTCGATATCATCTGAAAGTATTAGGGGGCAGTCCCCTTAGTACTTTGCATCTCTTCTCAACAAGTACAAAAATTTTTTGGGAGAGTGAATAATATCTTTTATATTTAATTTGGATTATTCTTATCAGGTGTGACTTTTAGGGGTTGGTTTGTCTCGATATCTTCTGGAAGTATAAGGGGGCAGTCCCCTTAGCACTTTCCATCTCTTCAGAATAAGTACAAAAATTTCTTGGGACAGTGAATAATATCTTTTATATTTAATTTCGATTAATCTTATCAGGGGCGACTTTAAGGGGTTGTTTTGTCTCGATATCATCTGGAACTATTAGGGTCAGTCCCCTAAGTACATTCCTTCTCATCAGAACAAGTACAAAAATTTCTTGGGACAGTGAATAATATCTTTTATATTTAATTTGGATTATTCTGATCGGGGGTAACTTTTGGGGGTTGTTTTGTCTCGATATCATCTGGAAGTATTAGGGGGCAGTCCCCTTAGTACTTTCCATCTCTTCAGAACAAGAACAAAAATTTCTTGGGACAGTGAATAATATCTTTTATATTTAATTTGGATTATTCTGATCGGGGGTAACTTTTAGGGGTTGTTTTGTCTCGATATCATCTGAAAGTATTAGGGGGCAGTCCCCTTAGTAATTTGCATCTCTTCTTAACAAGTACAAAAATTTTTTGGGAGAGTGAATAATATCTTTTATATTTAATTTGGATTCATCTTATCAGGGGTGACTTTTAGGGGTGGTTTTTTCTCAATATCATCTGGAAGTTCTAGGGGGCAGTCCCTTTAGTACTTTCTAACTCTTCAGAACAAGGACAAACATTTTTTGGGTGAGTGAATAATATCTTTTACATTTAACTTAGTTAATTCTGATCGGGGGTAACTTTTTAGGGTTGTTTTGTCTCGATATCATCTGGAAGTATTAAGGAGCAGTCTCCGAAGTACATTCCTTCTTTTCAGAACAAGTACAAAAATTTATTGGGACAGTGAATAATATCTTTTATATTTAATTTGGATTAATCTTATCAGGGGTGACTTTTAGAGGTTGTTTTGTCTTGATATCATCTGAAAGTATTGGGGGGCAGTCCCCTAAGTACTCTCCATCTCTTCAGAACAAGTACAAAAATTTTTTGGGAAAGTAAATAATATCTTTTATATTTAATTTAGATTAATCTTATCAGGGGTGACTTTTAGGGGTGGTTTTGTCTCCATATCATCTGAAAGTATTAGGGGGCAGTCTCTTTAGTACTTTCCATCTCCTCAGAACAAGTACAAAAATTTGTTGGGAGAGTGAATAATATCTTTTACATTTAACTTAGATTATTCTGATCGGGGGTAACTTTTTGGGTTGTTTTGTCTCGATATCATCTGGAAGTATTAAGGGGCAGTCTCCTAAGTACATTCCTTCTCTTCAGAACAAGTACAAGAATTTTTTGGAAAAGTGAATAATATCTTTTATATTTAATTTGGATTAATCTTATCAGGGGTGACTTTTAGGGGTTGTCTTGTCTCGATATCATCTGGAAGTATTAGGAAGCAGTCCCCTAAGTACATTCCTTCTCTTCAGAACAAGTACAAAAATTTCTTGGGACAGTGAATAATATCTTTTATATTTAATTTGGATTAATCTTATCAGGGGTGACTTTTAGAGGTTGTTTTGTCTTGATATCATCTGAAAGTATTGGGGGGCAGTCCCCTAAGTACTCTCCATCTCTTCAGAACAAGTACAAAAATTTTTTGGGAAAGTAAATAATATCTTTTATATTTAATTTAGATTAATCTTATCAGGGGTGACTTTTAGTGGTTGTTTTGTCTCGATATCATCTGAAAGTATTAGGGGGCAGTCCCCTTAGTACTTTGCATCTCTTCTCAACAAGTACAAAAATTTTTTGGGAGAGTGAATAATATCTTTTATATTTAATTTGGATTATTCTTATCAGGTGTGACTTTTAGGGGTTGGTTTGTCTCGATATCTTCTGGAAGTATAAGGGGGCAGTCCCCTTAGCACTTTCCATCTCTTCAGAATAAGTACAAAAATTTCTTGGGACAGTGAATAATATCTTTTATATTTAATTTCGATTAATCTTATCAGGGGCGACTTTAAGGGGTTGTTTTGTCTCGATATCATCTGGAACTATTAGGGTCAGTCCCCTAAGTACATTCCTTCTCATCAGAACAAGTACAAAAATTTCTTGGGACAGTGAATAATATCTTTTATATTTAATTTGGATTATTCTGATCGGGGGTGACTTTTAGGGGTTGTCTTGTCTCGATATCATCTGGAAGTATTAGGAAGCAGTCCCCTAAGTACATTCCTTCTCTTCAGAACAAGTACAAAAATTTCTTGGGACAGTGAATAATATCTTTTATATTTAATTTGGATTAATCTTATCAGGGGCGACTTTTAGGGTTTGTTTTGTCTCGATATCATCTGGAAGTATTAGGGGGCAGTCCCTTTAGTACTTTCCATCTCCTCAGAACAAGTACAAAAATTTTTTGGGAGAGTGAATAATATCTTTTATATTTTATTTGGATTAATCTTATCATGGGTGACTTTTAGGGGTTGTTTTGTCTTGATATCATCTGAAAGTATTAAGGGGCAGTCCCCTAAGTACTTTTCATCTCTTTCGAACAAGTACAAAAATTTCTTGGGACAGTGAATAATATCTTTTATATTTAATTTGGATTAATCTTATCAGGGGTGACTTTTAGGGGTTGTTTTGTCTTGATATCATCTGAAAGTATTAAGGGGCAGTCCCCTAAGTACTTTCCATCTCTTTAGAACAAGTAAAAAAATTTTTTGGGAAAGTGAATAATATCTTTTATATTTAATTTGGATTAATCTTATCAGGGGTGACTTTTAGGGGTTGTTTTGTCTCGATATCGTCTGGAAGAATTAGGGGGCAGTCCCCTTAGTACTTTGCATCTCTTCTCAACAAGTACAAAAATTTTTTGGGAGAGTGAATAATATCTTTTACATTTAACTTAGATTATTCTTATCGGGGGTAACTCTTAGGAGTTGTTTTATCTCGATATCATCTGAAAATATTAGGGCGCAGTCCCCTAAGTACATTTCTTCTCTTCAGAACAAGTACAAATATTTCTTGGGACAGTGAATAATATCTTTTATATTTAATTTGTATTATTCTTATCGGGGGTAACTTTTAGGGGTTCTTTTGTCTCGATATCATCTGGAAGTATTAGGGGGCAGTCTCCTTAGTACTTTCTATCTCTTCAGAACAAGTACAAAAATTTCTTGGGACAGTGAATAATATCTTTTATATTTAATTTGGATTAATCTTATCAGGGGCGACTTTTAGGGGTTGTTTTGTCTCGATATCATCTGGAAGTATTAGGGAGCAGTCCCCTAAGTACATTCCTTCTCTTCAGAACAAGTACAAAAATTTCTTGGGACAGTGAATAATATCTTTTATATTTTATTTGGATTAATCTTATCAGGGGTGACTTTTAGGGGTGGTTTTGTCTCGATATCATCTGGAAGTATTAGGGGGCAGTCCCTTTAGTACTTTCCATCTCCTCAGAACAAGTACAAAAATTTTTTGGGAAAGTGAATAATATCTTTTACATTTAACTTAGATTATTCTAATCGGGGGTAACTTTTTGGGTTGTTTTGTCTCGATATCATCTGGAAGTATTAAGGAGCATTCTCCTAAGTACATTCCTTCTCTTCAGAACAAGTACAAAAATTTGTTGGAAAAGTGAATAATATCTTTTATATTTAATTTGGATTAAACTTATCAGGGGTGACTTTTAGGGGTTGTTTTGTCTTGATATCATCTGAAAGTATTAAGGGGCAGTCCCCTAAGTACTTTCCATCTCTTTAGAACAAGTAAAAAAATTTTTTGGGAAAGTGAATAATATCTTTTATATTTAATTTGGATTAATCTTATCAGGGGTGACTTTTAGGGGTTGTTTTGTCTCAAAATCATCTGGAAGTATTAGGGAGCAGTCCCCTAAGTACATTCCTTCTCTGCAGAACAAGTACAAAAATTTCTTGGGACAGTGAATAATATCTTTTATATTTAATTTAGATTAATCTTATCAGGGGTGACTTTTAGGGGTTGTTTTGTGTCGATATCATCTGAAAGTATTAGTGGCAGTCCCCTTAGTACATTCCTTTTCTTTAGAACAATTACAAAAATTCCTTGGGACAGTGAATAATATCTTTTATATTTAATTTGGATTAATCTTATCAGGGCGACTTTTATTGGTTGTTTTGTCTCTATATCATCTGGAAGTATTAGGGGGCAGTCTTCTAAATACAGTCCTTCTCTTCAGAACAAGTACAAAAATTTTTTTAGAAAATAAATAATATCTTTTATATTTAATATGGATTAATCTTATCAGGGTTGACTTTTAGTGGTGGTTTTGTCTCGATTTCATCTGGAAGTATTAGGGAGCAGTCCCCTTAGTACATTTCTTCTCTTCAGAACTAGTACAAAAATTTTTTGGGACAGTGAATATTATATTTTATATTTTATTTGGAATAATCTTATCAGGGGCGACTTTTAGGGGTTGTTTTGTCTCGATATTATCTGGAAGTATTAGGGGGCAGTCTCCTAAGTACATTCCTTCTCTTCAGAACAAGTACAAAAATTTTTTGGGAGAGTGAATAATATCTTTTATTTTTAATTTAGATTAATCTTATCAGGGGTGACTTTTAGGGGTGGTTTTGTCTCGATATCATCTGAAAGTATTAGGGGGCAGTCCCTTTAGTACTTTCCATCTCCTCAGAACAAGTACAAAAATTTTTTGGGAGAGTGAATAATATCTTTTACATTTTACTTAGATTATTCTGATCGGGGGTAACTTTTTGGGTTGTTTTGTCTCAAAATCATCTGGAAGTATTAGGGAGCAGTCCCCTAAGTACATTCCTTCTCTGCAGAACAAGTACAAAAATTTCTTGGGACAGTGAATAATATCTTTTATATTTAATTTAGATTAATCTTATCAGGGGTGACTTTTAGGGGTTGTTTTGTGTCGATATCATCTGAAAGTATTAGTGGCAGTCCCCTTAGTACATTCCTTTTCTTTAGAACAATTACAAAAATTCCTTGGGACAGTGAATAATATCTTTTATATTTAATTTGGATTAATCTTATCAGGGCGACTTTTATTGGTTGTTTTGTCTCTATATCATCTGGAAGTATTAGGGGGCAGTCTTCTAAATACAGTCCTTCTCTTCAGAACAAGTACAAAAATTTTTTTAGAAAATAAATAATATCTTTTATATTTAATATGGATTAATCTTATCAGGGTTGACTTTTAGTGGTGGTTTTGTCTCGATTTCATCTGGAAGTATTAGGGAGCAGTCCCCTTAGTACATTTCTTCTCTTCAGAACTAGTACAAAAATTTTTTGGGACAGTGAATATTATATTTTATATTTTATTTGGAATAATCTTATCAGGGGCGACTTTTAGGGGTTGTTTTGTCTCGATATTATCTGGAAGTATTAGGGGGCAGTCTCCTAAGTACATTCCTTCTCTTTAGAACAAGTACAAAAATTTTTTGGGACAGTGAATAATATCTTTTATATTTAATTTGTATTAATCTTATCAGGGGTGACTTTAGGGGTTGTTTTGTCTCGATATTATCTGAAAGTATTGGGGGGCAGTCCCCTTAGTACTTTCCATCTCTTCAGAACAAGTACAAAAATTTTTTTAGAAAATAAATAATATCTTTTATATTTAATATGGATTAATCTTATCAGGGTTGACTTTTAGTGGTGGTTTTGTCTCGATATCATCTGGAAGTATTAGGGGGCAGTCTTCTAAGTGCATTCCTTCTCTTCAGAACAAGTACAAAATTTTTTTGGGAGAGTGAATAATATCTTTAACATTTAACTTAGATTATTCTTATCGGGGGTAACTTTTTGGGTTGTTTTGTCTCGATATCATCTGGAAGTATTAGGGGGCAGTCTCCTAAGTACATTCCTTCTCTTCAGAACAAGTACAAAAATTTTTTGGGAGAGTGAATAATATCTTTTATTTTTAATTTAGATTAATCTTATCAGGGGTGACTTTTAGGGGTGGTTTTGTCTCGATATCATCTGAAAGTATTAGGGGGCAGTCCCTTTAGTACTTTCCATCTCCTCAGAACAAGTACAAAAATTTTTTGGGAGAGTGAATAATATCTTTTACATTTTACTTAGATTATTCTGATCGGGGGTAACTTTTTGGGTTGTTTTGTCTCGATATCATCTGGAAGTATTAAGGAGCAGTCTCCTAAGTATATTCCTTCTCTTCAAAACTATTACAAAAATTTTTTGGGACAGTGAATATTATATTTTATATTTAATTTGGAATAATCTTATCAGGGTTGACTTTTAGGGGTGGTTTTGTCTCGATATCATCTGGAAGTATTAGGCAGCAGTCCCCTTAGTACATTGCTTCTCTTCAGAACTAGTACAAAAATTTTTTGGGAGAGTGAATAATATCTTTTATTTTTAATATAGATTAATCTTATCAGGGCGACTTTTAGGGGTGGTTTTGTCTCGATATCATCTAGAAATATTAGGGGGCAGTCCCCTTAGTACTTTCCATGTCTTCAGAACAAGTACAAAATTTTTTTGGGAGAGTGAATAATATCTTTTACATTTAACTTAGATTATTCTTATCGGGGGTAACTTTTTTGGTTGTTTTGTCTCGATATCATCTGAAAGTATTAGGGGGCAGTCTCCTAAGTACATTCCTTCTCTTCAGAACAAGTACAAAAATTTTTTGGACAGTGAATAATATCTTTTATATTTAATTTGGATTAATCTTATCAGGGGTGACTTTTAGGGGTTGTTTTGTCTTGATATCATCTGAAAGTATTAAAAGGCAGTCCCCTAAGTACTTTCCATCTCTTTAGAACAAGTACAAAAATTTTTTGGGAAAGTGAATAGTATCTTTTATATTTAATTTGGATTAATCTTATCAGGGGTGACTTTTAGGGGTTGTTTTGTCTCGATATCATCTTAAAATATTAGGGGGCAGTCCCCTTAGTACTTTCCATCTCTTCAGAACAAGTACAAAAATTTCTTGGGACAGTGAATAATATCTTTTATATTTAATTTAGATTAATCTTATCAGGGCGACTTTTAGGGGTTGTTTTGTCTCGATATCATTTGGAAGTATTAGAGGCAGTCCCCTAAGTACATTCCTTCTCTTCAGAACAAGTACAAAAATTTCTTGGGACAGTGAATAATATCTTTTATATTTAATTTAGATTCTTCATATCGGGTAACTTTTAGGGGTTGTTTTGTCTCGATATCGTCTGGAAGTATTAGAGGGCAGTCCCCTTAGTACTTTTCATCTCTTCAGAACAAGTACAAAAATTTCTTGGGACAGTGAATAATATCTTTTATATTTAATTTGGATTAATCTTATCAGGGCGACTTTTAGGGGTTGTTTTGTCTCGATATCATCTGAAAGTATTAGGGGGCAGTCTCCTAAGTGCATTCCTTCTCTTCAGAACAAGTACAAAATTTTTTTGGGAAAATAAATAATATCTTTTATATTTAATATGGATTAATTTTATCAGGGTTGACTTTTAGGGGTGGTTTTGTTTTGATATCATCTGGAAGTATTAGGCAGCAGTCCCCTAAGTACATTTCTTCTCTTCAGAACTAGTACAAAAATTTTTTGGGAGAGTGAATAATATCTTTTATTTTTAATATAGATTAATCTTATCAGGGGTGACTTTTAGGGGTGGTTTTGTCTCGATATCATCTGCAAATATTAGGGGGCAGTCCCCTTAGTACTTTTCATGTCTTCAGAACAAGTACAACATTTTTTTGGGAGAGTGAATAATATCTTTTACATTTAACTTAGATTATTCTTATCGGGGGTAACTTTTTGGGGTTGTTTTGTCTCAATATCATTTGGAAGTATTAGAGGCAGTCCCCTAAGTACATTCCTTCTCTTCAGAACAAGTACAAAAATTTCTTGGGACAGTGAATAATATCTTTTATATTTAATTTAGATTCTTCATATCGGGTAACTTTTAGGGGTTGTTTTGTCTCGATATCGTCTGGAAGTATTAGAGGGCAGTCCCCTTAGTACTTTCCATCTCTTCAGAACAAGTACAAAAATTTCTTGGGACAGTGAATAATATCTTTTATATTTAATTTGGATGAATCTTATCAGGGCGACTTTAAGGGTTGTTTTGTCTCGATATCATCTGAAAGTATTAGGGGGCAGTCTCCTAAGTGCATTCCTTCTCTTCAGAACAAGTACAAAATTTTTTTGGGAAAATAAATAATATCTTTTATATTTAATATGGATTAATCTTATCAGGGTTGACTTTTAGGGGTGGTTTTGTCTCGATATCATCTGGAAGTATTAGGCAGCAGTCCCCTTAGTACATTGCTTCTCTTCAGAACTAGTACAAAAATTTTTTGGGAGAGTGAATAATATCTTTTATTTTTAATATAGATTAATCTTATCAGGGGTGACTTTTAGGGGTGGTTTTGTCTCGATATCATCTGGAAATATTAGGGGGCAGTCCCCTTAGTACTTTCCATGTCTTCAGAACAAGTACAAAATTTTTTTGGGAGAGTGAATAATATCTTTTACATTTAACTTAGATTATTCTTATCGGGGGTAACTTTTTGGGGTTGTTTTGTCTCAATATCATCTGAAAGTATTAGGGGGCAGTCTTCTAAGTACTTTTCATCTCTTTGGAACATGTACAAAAATTTCTTGGGACAGTGAATAATATCTTTTATATTTAATTTGGATTTATCTTATCAGGGGTGACTTTTAGGGGTTTTTTTGTCTCTATATCATCTGGAACTATTGGGGGACAGTCCCGTTAGTACTTTCCATCTCTTTAGAACAAGTACAAAAATTTCTTTGGACAGTGAATAATATCTTTTATATTTATTTTCGATTAATCTTATCAGGGGCGACTTTTAGTGGTTGTTTTGTCTCGATATCATCTGGAAGTATTAGGGGGCAGTCTCCTAAGTACATTCCTTCTCTTCAGAACAAGTACAAAAATTTTTTGGACAGTGAATAATATCTTTTATATTTAATTTGGATTAATCTTATCAGAGGTGACTTTTAGGGGTTGTTTTGTCTTGATATCATCTGAAAGTATTAAAAGGCAGTCCCCTAAGTACTTTCCATCTCTTCAGAACAAGTACAAAAATTTTTTGGGAAAGTGAATAGTATCTTTTATATTTAATTTGGATTAATCTTATCAGGGGTGACTTTTAGGGGTTGTTTTGTCTCGATATCATCTTAAAGTATTAGGGGGCAGTCCCCTTAGTACTTTCCATCTCTTCAGAACAAGTACAAAAATTTCTTGGGACAGTGAATAATATCTTTTATATTTAATTTAGATTCTTCATATCGGGTAACTTTTAGGGGTTGTTTTGTCTCGATATCGTCTGGAAGTATTAGAGGGCAGTCCCCTTAGTACTTTCCATCTCTTCAGAACAAGTACAAAAATTTCTTGGGACAGTGAATAATATCTTTTATATTTAATTTGGATTAATCTTATCAGGGCGACTTTAAGGGTTGTTTTGTCTCGATATCATCTGGAAGTATTAGGCAGCAGTCCCCTTAGTACATTGCTTCTCTTCAGAACTAGTACAAAAATTTTTTGGGAGAGTGAATAATATCTTTTATTTTTAATATAGATTAATCTTATCAGGGGTGACTTTTAGGGGTGGTTTTGTCTCGATATCATCTGGAAATATTAGGGGGCAGTCCCCTTAGTACTTTCCATGTCTTCAGAACAAGTACAAAATTTTTTTGGGAGAGTGAATAATAACTTTTACATTTAACTTAGATTATTCTTATCGGGGGTAACTTTTTGGGGTTGTTTTGTCTCAATATCATCTAAAAGTATTAGGGGGCAGTCTTCTAAGTACTTTTCATCTCTTTGGAACATGTACAAAAATTTCTTGGGACAGTGAATAATATCTTTTATATTTAATTTGGATTTATCTTATCAGGGGTGACTTTTAGGGGTTTTTTTGTCTCTATATCATCTGGAACTATTGGGGGACAGTCCCGTTAGTACTTTCCATCTCTTTAGAACAAGTACAAAAATTTCTTTGGACAGTGAATAATATCTTTTATATTTATTTTCGATTAATCTTATCAGGGGCGACTTTTAGTGGTTGTTTTGTCTCGATATCATCTGGAAGTATTAGGGGGCAGTCTCCTAAGTACATTCCTTCTCTTCAGAACAAGTACAACATTTTTTTGGGAGAGTGAATAATATCTTTTATATTTAATTTGGATTAATCTTATCAGGGGTGACTTTTAGGGGTTGTTTTGTCTTGATATCATCTGAAAGTATTAAAAGGCAGTCCCCTAAGTACTTTCCATCTCTTCAGAACAAGTACAAAAATTTTTTGGGAAAGTGAATAGTATCTTTTATATTTAATTTGGATTAATCTTATCAGGGGTGACTTTTAGGGGTTGTTTTGTCTCGATATCATCTTAAAGTATTAGGGGGCAGTCCCCTTAGTACTTTCCATCTCTTCAGAACAAGTACAAAAATTTCTTGGGACAGTGAATAATATCTTTTATATTTAATTTAGATTAATCTTATCAGGGCGACTTTTAGGGGTTGTTTTGTCTCGATATCATCTGGAAGTATTAGGGGGCAGTCTCCTAAGTACATTCCTTCTCTTCAGAACAAGTACAACATTTTTTTGGGAGAGTGAATAATATCTTTTATATTTAATTTGGATTAATCTTATCAGGGGTGACTTTTAGGGGTTGTTTTGTCTTGATATCATCTGAAAGTATTAAAAGGCAGTCCCCTAAGTACTTTCCATCTCTTCAGAACAAGTACAAAAATTTTTTGGGAAAGTGAATAGTATCTTTTATATTTAATTTGGATTAATCTTATCAGGGGTGACTTTTAGGGGTTGTTTTGTCTCGATATCATCTTAAAGTATTAGGGGGCAGTCCCCTTAGTACTTTCCATCTCTTCAGAACAAGTACAAAAATTTCTTGGGACAGTGAATAATATCTTTTATATTTAATTTAGATTAATCTTATCAGGGCGACTTTTAGGGGTTGTTTTGTCTCGATATCATTTGGAAGTATTAGAGGCAGTCCCCTAAGTACATTCCTTCTCTTCAGAACAAGTACAAAAATTTCTTGGGACAGTGAATAATATCTTTTATATTTAATTTAGATTCTTCATATCGGGTAACTTTTAGGGGTTGTTTTGTCTCGATATCGTCTGGAAGTATTAGAGGGCAGTCCCCTTAGTACTTTCCATCTCTTCAGAACAAGTACAAAAATTTCTTGGGACAGTGAATAATATCTTTTATATTTAATTTGGATTAATCTTATCAGGGCGACTTTAAGGGTTGTTTTGTCTCGATATCATCTGAAAGTATTAGGGGGCAGTCTCCTAAGTGCATTCCTTCTCTTCAGAACAAGTACAAAATTTTTTTGGGAAAATAAATAATATCTTTTATATTTAATATGGATTAATCTTATCAGGGTTGACTTTTAGGGGTGGTTTTGTCTCGATATCATCTGGAAGTATTAGGCAGCAGTCCCCTTAGTACATTGCTTCTCTTCAGAACTAGTACAAAAATTTTTTGGGAGAGTGAATAATATCTTTTATTTTTAATATAGATTAATCTTATCAGGGGTGACTTTTAGGGGTGGTTTTGTCTCGATATCATCTGGAAATATTAGGGGGCAGTCCCCTTAGTACTTTCCATGTCTTCAGAACAAGTACAAAATTTTTTTGGGAGAGTGAATAATATCTTTTACATTTAACTTAGATTATTCTTATCGGGGGTAACTTTTTGGGGTTGTTTTGTCTCAATATCATCTGAAAGTATTAGGGGGCAGTCTTCTAAGTACTTTTCATCTCTTTGGAACATGTACAAAAATTTCTTGGGACAGTGAATAATATCTTTTATATTTAATTTGGATTTATCTTATCAGGGGTGACTTTTAGGGGTTTTTTTGTCTCTATATCATCTGGAACTATTGGGGGACAGTCCCGTTAGTACTTTCCATCTCTTCAGAACAAGTACAAAAATTTCTTTGGACAGTGAATAATATCTTTTATATTTATTTTCGATTAATCTTATCAGGGGCGACTTTTAGGGGTTGTTTTGTCTCGATATCATCTGGAAGTATTAGGGCGCAGTCCCCTTAGTACATTTCTCCTCTTCAGAACAAGTACAAAAATTTTTTGCGAGAGTGAATAATATCTTTTATATTTAACTTAGATTATTCTTATAAGGAGTAACTTTTAAGGGTTGTTTTGTCTCGATATCATCTGAAAATATTAGGGCGCAGTCCCCTAAGTACATTCCTTCTCTTTAGAACAAGTACAAAAATTTCTTGGGACAGTGAATAATATCTTTTATATTTAATTTGGATTAATCTTATCAGGGGTAACTTTTAGGGGTTGTTTTGTCTCGATATCATCTGGAAGTATTAGGGCGCAGTCCCCTAAGTACATTCCTTCTCTTCAGAACAAGTACAAAAATTTTTTGGGAGAGTGAATAATATCTTTTATATTTAACTTAGATTATTCTTATCGGGGGTGACTTTTAGGGGTTGTTTTGTCTCCACTTCATCTGGAATTATTTATTCGTGTTCTATGATTGAAATTACACAAAATTAATCTTTTTCAGCTTTTTCATGATGTCTTGGGTTTGCGTAAAACAGGAAAAACTGCTTTTTTTGGGTATTTTTTGAGGTTAGGGACGATACGGCAAATTGTTTATAAGGGTGACTATTTGATTTATGTTCCATGATGGAAATTAGCCAAAAATAATTTTTTTCGGTTGCTCCGTGATTACTTGGGTTAGCCTAAAACACGAAAAATTGCTTTTTTGTGTATTTATTTAGGTTAGGAATGACACGGCAAATTGTTTATAAGGGTAACTTTTTCATTCGTGTTCTATGATTGATATTACACAAAATTAATCTTTTTGGGATTTTTTATGACGACTAAGGCATGCGTGAAACACGAAAAACTGCTTTTTGGAGTTTTTTTTTAGGTTAGGGACGACACGAAATTTTTTTTATGTAAAGCAACATTTAGTTCATGTTCTGGAGTCGCATTTATGCAAAAATAAGCTTCTTCCAACTTGTTTTGATGACCTGGGTAGACGTATACAAATTAAAAATGTTCTCTCATGGTGAGTTAGTGGCCTTTCAACTTCCATATTCGGCCGCCATCTTGTGTTTTCAAAAAAGGCCAGACGGCATTAAAAACTAGAGACAATAAGCTTTCCATTTCACCTATATATGTCTCAATTCGCCTGAACCAATTTTGGGCAGGGGGGGTCTCCCGTTGACAGTGAATGTCCCATATAATAATGTATTTTAATTACTTTCTCTTCGACAATAAAACAATTCCATTATTTATTGCAAAATTCATATTATTTATAAAAAAATGAGATTATTTTTTTTAATTCATCATTATTATTTTTATTCTGCAATTATTATCTTAAATTTTTTATCATTTTTATTATTTATCTGAATTAATTAATTTTTAATTAAAATTTAATTATTTTTATTTCTTTTCATAATTTTCCATTTTTTTTATTAATTATCTTAAATTTTAATTATTTGTAGCTTTCTTCAATTCTGTTATTCATTTATTAATTTATTCTCATTTTTTTTCTACTTATTCCTCAGATTTTCAAGTATTTTCCTCAAAATTTAATTATTATTGTTTATTGAAATGAAAATTCTGCAGTTTTCTCAATTATTTATTTTAAATTTAAATTCTTTTTATCAACTTATAATCATTTTATTTTATAACTCAATTATTTTCTTAACTTTTAAATTTTATAATCAATTTTAAACTATTTTTCCCACGTTTTAATTATTTTAATTATTTTTCAATTAATTTTCTATAGATTATTGTCTTCAATTTTCAATTTATTAAACGATTTTCAATTATTTTCTTTTGCTTAAAAATAAATTCCGTAATTTTTCTATTATTTTCTCCCATTTCAAATTATTTTCATTCTTTTTGCATAATTTTCAAAAATTTCAATAATTTATTAGAAATTTTACTTAGTTTCATCATATTTCAATTAGTTTTTAAAATTTAAAATTTATTTTTATCATAATTTCGATTATTTTTTTAAATTTTAAATTACTTTTATCATTTTACAATTATTTCTCTAAATTCTTAATTATTATTCTAATTTTGTAAAATTAGTTTTTAAGATTCTTAAGAATTTTTTTCAAAACTCAATTATATTCTTTAATTTTTAATTATTTTCATTTGTTTTCATAATTTCCAAACATTTTAATTGATTATATCTTAAGTTCCAATTATTTTCTTTAATTTTTAAAAATTGTATTTATTATTTATTTATTTATTTACAATGATTTTATCATATATCCCGCAGTCAAAAATAGACCATTATTTTTTATTTATTTTTTTTTATTTGCACTTTCATCAAGCCCAGGAAACGTTCTATTAAAGAGCACTACAAAATTATACAAAAGATACTTAAAACTAAAAAAAAAAAATATACGAAAATATTACTCCGGTAATATCTAATTTAATGTCTTTTATTGATTGTAAACTTACAAAGAGCGTTTTTAACTAATGTTATGGAACAATCATAAAAATTAATTGGCAATTTGTGCCTGAAAAAAACGATTTAATACAAAACACATTGCATGAATCGGTGCATTCGCAGAAAAAAGCGTTTTTGCAATATCACAATAGAAAGGCATATCATACCTACTATCATAGCGAGGCGTGAAAAAAGGCAACATTGACAATATATCTGGGCAATCACTTAAGCCGTGAATTAATTTATATAAAAAGATAGATTGATCTATAGATCTTTCTTTCGCTAAAGTTAGAAATTTAAATTTTGTGCCTAAATCTAAGTAATCAGTCCCTCTGGGATGGTAAGATCCACGTGTGAGGAACATTAAGTATTTCAAAAATTTCTTTTGGATTTTTTCAAGAATATCTATTTCCCTGTTGAAAGGAGGACACCACATTATAGACAAATATCTTAAGAGAGATTTAACTAATGAATTAAATAACGTAATTAAAATTTTTTCATTCTTGAAATACTTTGTGTTCCTGATTAGGCACTCTAATGCTCTATTAGCATTAATAGCAACATTAGAAATATGGTTTTGGAAAGTTAAAGCGGGATCAAAAGTTACACCTAAATCCTTAACATAAGGGGGTCTAACTAACAAAATTCCATAGTCTTCATAATTGAAATCAAAAAAAGGTTGGGATGAGTAACCAGCAAAAGAAACTGTATTTTTCCTATTGCTTAAATATGATTTAAGTAACTGTAATAAATTGGGAGGAATATCCAATTTAATTAATTTTGCAAAAAGTAAACCATGATCTATCCTGTCAAACGCCTTTGAGAAGTCAGTGTAAATCACATCCACTTGGTAACAACTAAAGATAGAATCATTTATAAACTGAGTCAAAGAAAGAAGATTTGTTTTTGTCGATCTTTTTGTTACAGAGCCATGTTAGCTAGTTGATAATTTAGATTTAAAGGCTTTTAATAATAAGTTCACTACCGACTTCTCAAAGACTTTCGCAAAATTTGGAATTACAGAAATAGGTCTATAATTTACAATATTTTGTTTATCATCAGATTTAAATACAGGTACAACTCTAGGATGTTTCCACATTCCAGGAAAAATACCTTCCTTAAGCATTTTATTAAAGATAAATGAAAGTGGTTCGGATAGAATGTTGAAAGATGACTTAACAAAAAAACTTGGTATCAAATCATGGCCCTCGGTATGTTTAGAGCTAAGCGATTTTATAGCAGGTTTTTACATCCTATGCAAAAAAAAAATAGAATTAGGTGTAGTCAACCTCACATTATTTAACACTATTGTATCGGGTAACCGAGACACTGATTTAGATTTATTAATATGTTTCCAAAAAGCTTCAGGATTAATTTTTAGATATTTCTCAATTTGACTATTATATGAAATAAATGCTTTGGTAATTCTTGACTTTAAGTTTAAAGTTAAAAAGGTCAATTGAGATTGTAAAAATGGCGTCTTAAATTGTTTGTACCGTCTAAGAATGTTGTTCTTTAGTTTTATATAATTAATTATATCAATAGAGAATCACGCAGGAAATTTTTTGCAAGTACTAGCTTTACCCGAAAAGCAAGGTATATATTTATGAAAAAGATTTAAGATTTTATTATACAAAGGTACAGATGCCTCCTCAGCACTACCAGCACTTGCAATTTCCGTCCAATCCCAAGCAACTAAATCAGAGAAAATTGAACCATAATCACCCAATTTAAAATTAAACCGAACACTTTCATTACTCTCACATAATACACTGGATACTTCATTGGGTATAGATTTAAACAAAGGTAGAGTTATAGCAAGGGGAGGGTGATGAGAATCAATTGGGATCAGAGGGGATGGAGCCAACTGAACTTCACAGAGATCGGTAGAAAAAACCAAATTAAGAATTACATTGTTTTTGCTTATGATCTTTTTAAATTGTTTTAAGTCAAAGAAAACTGAGAACTTTTGTAGCTCAGCTAATTTGGTATCAACAAAAGAGCTTTCGTTATCACTTATTAATTCAATGCAGGATAAAAAAGTAGGTGTGTTGAAATCGCCTAAAATTACTAAATTGGAATTAAGTAAATGAGTTTGGGATTGTATACAGTCCAATATAGAGCAAAAAATAAATTGGTTAGAGATGGTGGTATATAAAGTACAATCAAATCAAAAGTATAATGTGATAACGATAAACGAACAGAAACATGGCTAACACTAGAGTCCCAATCATCAGGAAAATTAAGATGTATTAACGGAGCCTTTATGTTTAAGCGAGAAGCAACTAAAACCCCCCACCGCGCCTTGAACTTCTGTCATGTCTAAAAACATTAAAAGAGATGGGTGAAAAGATTTCATTAGAATGGACGCTAGGAGATTATCATGTCTCTGTTGAAGCAAAAATATCGTAATTATTAATATCAGAAAAAATCATAAAATTAGACAATTTTGTGTTAAGACCTCTTACATTCTGATAATATATATTTAAATGATAAGAACTCTGCAGAACTACTGGGCTGGCGACTGGCGAGCAGGAGCTATTATTGGATATCCCTTCTTGTAGATTATTCGCAGGTTGTTTTTTCCATTTGCGATTCTTAGATCCAGTTCCCGTTTCACATTTTTGTAGATGAGCTGTTAGGTGGGTGTTTTGTCTGGCGCAACTATTATGTTTGTATGCGGAAAAGTTCCCGCTGACCTTGATTTTCTTACCATCGATAAGATTTTGTTGACCATTTCCATAGACGGGCAATTGACTTTTACAGGTTTTAGTCTCAGCCTGGACTGTGAGAGAACACCCAAACAAGAAATCACTATATTATCAAAGTAGTTTAATGATTCTAATGGCATGATAGAATTTGAAAAGGAAATCACAAAAGTCTTGTCAAAAGAAGACAAAGAGTCACTATCAGAAACAGCAGATTGTTCACCCATGACAAATATTATAAAATTATATTTTCTACGGAATCGGTCTTCAAACTCACGAAAAGTATTTTCCGTTGGTTGATTTGACCATTATGGGGACCATACAAACGTTGAAACAAGCAAACGGATATTTTAAATTTTTTTAAAAAATTCTGCAATTTTTTTAATTATTTATTTTAATTTTTTTCAACTTATCATTGTTTTCTTCATATTTCAATTATTTTCTTCAAGTTTTAAATTTTAAAATCATTTTTTAATTATTTTCTAAAATTTCCCTTTTTTCTCTTTAATTTTTAAGCATTTTCAATTCTTTCATTCGATTTTTAGTTATTTAATGCAATTTTCAATGTTTTAAATCAATTTTAAATTACTTACATTCTGCCCACATAGCACGATATCTTCCAGAAAGCTTCCCAGGAAGATTCCTGAGATTCGGAGAGCAGTTTCCAGGAAGCTTCCATTGAACCTTCAGGGAATCTTCATGGAAGCTTCCATCAAACCTTCAGGGAATCTTCAGGGGAGCTTCCACAGAACCTCCAGGGAAGCGTCAGGGAAGCTTAAAAAGAACCTCTACATTAAAAAAAAATTATTTTAATGTAAGCGTTTGAATATTAATTAATACAGATTCTACATTACCTTAATTCATATAGTGATGACCTGGAATTATAGAAAAAAATTTAAAAACAAATTTGGGGGGTCGAGGATTCGAACCCGGGTACGACGCATGCAAACTAACTACTTAACCACTAAGCCACCTAAGCGACTGCGGATAGAAAGCAAAAGTTTTCCATTGAGGTGCAAGTGATTTTATTGGCTGACAAAATGGCGGGCTTATTTGAAAACGTTTTCCCTACACATTTCATGTACTTCAACATTTTTCATAAAATATTTGCTTTTATAACAGTTAATTCTTATTTAAGAAGATTTATGTATTATTTTAAATAATAATTTGATTTATATTTTGTAATTGTTCTACTATTATTCAAAGTTTCGAACATTTAATACTTACTGTGAAAGAAAAAATCCATTGAAGTTTATTAAAATTTTTTTTGTTTACGATTTTAAATACTTCTCAATTGCAGTAGAGACAATGTGGTTTTGGAACTTTAAATAAGAGTTGGAGAATTACGAAATATTAAAGAATTTATTTTTAAAATCAATCCAATGTTTTTATTAAAAAATTCACAAGTATTTTAAATCATATACAAACAAAACCTTTGCTTTTAGTAATATGTAATTGATTGTTTGGTTAGAAGGAGGGCATGAGTTTTAAACATAAAAAAGTTCCAGGAAATTAAAAATTATTCAAAGGAGCGGTTTAGCGCCAAATGCCTATCTTGCGTAAACTTATTTTTAATTATTCTTAATCATAAATTAATAAAACTTATAAACTTTAAAATTCTTATTTTAAAATTTTATAAATTTTTAAAAATCACAAGTTTTGTTCTCTCGTGATTTCAAATGTTTAAAAAAAGTTTAAGGAAAATGGATTTTGTGGATTTTAAAAACAGATTTTCAACTAAATAAATTTATGTAAATTTCAGTTAGCCAGGACTGATAAAAATCATAACTTTTTTAAATGCAATCAGTACTCTCTAAATTTGAATCAGTGAAATGTCACTGGTGAATCAGTGCGAAATAAGCCACTGATTTCAATCAGTGAGATTTTGACTGAGAATCAATCAAATTTAACTGATTCTCAGTCAAATATCTTACTGATTGATTCAGCAACCTCACTGATTCAATCAGTTACATTTTGACTGAGAATCAGTGAAATTCCATTGAAATTTTCACTGATTCAAATCAGTGGCTTATTTTGCACCGATTCACCAGTGATATTTCACTGATTCAAATTTAGAGTTAGAGAGTAAATAAAGTTTCTCCAAATGTTTATTTGTAAGTAGTTTATTTTTCAAATTGAGAACATTTAATAAGAAATAATGAATAATAAAACATTTAATCAAAAACAAATAAATTATATCAAATAAATGAGAAAATTTTAAAAAAATATCTTCAAATTTATATGATCATAAAATGTAGAAAATTAGGTAAAAGAAACGAAAAAATAATAAATTGTAAAATAACACGAACGTAGAAAGATAAGAAAACAATCTATTAAAAAATGAGTAAATTCTTTGAAATAAAAAATGTTATGATCTTTATTAAAGAAATGAAGAAAAAATTAAATAAACAACACAATTATGAAATGTTTCATAAGTCTTTTCAAGAATTTAAACCATTTACGGACAGTTTTTTTTTAAATTAAGAATGTAAATAAGAAGATAATTAAAAAACTTTAAAATATATTACTATAGAGAACAAATTTTGAGTATTAGAAAAATTAGTTCACAATTTAAAGAAAAAAATATAGAATACAATTTTCTATAATTTTAAAAAATTTTAGAGAAAAAAAATTCTTTGAAATAGAAGAACGATTTTAAAATATGAATATTTAGTCCAAGTTTAAGTTTACAAAATATTAATTAAAAGATAAAATGCCTGCCAAATAAGGAGAAAATTTAAAAATTTCAAAAATGGTAAAAGAATAGAACAAACATTTTGAAAAATTCGTAATCACAAAATAAAAACTGAAAAATTTAAATAAAGGATCAATATGTTTAAGAAAATGATGTCAAAAATTAAAGTATTATTTAAAACGCAAAACAGGACTCAAAAAATAGTGAAACATCAAGAAAATAAAATAAATATGGAAAAAATGGAGAAATGTTAATTTCCTTAATCCAACAAAGTGTAAAAAAAATGTAAAAAGTAAAAAAAATAATAAAATTTGGTTAAAATCTACTGAAAAATTAGAATTAATAAAAATAGAATAAGAAATGTAAAGATAAATCAAAGGGGCACAAAAGAAATTTAAACAACCTCTAAAAATAAAAAAGTTCAGATAAATTAAACCAAAAACATTTTTATAATATTACACTTAAGACAAGCCCAACAAAAAATTTAGAAAATAAACAAAATCTAAAAACTTTAAAAAAGAATGTGTAAGTTTGAAAATAATCTCGCAAAAAAATAGACAAATCACAAGATGTTAAACCAAATTGAATAAATTAACAAAAAAATGAACGTATTTATTTTTAAAAATATGGAAATAATTATGAAAATCAAGGGAATAAAAGGTTTAGGTTATGTTATAATAACAAATAACTGTGTAAAATAATTAAATAATAATAATCTCCGTAAACTCGTGAAGTTAGGTAGTATGTACCTATTTGTATTTATTCATATTTTCTGTCCACGTTTTAAAGACTGAAGTCAAGTAAGTTAGTATTAATATTTATTCATCTTTTTCTGTCCACGTTTTAAAAACTGAAGTGAAGTTAGTCGTAGTCCCTGTTGTTTTATTGATTTTGACTCTCTTTATCAGGAAATATTTTGAAATTTAAATTAAAAGAATAAGGTATATAACCTTTTTCGTTAGTGTCGTGTTGTGCTGGTTTTTAATTATCATTTGTGTAAAAAAAAAGTTTCGAAAAATGCTTTGAAAATTAATTATAGTTTTTAAAGAAGTTTAAAATATATACACATGCAATTAATTTCCTAAATTTTCAGTTATTATCTCAAATTTAGATTATGGTCATCCATTTTCCATTATATAACGATTTTTTAATTATTTTCTTTTGCTTAAAAATAAATTCTGCAATTTTTCTTGATTTTCATCAATTTATAATTTATTCATTATTTTGGCATTACTTTTAAAACTTTTAATTATTTATCCGATATGGCAAATATTTTCATCAATTTTAGTTATTTCTGCGATTTTTTAATTATTCTCTTTAATTAAAATTTTTTAAGTAATTTTGTAAATATTATTTTTTTTAACATATATTCTATGCTTTTTTCAGTTATTTCTTTCAAATTTTATTAAATGTTTTTAATTTTTTATATTTAAATTATTTTCATCATAGTTCAAATTTTTTTATCAATCTTAAAAAACAAATATTTTCTTCAATTTCTAATTATTTTCTTTTGTTATCAGAATTTTTTTATTTATTTATTTATTTATTTATTTATTCTTAAACGGGTATATAAATGGTGCCCTATCGTACAGAAGTACTTCTAACTAGCTTATAATAAAAATTATCAATGAAATAAAATAAACTTATAAATGATAATGATTAAAAACAAGATTTAAAATAACATTCGGCTTAGGTTGCCTTAACTAGCTTCCGCAAACAGTACGCAACGTAAAACTAGTATAAATTTACTAATGCTGTTTTCAAAAATGTCCACCCTATCATCAATTGCATTTGCCTCCTTACTCAACATGTTAACTAGTGAGTGGTAGGCATAATTAGTTTTGTAAAAATTAACAAAAAATGTAGAATAAAATCCAGTTGATCGGATGGGAGTTGATAAATTTATCGACGACAGAAGCGTAGGGCAGTTGACGATGCCCCTCAACAACTTAAAAAGTAAAAGCATGTCCGCATACAAAAATCTGAAAGAAACTTCAGAGATATTTAATTTCATTCTCAAAATTGAATAATCGTGTTCCTGTCTATCAAAGGGGATATTTAACTGATGCGCAGCAAAGCGAAGAAACCGATTTTGCACACGTTCGATTCTAACCAAATGATAAGTGTAATGAGGTACCCAGATGACTGATCCATATTCTAGTATACTCCTCACTAAAGTAAAGTATAAAACTCTAAGAGTACGCATGTTTCGGAAAGCCACGGCATTTCTTGTCTTAAAATTAAAAATTTTTTTTTATTAATTATCGTAAAATTCAATTATTTTTAGCTTTCCTACAGACTTTTCTCAAATTTTTAGTTTTTCTCATTTTATAAAATAAATTTCTAAAATTTTTTAAGTATTTTTCTCAAATTTCTATGATTTTCTTCAATTTTTAATTATTTTTCTTTGTTTTCATAATTTCCAAAAGATTTTATTAATTATCGTAAATTTCAATTATTTTTAACATTCTTCCAGTCTTTTCTTCAATTTTTAGTTATTCTCATTTTCTAAAATTATTTTCTAAGATTTTTTGAAATTTTTCTAAAATTTCAATTATTTTCTTTAATTTTTAATTATTTTCATTTGTTTTCATAATTTCAAATTTTTTTTATTAATTATCGTAAATTTTAATTACTTTTAGCTTATTTCATCAATTCTTTTCTCCAATTTTTAGTTGTTTTCTTTTTTTTAAATTGATTTCTATGATCTTCATGTATTTTTTTCAAATTTCAACTATTTTTTCTTTATTTAAAAAAAATTCTGTAATTTTTTCAATTATCACACTTAAATGTCATTTATTTTTTACAATTGATCATTGTTTGTACATATCATATTTTAATTATCTTCGTCAAGTTTTAAAATTTAAAAACATTTTTCAACTATTTTCCAAAATTTATTTCCTACAATTTTCGATTCTTCACATTTGTTTCATAATTTCAAAAATTTTCAACTATTTATCTGACTTTTCAATTATTTCATTATTAATAATAATGAAATTTGCGCATGTGCAAAGTATCACAACGTGGTTCTTAGTCTCCGTTAATATAAGCTCAATTTGTGTTAAAAAGTGACTTTATCAGACCTGCTTTTACATTCTATTAGTAAAAGTGATACTTTTTGCAACTATTTTTATATAAACTTTGGTGCAGAGTGTTGTTTGACTGGACTATTTCTAAGTTCTTATTTCCTAACCTAAAAATTAGTGCGAGGTCTACTTTATTATTAGTGCCTGACTCTGATAAAACTTGTCGGGGGTGTAATGTTGACATCCAGAAAGAAATTACTCGATGTTGTAAATGTAACGCACCGTTTCATCCAAGTTGCTTTAAATCTAAGAAAAAGTGCTGTGCCGGTTCAAGGTCATCATCACCGAGTGTAGCCGGGAGAGGGGTCACTAAGGAAGATTTGAGTGAATTGCTGACTAATCAGTTAAAGCAACTTGTAGAGCATCTTTCTGTCTAATTAGATCCTCTGCGCGAATTTTTAAATAAAATTTCTGAACGAGTCACCGGAATAAAAAACACTATCTCTGGTGCTTTAGATTGAGTGATCTCATTGGAGACTGAAGTAGTTGTTATAAAAAAGGACATCGAAACTGTAAATGACAGAATCGCGAAATTCTCAGATCTCACTTTTTCGAATTGCTTAAAAGAAATTGAAGACCGTAATAGCCGCAAATCTAATATTATTTTGTTTAATGTTCCTGAGGATGACAACGAATCTGGCTTGAAGGTCTTATCGCCTGATAAAATTCCTGAAACTCAGTCAGTTATACGTCTCGGGCCTAGAACACAGATGTCACTTTGACCACGTCCATTGCGTGTTTCTTTGATGAATGAGACAAGTGTGAAATTTACGATCACTGCCTTTAAAAATGTTAAATCTAAAAAAACTGCTCTTCCAGACATTTTCCCTAAAAATCTTTCTCTCTCATGGGACAAAACTCCTATGCAAATGCAAGATTATATAAAGGCCAGAAAAGAAATAGAAAATCGTATTTTAAAAGAAGAGAACGGGCTTCACATTATTTACATAAAAGGATCACCTCGAATCATTAAGAGAGACAAGAACTACCTCGTACCACCAGAACCTGACGTTACATAGATCGAACGATCATTTCTATTGCTTTGAACTATAGTTAAATGACATGACACTGAAACACATCTACCTCTTATCAAATTCTCAAGAACGATCACACTACAATTTTTCTTCTGCTTCAAACACATTATTGTCTTGGTTTCAACTTTGGATTCCTGGAAATTTATTAAATAAAGGAGGTGCTTGATTTATCATCGATGTGCTGATTTTTTATGACTTTCTTCAAGAGGATTTAGTGCTAGTTGTTAAGTGATTTGTTAATTAAAATTCTTTTTATCTTCAATTTTAATATAAAAATAAAAAAAAATTTAAGATAAAGTTTTATCTTAAATTTAAAACTCTATATTTTGGTTTATGTTTTAGATTTATATTATAAATTCTATTATTCTATGTGTAACTCACGTACCGGTTCTTTCTTGTCTTGTTAGTTAGGCAGGGAATTGGAATTCATAAATAAATAATGGTATTATTCTTGTTCTTTTTCTTTATTAATTGATTGGCACAAAGATACTCCAAATAGGTTTTTTTTCAGTGATGGCTTGTCCTCTTACACTGTAGGTCCTATATAATTTCATGATAACGTAGTCGAAAACAATCATCAGTCAACCCTTTCACCTTGAAGGTCCCGGGTTATTTCAACAGATTAACAATGTGAAAACAATATATAGTCAACCCTTTCACCTTGAAGGTCCCGGGTCACTTCAATAACACTGTCGATTAGTATCCACCCTTTCACCTTAAAGGTCTCGGGTTATCCACAGTGACAAGTTGAAGAAATCCAATTACACTTTCACCTTAAAGGTCCCGGGTTATCCATATCCATTCAAATGTGAAGCAATAACGCTCATAATAGGCACATGTAATTATAACTAACTTTAATTTAGTCAATATCTAAATTAATTCTTGAGCAAGTTAAAGTCAAGTTAAATTAATTAAACGTTCATAGCTATAGTAATGAACGAAACAATAATGATCAAAACTTCAATAACAACAAGCAAATTATAAGTGACTAAGAATATTAAACGTTAATCACAACAACAAATTAAATCTAAATAATTGACAACTTCTGGCTAATTAATACAGATCAATAATTGAAATTTTCAGATTCTTTTTTTGATTCTTCTATCTCTCTCTAAATAAATACCTGAGCCAAATTCACTTCAGCGAATTGGTCCTCCTGTGACCCCTTTTCAGCCAATACACTCACTGCACTTTCCGAACTACAACTGGTTACCTGGCTTCACCTTTCTTCTCATAGTTCTCTCTGTCTCTCTCCCTCTTACAGCAATTTTCCGTCAGTTTAATTATCACTCTGCCCTCTTAATTCAGGTATCTAGCCAACTGTCCCTTTGTTTTGAGAACTCAAGTCAAACTTTTTTCAATTAAGTCTAAACGTAAATAGAATTCCAGGTAAGAATCATAAACCTTTGAACTTGAAAACAGTATAAATTTTAATAGGATCTTAGATAGAATCTTCTTTCTAATTTTGTTCTCTCCCATCGGTAACACTATGTAAAACTTATTCCATCAGATTTATATATTAATTGGATACGGTGTTAAAACTCTGATATTGTTTCATACTTTGCCTCATACTTAAAAGTGTTATACTTTTCATACAATTTTTATTTTTGTTTAGTTTTAAGTTTTGCTAAGTACTTTGTACAAAAGGGCCTCAAGCCCGTTAATACTTGAATAAATAAATAAAATTGTGATTTTTAAAAATTTATAAAATTTTAAAATAAGAATTTTAAAGTTTATAAGTTTTGTTAATTTATGATTAAGAATAATTAAAAATAAGTTTACGCAAGATAGGCATTTGGCGCTAAACCGCTCCTTTGAATAATTTTTAATTTCCTGGAACTTTTTTAAGTTTTAAAATTCATGCCCTCCTTCTAACCAAACAATCAATTACACATTATTAAAATCAAAGGTTTTGTTTGTATGTGACTTAAAATACTTGTGAACTTTTTAATTAAAACATTGGATTGATTTTAAAAATAAATTCTTTAATATTTCGTAATTCTCCAACTCTTATTTAAAGTTCCAAAACCAAATTGTCTCTACTGCAATTGAGAAGCATTTAAAATCGTTAACAAAAAAATTTTAATAAACTTTAATGGATTTTTTCTTTCACAGTAAGTATTAAATGTTCGAAACTTTGAATAATAGTAGAACAATTACAAAATATAAATCAAATTATTATTTAAAATAGTACATAAATCTTCTTAAATAAGAATTAACTGTTATAAAAGCAAATATTTTATGAAAAATGTTGAAGTACATGAAATGTGTAGGGAAAACGTTTTCAAATAAGCCCGCCATTTTGTCAGCCAATAAAATCACTTGCACCTCAATGGAAAACTTTTGCTTTCTGTCGGCAGTTGCTTAGGTGGCTTAGTGGTTAGGTAGTTAGTTTGCATGCGTCGTACACGGGTTCGAATCCTCGTCCCCCCAAATTTGTTTTAAATTTTTTTTTTATAATTCCAGGTCATCACTATATGAATTAAGATAATGTTAAATCTGTATTAATTAATATTCAAACGCTTACAATAAAATAATTTTTTTTAATGTAGAGGTTCTTTTTAAGCTTCCCTGAAGCTTCCCTGGAGGTTCTGTGGAAGCTTCCCTGAAGAGTTCCTGAAGGTTCGATGGAAGCTTCCTGGAAGGTATCGTGCTATTTGGGCAGAATGTAAGTAATTTAAAATTTATTTAAAACATTAAAAATTGAATTAAATAACTAAAAATCGAATGAAAGTATTAAAAATGCTTGAAAATTGAAGAGAAAAAAGGAAAATTTTAGAAAATAATTGAAAAATTATTTTAAAATTCTAAACTTTAAGAAAATAATTTAAATATGAAAAAACAATGATAAGTTGAAAAAAATTAATGAAATTTAAAATAAATAATTGAAAAAATTGCAGAATTTTTTAAAATTTTTTAAAATATCCGTTTGCTTGTTTATGATTGTTCCATAACATTAGTTAAAAACGCTCTTCGTAAGTTTACAACCAATAAAAGACATTAAATTAGATATTACCAGAGTAATATTTTCGTATTATTTTTTTTTAGTTTTAAGTATCTTTTGTATAATTTTGTAGTGCCCTTTAATAGAACGTTTCCTGGGCTTGATGAAAGTGCAAATAAAAAAAAATAAATAAAAAATAATGGTCTATTTTTGACTGCGGGATATATTATAAAATCATTGTAAATAAATAAATAAACAATAAATACAATTTTTAAAAATTGAAGAAAATAATTGGAACTTAAGATATAATCAATTTAAATGTTTGGAAATTATAAAAACAAATGAAAATAATTAAAAATTAAAGAAAATAATTGAGTTTTGAAAAAAATTCTTAAAAATCTTAAAAAATAATTTTACAAAATTAGAATAATAATTAAGAATTTAGGGAAATAATTGTAAAATGATAAAAGTAATTTAAAATTGAAACAAATAATCGAAATTATGGTAAAAATAAATTTAAAATTTAAAAAACTAATTGAAATATGATGAAACTAATTAAAATTTCTGATAAATTATTGGAATTTTAGAAAATTATGCAAAAAGAATGAAAATAATTTAAAATGGGAGAAAATAATAGAAAAATTACGTAAATTAATTTTTAAGCGAAAGAAAATAATTGAAAATCGTTTATTAAATTGAAAATTGAAGACAATAATCTAAATTTGGAATAATAACTGAAAATTTAGAAAACTAATTGAAAAATAATTAAAATAATTAAAACGTGGGAAAAATAGTTAAAAATTGATTATAAAATTTAAAAGTTAAGAAAATAATTGAGTTATAAAATAAAATGATGATAGGTTGATAAAAAGAATTTAAATTTGAAATAAATAATTGAGAAAACTGCAGAATTTTCATTTCAGTAAACAATAATAATTAAATTTTGAGAAAAATACTTAAAAATCTGAGAAATAAGTAGAAAAAAAATGAGAATAAATTAATAAATGAATAAAAGAATTGAAGAAAACTAAAAATAATTATAATTTAAGATAATTAATGAAAAAATTGGAAAATTATGAAAAGAAATGAAAATAATTAAATTTTGAGAAAAATGATTAAAAAACTTGAAAAATAATTTTACAAAATATGAATAGTAATTACGAATTGAAGGAAATAATTGATATATGATAAAAGTAATTAAAAATTTATAAAATTGATTCAGATAAATAATGAAAATGATGAAAAATTTAAGATAATAATTGCAGAATAAAAATAATAATGATGAATTATTTATTTTTATTTATTTATTTATTTATTTATTTACGTGCAAAAGCCCATTACAATATAAAATTAAAAAGTTTATCTCACGTAACAATAAAAATGAAACTTGATACAACAGTAATAATCAATATTTATAATTAATCAGTCAATTAATTGGCCGCATTCATTCATACAGCACTCTTCGCATAGCAGTCATAAATTTCGTGAGTCCTAGGTTAAAGAAGTCTAAAATATCACTATAAAAGTTACCTCTTGTGCATAGCCTCTTAGAAATTGATTTTTTTGCAAACTTAGATTTAACCGTAGGTACATTAAAAGGTAATGGAGTATAACGCAAAGGCCTCATCGGAGCAGAAAAATTGATAAACGACAAAACTATTGGTCAATTTACTGATCCACTTATTACTCTATATAAAAACATAATGTCTTTGTGAACTAATCTTTTTTCAAATTTCGGTATTTTTAAAACAGATCTGAGATTATCGTAGTCATGAGAGAGGGGATCATAGTGTACATTTAATTGATGAGCAGCAAAGCGCAAGAATCTTTTTTGTATACGTTCTAATCTGAGAGTGTGAACGCCATAATATGGACACCATATTACGGATCCAAACTCCAGAGTCGATCTTACAAAAGAAAAATACAATGTTCGTAGAGCGGTAATGTTCTTAAATCTTGACGCGTTACGCTTTATGAGGCCCAGGGATCTAACTGACTTACTTACTATCGCAGAAATATGGGGTGAGAAAGACATATCGCAAGACAAAGTAATTCCGAGATCACGCACCTCATTTACGCGATGCAAAACAATCCCATTGATGGTGTAGCCGCAATGAACCGTTCTCGATTTTCTTGTAAACGACATACATAAACATTTACTAACATTTAGAGACAAATGCATTGCGAGCACACCAATCGCCGAGACAGTCCAGATCGAACAGAAGGTCAACAAAGTTTACACTGTCACGAATTATACGATAGATCTTTAGATCATCGGCATAAAGCAAGAATGAGACGAATTTCAGTACCAATTTCACATCATTAATGTATAGCAAAAATAAAAATTAAAAAAATTAATTTCATTTTGCCATAAATAATATGAAATTTGCAATAAATAATGAAATTGTTTTATTGTCGAAGAGAAAGTAATTAAAATACATTATTATTTATAATTATTACTATTAACATTGAAATTTAAATCATTGTTTATAAGAATGACACTATAGATTCTATTTTCATATTTTGATTGAGAAAATTTGACTTAATTTGATAAATAAATAAAAAACTTAAATTCTTATTAATTCTCTAATAGAATTTTGGTCGGTAATATTCCCGGTTATATTCTCGTTCTCATTACCGTTCTCCAGGTAATATTACTTCTTCGCAACTCTAATCTCTTTATAGAAAAGAAACATGTAGAAAAATTCGTTATTGCACAAAGTTTGACCACACAGAGATTTTTTTCCGGTCAAATCTCTTGATTAAAAAAGAAAAAATTGTGAAATATGTGGTAAATGTTTGGCTTGCCGTGGAATAAGGTCGATAAGTCATGTGACTGCTGGATAAAAACAATGTCGAGAATTTTATTCAAAAAAAGAAAAATAGAAACTTGTTGGAATTTTAAAAATAAGGGGAAGAATGAAAAAGATAATAAAGAAAAAAAAACCTGCTTTTCTCTGTCAGGGAAAACTTTTCGAATGCAACCTGACTATTATAAATAACACAAGTTCTTTGACGTTTGTTACATCATAAAACTCTAATAGAATCGTTCTTGAAAGTATGATTATGAGTTTCTCAAGGTTTGGGAAATTAGGAATTTGGAAAAAATTTATTTCTACCACACATGCACGAAAACCTCGTGTTTTCATTCGCCTTAAGCGGGGCAGAACTTACAGTTTTAAGGTCAGTGAACGTTAGAGGTAAAAAAAATTCCGAACAGTTCGGAAGTTTTTTTATCTCTAACGCCACTAACCTGAAAACTGCGAGTGCTGACCCGCTAACGCGAACGAAACACGAGATTTTCGTACATATGTGATAGAAAATAGCATATGCACCTCGGGAGACCGATTTTTTGTCTCGCACAATGTTCTCCGAACATTTGTGCTTGACAAAAAAACACGGACTTCTCTCCCTTGATGCATAATATACTATTAATAGGAATAGACATTTTAATAAGAAAAAAAAATAAATTTTTAAGTATGTCATAGAAACTGGCAGTAGATTTTTAAATGTTGTAGACGATACAAAAAATCTGTGAATGTCGAAACGGGAGATAAATTTGAAGCTCGTGGGATGATCTGTTTGCATAAAAGAAACATTGAAAAATTTCCTTATCTCAAAAACTTTGTCAATAAAAATATTTTTTTCCATAAAAGTGTCTCGATTTACAGGACACTTTTTAATATGATGATTATTTTTTTGTCAAATTTTGGGGAATGAGGAATTTAGGAAAAATTAATTATTCACGAATAGACATTTTCATGAATGGAAAAATTAATTTCAAATTTGTCATTGAAACTGACAGATTGTAGCAGACGGGTCAGAAAATGTGTCAATGTCAATATTTTATCAAGTCAGAGTATATAGTGCTTGATAAAAACATTGCCCAGAATTTGATTGAAAAATATAAAAATTGAAGAAACTTGCTGGAATTTTATGAATTAGGGGTAATAGTGGAATTATTAAACAAGAAAAATTCCTGTTTTTCTCAGTGTGTGAACACTTTTCGAAGAAAACCAGACATAGAAATAATAACACTACAAATTCACACAATCGTTGCTGTTTGTTTTATAGAACACTAGACACTTTTATATAGGAAAATTACTTTCTTGCCAAACTTCGCAGGGAATGGGGAATTTGAGAAACACAATTTCACCACGAGCGAGAAAATTATCTCCACGTTCGACATCGAAACTGACAGATTGTAAACAGAGTGCGGAGTCCATCTTGTCATAGCCCGAGTGGAATCCATGGTAACGGTGACGCTACTTTCGGCCTGACATATGATCAGGTGACGTGGGGCGGCCATCTTCTACAGAAAATCTGTCAATGTCAAAACGGGGGATAATTTTGACGCTCGTAGGAACACCGGTTCGAGTAAAACAAATGTTTAAAAAATTCCTTATCTCAAATACTATGGTAAGTCAGAGCCCTTTTTTTTAAAAAGTGTCTGGGTTTTTTTAAAAAAAATGCATAAGTCCAAATTCTCGAGCAGCGGAGGGGAAAGTGTTTGAGGACCACTGCAAATTTTCTCCTTCCAACAGCCTTAACTAATTGGTTTTAGGAAAAAATGCAATTTACATAAAATATATATTTTTATGAGAGTGACAACTTTTGTAAAAGAAATTTTTTGATATTTTTAATATTTAAGGGGTTAGACCACTTTAGAATTTTCAAAAACTCAATTTTTTTTTATTGGCTTAGAAGGTACTTTGAACCTTCTAGAATAAGAGGAGAAAGATTAATTTAGTTACATTTTTCCTAAATTCAATCTTTAGACGGTTGAGCGTGCTATAGAGTCGTCATACATAACGTATGCTTCAAGATAACGTCTCTAGTGCCGCCATTTTGATTTTTTTTAAATAAAAGATATTTTTTGTTTATTTCAGGACATGTGTAATAACATCCTGTAATATTATTATTCTCTTCCTTTTTCTTTCACAAAAAAAAAAATTTTACAAGAACTGCTTAATTTTACCCCCCTAAAATGAAGTTGTTCTAACGCGTTTTTCTCAAAACAACTATTCTTGAGCTGGCCGGAAACATAACTTTCACAAATCTCAACCGGTTTACTTAAAAATTTAACTGTAGCTCTTTAATAACATTATCTAGAGAAAGATGTAGGGATTTTTTTTATGTTGCATATTTTTTAGTTATAAACAATTTAGTGCCTTTTTTGAGGAAAAATAGTATATTAAGGAACAAGGGGTTAAATGCAGCCATTTGTTTACGCTGATGTTTGTGTACACTGAAAAAAATCTAGAAAAAATATTACACTCGCATGTTAATGTCCGGACTAATCTTTCGGTAATGTTACTTCTTTAAGTATGGGGTTTATACATTTTGGTTTGTAAAAGTACCAAAAGATTTGTAATTTTACCTCTTTCAATAATGCTATATCACATTCAAAGATGAAAATTACATTATGAATGTAAATATGTCACTTTCAAAGTAGGTTATAATTGAGCCCTCTTTGAAAGGGACAATTTTCTTGAACACTGTAGAAATGAGAAGAAAATATAAAATTACGTTTTCAACATAACCTTTACATTTGAAGATGTAATATTCAGAACGCGCGTTATTTGCCCTATCAAAAAAATATTCAGGAATCATGACAAATCATCAGGAATCCTGAAGATTTCTTATGACTCTGATGTTTTCTGATGCTCTTGATTATTTCTGGCATACTTTTATGGTACGATTCTGATGATTTGTGAGAGCTCTGTTGATTTCTCATGACTCTGATGTTTTCTAAGTCTCTTAATACTTTTTCATAACGCAGTCTTAAAAATGGCGTGATTCGGTTTTCTGTAGATAACCAAAAAGTTGCAGATTTAAGAACGATTCACTATGTGACGTCAGAGTGCAAACAAGTACAGTCCAAATTGCATGTCTCACACTTTTCTACTTTTCTTGCACGCACTGTTTGACCAACAGAACAGAGTCAATGTCTTCAGCGTAAGTAGTACAGCTTCAAAATCTAACCTGACCGTATCACTAGCGCGGCGTGTTGACAAGTAAAAAAGTGTGAGACATTCAATTTGTATTGTATTTGTGTACACTCTGACGTGACATAGTGAATCGTTCTTCATTCTTTTTATGACTTTGTTATGAAAAGTATCGTTCGTAACTGCGTGAACAAAGCAGTCGTTTTAAAACTCGCGCAATTTTTGCAACTCGTTTCACTCGTTGCAAAAACATTGCTCTCGTTTCAGAAACGACTGCTTGTCACGCATGTTACGAAATATACTATTATGGCATGGTTCTGATGTTCTGTGAGAACTTTAGCAATTTCTTATTTTATTTTATAGACCTGGTATGAACCTTATTGTTCTCGCCTAACAATTGATCTTCGAATACTACCGGGCAGGGGGTAAGAAGGGGCGAAGCTGGAATTTATATTTCTACATAATATACATTTTGGGTACCTTAGTTTATTTTCTTAGATTGAGATTAGATACGGGATTTTTGAACAATTTAAAATTATCTTTTATTATTTATTGTAATCCGCATATCCTCATATAATAAAATATGAAAATAAAAGGTATATAGTTTATTCTTGAAAATTATAGTCTTACTGCATAAAATTTTCTTATTGTAATTTTTATGCCTTCTGTACATAAGATCAGAAAATTATCAGAGAATATATCATCCAATAATTTATCTATAAAAAATATTTATTATTATTTTTTAGATAGTTTTGTTGCAATATTATGGATTTCGCAGCTTTTTAAGCTTAAAACAACCAAAAATAAACAGTCACATTAAAATTTATTTATAACAATTATTTAAACAATTTATTGTACTTATACGTCGACTTATGATACAATTAAGTAAAAGCCTTGCAATTTTTTTTAAATTCCGCAACCTACTATGCTTTGAACGGTCAAAAGTTGATAAATAACAATAATAAATTGTTTAAATAAATTGTTAGAAAAAAATTCTAATGTTACTGTTTATTCTTGGTTATTCACAACAAAAAGTTGCGCTAATGAGAAAAGGTTACAAGTCTCTAACTTTATTTTATTAAAAGTTGATAAATAACAACAATAATCAGTTTGAACAATTGTTATAAATAAATCTTGAAGTTATTATTTATTCTTGGTTGTTTAAAGCATCACAAGTTACAAGTATCTAGCTTTAATCTTTAAAAGTTGATAAATAACAACAATAATTTGTTTAAAAAAATTAATAATTAGAAGGGATTAATTAGTAATTTTGCAAGATGTTGCAAAAGCTGCCAAAAAAATAATTAAAAATGCTTTTTAATGCTTTTTCCATAAATTTGCAATTTTAAGGGGTTTTTACGCCCCTGTAAAAAATAGTTAATGACAAAAAATTTATAAACAGATTATTGGATATATTCTCTAAACTTTTTTGAAGAGAATCAGAGTTATCCGCTTATTAATACAATTTGTATTGACTTTGTAAACTTGAGTTATCAAAGATAGTTTTACAGTTTGAGATTTATTAAATTTTCTAGAATAAATCTAATATTATAATTTATAAGTGTGGAACGTGTGTACATTAATATTTTAAATGTAGTTTTGAAAAATTATTTTCTTATCTTTATTAGGTTTCTATTAAGATAAAACTTCGAAAAGAAATACTGCTCTCTTACAACATTTAACTTTTGACTATTACGTCATCATGTCGTGTTAGCTCAGTCGGTTAAAAGCGGTGCGTCGAATGCGTTAGGGCGAGGGTTCGATTCCTCTAGTGCGTGCGATTTTTCATTCACAATATATATAGTGTTATAAATTCAAATTAGCTGGTAATTTCACTATGATTTTCGTAATCAGAACATTAAAATACGTTAGTATACGTAATTCCATTAAAATCAGAGATATAGTGTCTTCAGAAGTTCTCCCAAACTTTTCCCTACTTAGAATAATAGTAAACTTTTCTTTTAAAGGAATGAACAATAAACTTCATTGACAAACAAACACTACTAGCAATAAGTCTAACTCACACTACATTCTTAGCTTAAGTATATTACATCACGCAAAAAAATTATTGTAGCTTAAATTTTGTTTACTGTAATTTTAAGCAAAAAACATTATTAAATATCATTAAACATTTTGCTTTAGTCTTACGTTTTTTAAAAAAAGCCATGACAGCTTTACTAAAACATAAAAAATTATTATTACCAAAATTATAATTTCTAAAATTAAAATAAACATATTTTATTAAATTTTCTTGAATATTTGAAATTACATTAAATTTATTATAATTTTAATATAACTGTTTAAGATATGTTTCTTAAAAATATAAACACTTTTATTATTCACAGGTTTTAAACTGATACCTACTATGATTCAGAAACTATATCAACTTTGATTCATTCAAATATATTATTTGTAATTATTATTTTTCCTAGTATTATTATTATCTTAGTTATATAATAACCATGAATTTTGTAAATTTCATACAAATAGACATTTTTGAAACATATTACCTTAAAAGTACGAAACAAATAGGTGGGCGTCTCGGTGAGACTCTCCGAGACTCACTTCTATCATAGTATCGACTCGAAAATTTTTGTGTAATGGTCTCCGTCGTGCGTATCCGTAATAGTACATTATGATACAAGTGCGGTAATTTGTCGATTCCTAGAGTGCGAGGTTTACAAAACGAGCCGAAGGTGAGTGTGGTAGCCCACACTCTTAGGAATCGCCAAATTATCCGCACGCGTGTCATACGATATCACAGTGGGACGAAACGCTAATTTTTCGTTCAAAAAAGTCTAGAGCCCACAAATCTTAACCGATTTTAGAATTTTTTTTTTAAATTAAAGAGTATAAATTTCTTAAGAGGATCTTTTTCCTTATTTTTGTTGAAAAAATTTTTTTTATTGTTTAATAACAATTCTTTAATAACTATGAACAATTGTTATAAACAAATTCGTTGCATATATAGTGCAAATTATTACATTCAATTTGTTTTTCATGAAATTTCTTACTCGGGTGCTTTTTGGGTAGCTGATTACAAATCTGACATCAGTTTTTAAAAATCCAAAATGGCTGATCCAATATGGTGCACAGTGGGACGAAACGCTAATTTTTCGTTCAAAAAAGTCTAGAGCCCACAAATCTTGAGCGATTTTAGAATTTTTTTCTTAACTTAAAGGGTATAAAATTCTTAAGAGGACCTTGTCCGTGATTTTTGTTAAACAAATTTTTTTATTTTTTATATTCTTCTGCAATTGACTAATTGTTATTAATTGTTACTAATTGTTATTAAACAATAAAAAAAAATTTTCAACAAAAATCACGGACAAGGTCCTTTAATAAATTTTATACTCTTTAATTTAAAAAAAAAATTCTAAAATCGGTTAAGATTTGTGGGCTCTAGACTTTTTTTAACGAAAAATTAGCGTTTCGTCCCACTGTGCGAAAATTACTTATTACAGCGAATATGAACTTCATATATTTTTTAACAGATAGTATCTAAAAACTTCACTGTTCGAAAAGACTTGAAAATTCAAGCATTTTTCAATTACATGAGTTATTGAATTCACATTAAATTCAGGTTTGAATTAAAATTCAACAACACGTAATTAAAAATTCATATTGTTGTTTAAAATTCAAGAACACGTATTTGAAAATTCATATTGTTATTGAAAATTCAAGGACGTGTAATTGAAAATCAAAGAACATCCCGGTGGGCACACAGTCCAAAAGACGTCCCTATGTCGGCTTTCATGTTCAAAGGACGTCCTTTAGACGTATTTTGGAAATTTTTGCCTTACTTAAACATAACCTAACTTACTGTGGAATTTTTTCTTGTCAGTTGTAGACAGAACAATTTAAAGAAGAAAAGTTTAGGGACATCAAAATTGCATTTAAAAAATTATTATAGTCAATAATAGTAGATAAGCAGGGGGAGTTCTACTTCACTCAAATCGATCTGCGCATGCGCGAGCGCGGGAGATTTAAATTTCTGCGCAGAAGTCAAGTATCAGAGATCTGCGTAGAAGTCAGAGATTTACGCATGCGCAAGATTCCAGAGATCCGCGCAGACATTATACAGGATTCAGCAGTGAGGATACTGTTTTTTAAATTTGGCAACACTGTTTTAAATTTTTCAACACTGTTTTTTATAATTTGGCAACACTGTATAATTAAAACTATAAAAGAAGTGGAACATGGATAAAAATTAGTCTTCGTCGAACTGCTGTTGAGTAAGGTTATTGAAAAATTATCTTTTTACTGGAGAGTAGCATATACAGAAAATCATTAAAAATGATTTCAAATAAAGAGATTGTGAATCTTTTAAGAAAAAACTATGAAATTTATAAGAATGATAAAAATCTAAATTTTAATGAATGTGAGCAATTGTGTAAACAGGGGTCGAAACACATACGGTTATTAAAAAAGAATTTGAGATGTAATAAACTTTGTACATCGAGAAAGAGTAACATTATTGCAACGATTGGGCTTACATGTTCAATCGTCAGAAAAATTAGAAATTTGCAGAAAAAGGGAGGGGGTGATATTTCAAAAGTTAAACAGCGAGATAGAATAAGATGGATAGATTTAGAAAATGCTTTTAATCATCGAATGAGAACAGGGGTAATAATTAATTCAACGCATAAAAATTTAACAGGTTTTTTCAAAGATTTAAAATCAATGGTGATTAGGAGATTAAACAATGCTTTAAAAGAATTGGAAAATTTAAATGTTAATTTTATATTTAAAGGAATTTTTAAACAATAGAAGATAAAAAAAGTAAATATTTTCAAACGAAAAATAAAATAATTACTAAAGTTACAAATATAAATGATTGGTTTAATAAAGAAGTATAAAAAATGTTAACTATAATTGACCATTTCGAACATGAAAAATCGGGTTGGACATTAAATGAAATATTAAATTTAACAGTAAATATAAATAGATACGCGCCATCATCAGCTGGTACTTATGTTAAAATGCCAAAATTTATAATAGATAAAAGAGCTGTAGTGAATGTAAAAAATGATGATGAGTTTTGCTTTTTATGGTCAGTAATGTCAGCTCTGCATCAGGTTGAAAAACATGCAGAGCGTACTACTGCTTATCCTGATTTTAGTAGTAAATTAAAATATGAAGGAATAGATTTCCCCATTAAATTACATGATATTCCTAAATTTGAAACATTAAATAATTTAACAATAAATGTGTACGAAGTAAAATCAAAAGAAATCACTCCAGTTTATTTAAGTAATAATCAGTCAGAGAAACCTACAATTAATTTATTAATGATTGAAAACACTAAAATAAAGGATAATTAAAAAATTTATCATTTTGCTTGGATAAGAAATATGTCCCGGTTAATAAAGTCACAATTAACAAAAGGTAATTGTAAAACTTTATTGTGTGATAGGTGTCTTTGCCATTTTATACATGAAAAATAATATAATAATCATAAAGAAGATTGTAAAAATTTGAATAAGTGTAGAGTTGTTTTACCGGAAGAAAAAGATAGTATTTATAAATTTAAAAATTAAAAAATAAAGAAAATGTACTTTTTGCAATATATGCTGATATTGAATGTTTGTTAGAGCCGGGTGTAAAGCAAAAACATGTTCCTACAAGCGTTGCATTCTATGTAAAATGTGATTTTAATGATTGGCTCTCAGAATTTAAATCTTATCGCGGACCAGACTGTATACATTGGTTTATTAAAGAATTGGAACAATTGTCACATACAGTAAATTCTTATTTTAAAAATATTATTCCAATGGAAACGTTAACTTTTGAACAACAGTTACAATATAATATGGCAACAGTCTGTCGTATTTGTGAAAAACCTTTTAAAGAAGAAGATAGTAAACATAGGGATCATTGTCATTTCACGGGAAAATTTAGGGGTGCAGCTCACCCAGGTTGTAATGTAAAGTATAAAGATTCTCATACAGTTCCAATAGATTTTTATATTTATCTGGTTATGATTCCCATTTTATTATTAAAGCTTTAGCAACTTAATTGAAAGGAAATGTTAGTTTATTATCAATAAATAAAGAAATAGTTATTTGTGTAACAAGGGCGCATCTATAGGGGAATCGAAACTTGTGTGAAGTTTCCCTAGATGCGCCCGTGTTCCACATTTAATTTTATATAATAACCTTGTGTCAAGAAATCTACTGAAAACGCTGTTTTTAGAGTTTTAGAGATTAAAATGAAGAGAATCCTACTTTTTATCACAGTTTAACCCCACCAGCAATGCCATTCAAGTACGCTTGCTGTTCTAACACGTGACGCGACAGCTGATATTTAGGTTGGCATGCGTGCTTGAATGGCGTTGCTGGTGGGGATAACTGTGATTAAAAGTAGGAATCTCCTCCTTTTAATCTCTAGAACTCTAAAAACGGACTTTTTAGTAGAGTTCTTGACGCAAGGTATTATATAAAATATATTTCAGTGCAAGATGTATATATATTTTTTTAAAAAATCCACATTTATTTGCTTTAATGTATGTAAAGCTTTTCGTCCATCTATGATGGACCTCTTCAGACAATTAATTACGAAACTGTAAATAAACAATATGAGAACATAAACATCGGTGTAACGTAATAAAATATAATGTGTTTAAATAAATAATATACAATTATCCATCTCTTCATAGACATGGCAGCCGCTGTACCGTATGTTTCTCTAACATCGCGAAAGTATCCACAGTTATCGTTGGGAAGGCTCATAATCCACATACTGGTGTCCTTTTTCTATTGCAACATCCATTGAAGCAAATAAATGTGGATTTTTTCAAAAAATATATATACATCTTGCACTACAATTATAAAAATCCAAACAACCTTAACATCTATATCTAAAAATATATTTCATTTACAAAAGAGTTTGAAGGTACAATAGTTAAACTTAGATTCATTGACTCATTTAGATTCATGTCAAGTAGTCTTGACAAACTAGCATCATATTTAAATAATGAGGAACAGAAAATTACTAGACAGTTTTGTAAAAATGAACAAGAATTTAATTTATTAACAAGAAAGGGGGTGTTTCCCTATGAATATATTGATAATTGGGATAAATTAAAAGAAAATAAATTACTAACAAAAGAATCTTTTTATTCAAAATTAAACAATTCTGGTATTTCGGAAAAAGATTATTAACGCGCGTGTAATGTTCGGGAAACCTTTAACTTACAAACTTTGGGTGAATATTCTGACCTATATTTTAAAACAGATGTTTTGCTTTTAGCAGACATCTTTGAAAATTTTAGAAAAACCTGTCTTTATACATATAAATTAGATCCACTACATTACTATACTGCGCCAGGACTGTCATTCGACGCTATGCTAAAATATACAGAAATAAAATTGAATAACAGATGTAGAAATGTTACTTTTTATGGAAAAAGGGATTAGGGAAGGGGTTTCTTAATGCTCTAATCGTTACGCAAAAGCTAATAATAGATTTATGGGGAATGATTTCAATCCTTCTGAACCAGAATCTTATATTATGTATCTGGATATTAATAACCTATATGGTAAAGCCATGAGCAACCATTTACCTTATGACAACTTTGAATGGGTTGACAACTTTTCTGAAATTGATTTTTTAAACATTTATGATGATTCAGAGAAAGGTTATATTCTTGAAGTAGATCTAGAATATCCGACTGAGATTCATAATTTGCATAAAGATCTACCAATATGTCCCGAACATTTTAAACCGCCAAATTCAAATTGTGAAAAATTAATTACAAGTTTATTACCGAAAAAAAAATATAGTTCATTATAGAAACTTAAAACAGTATATAGCATTAGGAATGAAATTAACACAAATACATAGAGTTTTAAAATTTAATCAAAAACCATCACTTAAACCATATATAGATTTAAATACTGAAATGAGAAAAAAATCAGCCAATGAATTTGAAAAGAATTTTTATAAATTAATGAATAATTCAGTATTTTGGGAAAACTATGGAAAATGTTAGAAACCATAAAGATGTTAGATTAGTAACAAAATGGAAGGGTAGATATGGAGCAAAAAATTTAATTGCACAACCAAATTTTAATAGTAGTACAGTTTTTGGGGAAAATATGGTTATTATAGAAATGGATAAATTGCATGTATTCTTTAATAAACCAATTTATTTAGGGGTTTCGATCTTGAACATTTCAAAAATAATAATTTATGATTTTCATTATAATTACATTAAAAACACGTTTGGTGAGATTGCAAAGTTACTCTACACTGACACAGATAGTTTAATTTATCATTTTACAGTACCGAATATTTATGACTATATAAAAAGAGATTTGCATCAATTTGATACATCAGACTATCTTAAAAATAATGTTTACGTAATACCGCTTGCAAATAAAAAAGTTTTAGGTCTCATGAAAGATGAATGTAATGGTAAAATTGTATCCGAATTCGTAGGTTTAAGATCAAAATTATATTGTTACAAGTTATGGGTTGAAGATAACGCTGAAAAGAAAGCAAAAGGAGTAAAAGGCTCGACTTTAAAAACTAAAACATTTGATGATTATAAGCGTACTCTTTTTTCTTATAAAACTATTGTTAGACCTCAACATCTCATACGAAGTCGAAAACATGAAGTAAATACTATTAAACAAGACAAAATTGCTCTTAGCTGGCAAGACGATAAAAGGGTCTTGAGTCCAGGTAAAACTGTTACCCTTTCATGGGGTTATAAAAAACAAGAACCTATGGAAGTGGACGATGTACAAATTTAGAAATGTAAATAAATTTAAAAACATTATTAAAAAATATATTTTTTCATTCTTATAAATCTCATAATTTTTTCATGCTGTATATTAAGAAAAATACAGCGATGCTATATCTCCAAGTAAAAAAAGAATATTTTACAATTTGTAAGCAACAACACAGTCTTATGCTTTTATCAAGAAAAAAGCTAAAACATTACACTGGAGCTACATCTTAAATATAAAACCTTATACTTGAACCTGAAAGGGAAAATCTTAGCACCATAGAAAATCGACATAATCCTACAGAAAATCTAACCTCTTCAGACAACTCTCAACTCCAGAAAGAATACTATTAAGGATCAGAGGTGTATAGAGAAGAAAGGATCAACAGAATACATTTTTAAAAAATCATAAACTAATATGTAAAATAAAGCAAAATTTTTTTCACACTTAGACGCCAAAACCTACACATACATACATACACATACTGAAACCAACACAGATTATGTAATGCTGAATTAATTAATAAAAAAAATTTATATTGTATATACCTTGTTTTTTAATCTCCCTTCAAATAATGTTTAAAAGAATAAGAAGTGTATAAACCTATAATAAAAGCTTCTAAAGCGTTGAAATACTCTCAGAATTCAAAAAATAAATGATAATTTCTAATAAAATTAATAATATTAATATTTTTACCATTTTAATTAAATTATAATTTTCAACAAAAATAACATTTTTTCATTTATAAATAAATTAAGATCTAGAAGGATTATTAATAATAATAAGAATTGTACTTTTACATAACACTTGCTTATTTGAATAGAATAACGTACTCTTAAAATCTGAATAAGTGGATTTTCCACTTTTTTTCATGAGGTCATATACTTTAATTAGATCATTTGATAAGGAATATCATTTATAGCATGTGAGATTTGAATTGATGGAGATTCAAATATCAGAGATCTACACAGACGTTTATCAACATACATACAAAATCTACTTTAGAGTTTACAATAATTATTCTTAAACAAAAGCCGTCGAAATGCTTCTCTTTCTATAAACATATAAACTTTCTATGGAATGTACCATTTAATGATAGAAGTAAAATCCTTCAAAGTAATAACCAATGTTTTAATAAACAAAAAGTTTTGACAGAAGTAAGCAATAAACTCTATTCTTAATAAATTGAGAAATAAAATGTATGATTTTTAAACTTTCACATAAATCTGTACTGGAATGTACTATAAGAATAAGATAGCCAAAACATGCAATGGAATCTGGGACCGGAAAACACGATTGTGCAACACCTCTTTTAATTTCTTTATTCTAATTAGACTTATTCTTTCTCACGATTAAAATTAATTCTTAAAAAACAAAAGCAATAAATTATGATAAAGTATTGACAAATTCTTAGAAATCGGAGAGCATTATCTAAATATATATGAGAGAGTATACACGTTGAAACTTGTCAAATGTTGACCTTGCAAATTCCTTTCTGATGACCTAAGAGAAACGTTGAAACTGGTCAATGGTTGACCTTGAAAATTCCTTTCTAATGACGTAAGAGACACGTTGAAACTTATCAATGGTTGACCTTGCAAATTCCTTTCTGATGACGTAAGAGACACGTTGAAACTTGTCAAGGGTTGACCTTGCAAATTCCAATCTGATGACGTAATAACATACACGTGTTAAGCGTTGACCTCGACAACTGTATCAAAGTCGCATTCTTCAAATTTCTAAATTTAAACTTAACATTATCTTATTATCACATGGTTTAAGCCTTACGTCATCAGAAAGGAATTTGCAAGGTGAACCATTGATAAGTTTCAACGTGTCTCTTACGTCATTAGAAAGAAATTTTCAAGGTCAACCATTCACCAGTAATATTATTAATTTTATTAGAACTCTCTCCATATCTCTTTCTATCTCATAATTTCTCTCCGTATATCTCACTGACTCTCTCTACTTCTCCGTTCATCTCATAGACACACTATCTGCTCTTTCTCACATGTGGTCTCTCTCTCTCTCTCTCTCTCTCTCTCTTTCTCTCTCTCTATTTTATCAGTCATTCTCTTTATACTTTTATACACTTCTTTTACTCTTAAACATTATTTGAAGGGAGATTAAAAAACAAGGTATATACAATATAAATTTTTTTTATTAATTAATTCAGCATTACATAATCTGTGTTGGTTTCAGTATGTGTATGTGTGTATGTGTAGGTTTTGGCGTCTAACTGTGAAAAAAATTTTGCTTTATTTTACATATTAGTTTATGATTTTTTAAAAATGTATTCTGTTGTTCCTTTCTTCTCTATACACCTCTGATCCTTAATAGTATTCTTTCTGGAGTTGAGAGTTGACTGAAGAGGTTAGATTTCCTGTAGGATTATGTCGATTTTCTATGGTGCTAAGATTTTCCCTTTCAGGTTTAAGCGTAAGGTTTTATATTTAAGATGTAGCTCCAGTGTAATGTTTTAGCTTTTTTCTTGATAAAAAGCACAAGACTGTGTTGTTGCTTACAAACTGTAAAATATTGTTCTTTTACTTGGAGATATAGCATCGCTGCATTTTTCTTAATATACAGCATGCAAAAATTATGAAATTAATAAGAATGAAAAAATATATTTTTTATCCCACAGGCACAAACATGGCGCTTTTAGATGCCTGTAGGCAGGGTCTAAACGCATTCATTTGTTCGACCGGGTAAAAATGGCTTCCATTTTTTCCCTAGGGAAAAAATGAACAGCTGATCCATGCATTTTTTTCACCACAGGGCAAAAATGGCTGCCATTTTTATACGGTCAAACAAGTGAATGCATTTAGACCCTAACCTACAAACATTTAAAAGCACCAAAAGTTTGTTTCTTTATAACCCCATGGAAGGGTAACAGTTTTACCTGGACTCAAGACTCTTTTATCGTCTTGCCAGCTAAGAGCAATTTTGTCTTGTTTAATAGTATTTACTTCATGTTTTCGACTTCGTATGAGATGTTGAGGTCTAACAATAGTTTTATAAGAAAAAAGAGTACGCTTATAATCATCAAATGTTATAGTTTTTAAAGTCGAGCCTTGTACTACTTTTGCTTTCTTTTCAGCGTTATCTTTACCCCATAACTTGTAACATAACTCTTTTTATATAGTCATAAATATTCGGTACTGTAAAATGATAAATTAAACTATTTGTGTCTGTGTAGAGTAACTTTGCAATCTCACTAAACGAGTTTTTAATGTAATTATAATGAAAATCATAAATTATTATTTTTGAAATGTCCAAGATCGAAAACCCTACATAAATTGGTTTATTAAAGAATACATGCTATTTATCCATTTCTGTAATAACCATATTTTCCCCAAAAACTGTACTACTATTAAAATTTGGTTGTGCAATTAAATTTTTTTCTCCATATCTACCCTCCCATTTTGTTACTAATCTAACATTTTTATGGTTTCTAACATTTTCCATAGTTTTCCCAAATACTGAATTATTCATTAATTTTTAAAAAATCTTTTCAAATTCATTGGCTGATGTTTTTCTCATTTCAGTATTTAAATCTATATATGGTTTAAGCCATGGTTTTTTGATTAAATTTTAAAACTCTATGTATTTGTGTTAATTTCATTCCTAATGCTATATACTGTTTTAAGTTTCTATAATGAACTATATATTTTTTTTCGGTAATAAACTTGTAATTAATTTTTCACAATTTGAATTTGGCGGTTTAAAATGTTTGGGACATTTTGGTAGATCTTTATGCAAATCATGAATCTCAGTCGGATATTCTAGATCTACTTCAAGAATATAACCTTTCTCTGAATCATCATAAATGTTTAAAAAATCAATTTCAGAAAAGTTTTCAACCCATTCAAAGTTGTCATAAGGTAAATGGTTGCTCATGGCTTTACCATATTGGTTATTAATATCCAGATACATGATATAAGATTCTGGTTCAGAAGGATTGAAATCATTCCCCATAAATCTATTATTAGCTTTCGCGAAACGATTAGAGCATTGAGAAACCCCTCCCCTAATCCCTTTTTCCATAAAAAGTAACATTTCTACATCTGTTATTCAATTTTATTTCTGCATATTTCAGCATAGCGTCGAATGACAGTCCTGGCGCAGTATAGTAATGTAGTGGATCTAATTTATATGTATAAAGACAGGTTTTTCTAAAATTTTTAATGATGGCTGCTAAAAGCAAAACATCTGTTTTCAAATATAGGTCAGAATATTCACTCAAAGTTTTTTTTTATTGCATGATGCAATAAATCACGAACATAAAATTCCTTAGATAAAATACCTACCTCAGTATTGCTGAAACAAAGAGACGCGTGTCGAACCTTGCGTAATCGCGAAACATGATACTTACCCCTTAGTAACAAGCTTTTCAAAATTTCATTGACATCTTACGATTTTTAAAAATTTTGTCGGACATATTAGATCCGCCATTTTGAATTTTAGAAATTTGACTTCAAATTCGTATTTAGCGACCCGAAAAACCTACTAGTACCAAGTTTGATAAAAATTGAATAATTGGAAGTGGCTGCACAGTTTGAGCCCACTTTATGATATATTTCAGCAGCACAGTCAAGGGGTTAAACATCACTAAGTTCTGATTAATAGGTCACAAAGTAGTCTTAAATATGACAATAAGTGCGTTTTTGAATAAGTATCTACAAAACAGATAGATTTGATATGACGAAAAATCGCAATTGACATTTTTACCTTTAAAATATAATCTAACATTTGCTTCTTGTGGTGAATATATTTTATTATTTGCAAGACTGCAAGAGTCTTGCAAGACTTGAGGATAAAGGCTTGTTTTTGGTCTTGGTCTTGCAGACTGATTCTTGGTCTTGGTCTTGCAAGCATAAGCCTGGTCTTGGTCTTGGTCTTGGTCTTGCAAAATGTGCAAGACCAAGACCAAGACTGCAAGACCAAGACCAATTTTGCTCATCACTAGTTAAAATACAACTTTGAAATTTTTCAAAGTTTTCACATTATTACGGAAATCTTTATAAACAAGTTTTTTTATTCATATATTGATTTAAGTACCTATTTATTTATATAAGCTCGTTTGTAATAATTGATAACTGTTTTAGAAACTGAATCAGTCAACGATGCAAAACTCCAGTTGCAAATAGATGAAAAATCTATTATAAGCGAACACGAAATAAAAATGGACGACTCTTGGCAAACGACTATAGGCAAATTTCAGTTTACAATTGAAGAACTTACGGAGCAATTACAGTATATTTACAAACTTTTAAAGGTACACATTTTTAAACTTTCTTACAATGAAATGTCTCATAAATAATAATTTATTATTTAAAAACAAAACAATATTTATCAGTTTCTGCAACCACAAATTTTAAGAGGTTACACACAGTTAGGAGGCCAAAAAAATCGATTTTTTAATAATTTTTCCTTAAAGGACTTTTTATTTTTTAAATATAAAATTCTTTCCACATATTATGGCATCTTTTAGTTGTATTTTACCATTTTTCATTTATAAAAATAATCATTTTTAATAGCGCTATACCTTATTTTCGGTAGATCCTCAAAAGCTTGTTTTGACTACAATAAAAATAGTTAAAAAAATTAAGAATGTAGTTGGTGGAATAAGATTTTTTAATTGATTTGACTAAATTCAAAGAGGTTAAAATAACTAAGATTTAAGTAGTAAAGTCTACTACTTAAAGTAATTTAATAGGCTTTAAGAACTTTTTTGTAGTACAGTCAACAAATTCTACTACTTAAAGTAATTCGATAGGCTTTAAGAACTATTTTGTTGTGTAATCAACAAATATTTTGCGATTGAAACTACTACTTTAGTAGTATAGCAAAGAGAGAACCAGCGCACAGTTCCGATTTTCGCCACCAGGTGGCGTCCTAGTCAGTTACCTGCAGTGTATTTTTAGCGGTTTTGTTGATAAATTACCGTCGGTCGGTAATGCAGATTTCGCGCGTGTTACCTTGTGTCGGTAATGTTACCCCTCGAGCGGTAACCGGTCTGAAGGTAAGTTATGGATTTATAGATCAACATGCGAGTGGCGCGAAAGAAGTCTAGCTTAAAAGAGAAAGCTGCGCTACATCTATGCGCGTTCGATCTTCTGAGCCTGTTTAAATTTGTAAATCTGCGATCAACATTTGAGTGGCGCGAAAGAAGCCTAGCCTAAAAGAGAAAGGTGCGCTACATCTGTGCGCGTTCGATCTCCTGAGTCTGTTTAAATGTGTAAATCTGTGTAAGGGTAGGTTCGAGCGCGCGTTTTTTGAGAATGTATGTATCGGTGTAAATGACTTTATAAAGAGCTCAAGGGATGCAAGGTGCATAACATCACCAAGCTACTCAACAAGAAGGATCTCCAGGCCACTAGTCACCCCGAAGGAAGCAGAATGGACCAGAACCAGCATCAGCCGAAGCCTTGGTGGGAATTGGTGGAGCCCCAGGACGTTGCAGAGCCTGAGAACGTGGCGGTGGCTCAGGAAGTGTACGAAGAGAGAGAAGAGGTGAAGAGAGACTACACTCCTTTGGATAGTGATGAGGAGAATTTGGTTATCGATGAGTCAAGTCTCATCGCAATGGAACCTGGATTCTACGTGGAGGGGGCTCGATTATCTTTAACTACAAGTAGTGGAAGTCTGTTCCTAGACCGGAAGCATGAGCAGAATAAGATTGCCTCATCGGAGATCCAGGAACTGCATTCAGTGAAGGAGGAAGTGGACAGTGAGGCTGAAACACTGTTCTATGAGCCCATGGATGATGTGGAGGGGGTGTGTGTGGCGGACGGCAACGAAGAGAGCGTTAGCATAGCACCTGGATTCTACTTGCTGAGTGAACCACTATCCCCATCTCCTAGTCGGCCACCATCTCCAACTCCTAGTAATGGAGACTTAGGATGTGATAGAGGTGAGGAGGCGTCAGCCAACCATGCGGCCAACCATGCTGTCCAAGAGGAAGAGGAAGAGGAAAGGGATCCAAACATCCTAACATTTTTCAACGTTCCCGTATCATGTTAGGAAATTGAGAAACTGTTTGGTCTTCCCTTGGAGGATTTTGTGAACATGAATCCACAAGAGGTAAATGTCACATTATTTTTAATACATTATACATGTATTCTTTTCTTATTTTAACACATTGTACATATATTAATTTATTAAATTGTTTCAGCTAGCGCATTTGTTTATGGCGAGGTTGCAAAGGTGCAATGCGCGGCGTACCGTAGCCACTCAGACTGATGATAGTGCTGAGAATTGTAAGAAATGTGAGCGATGTTAACGTCGGCAGCAACGTCATCGTCATCGTCATAGAAACTGTAGCCACCACCGCCACTGTCAACGTCATTGCTGTCGAAATCGTCATCGCCACCATCACTGTCATCGACATAGACGGTGTCACAGACATCGTCATGAAAATTGTAAAAATTATTTACACTTTTACGCAAACATTAACACTTTATCACTTTCACACGCATTTATACACACCTACAGAATTTGTATATATGTTTATGTAAATTAATAAAAAAAGGAATAAATTACTAAAAAAGAAAAAAAAAGGAATACTCACATAGTTATTTTTGATTAGATACCCTTATATGCATAGATGTAGTTAGTAACAACTTTTGTGAATAATAAGTTTAGTATTCGTTGTTGTTCACTATTACTTCGTTGGTGTACTACTTTGTGTTGGTAATGCAGATTTCAGTAGGTAAAATATTGATCACTGAGTGATAGATCATTGGAAATATTGCTTCAAAGTTCCACTTTTTCACAACTATGGCGCTGAATAGTCTTGTCGTCTGCTTTCCATATGTATGTTAATTATTATTAATATATACATTTATTTAAATAAGTTAGTAACATAAAAGTTATTCATAAAAAATTTATGATTTTATGAAATTTAACTTTCTATTAAAAAAAAGGTATTTAAAAATAACAATTTTTCATGCTAAAGGAAACAACCAATGAGCAGTCAGATAGAGTCACATATGTTGGCTCTACTGTCATATATGCTCTAATTCGGTTATATCTAAACTCAAATTCAAATCAAAATGAAGTTGTATATTTTAAAAGTTTAATTTATATGAATTTTGTTTAATAAAAAATAAATCAATTGCTAAAAAGAAAAATTAAAAAATGAAAAGAGGGCGCTAGGGGTAGCATTTTTCTAGGATGAGTCATCAAATGTGACTAATAGTTCTCTAACGTTTGATCAGTACAAGTGAACACCGTTTTCGCGTCTAAGTATTTTAAAGAATTTTTAGTTAAAGACTAAATATTTTAAATTATGTATCTTAGTGCAAAGGAAAGTTATTTAAAGGACCCCAGGAGAAAAGTAATGAAATTAAAAGTTCCGCATTTTTACTTTGAAGAAACGTGGAGAAGACAGACGATTCCTGCTTTTCTTCTCGATGTAAGTACAGTTTTTTCTCTTTTCTTTTTAAATTTTGAAATATACACACATATACACACACACACACATACTATTAAACAATATATTTTGATTTACACAGATTGGTTTAAAAGTTACTGAAGTGAGACGTGAAATACTGGCTCAGCCGCCAATCATAGAAACACGAGAATTAGAAATCGAAGCAGGAACAGGAACAACACTAACAATGACAGCAGCAACATCAAGAATAACAGAAAAACAAATAACAACAACAGAAATAGCACAAAAACCACAAACATCTAGTGAAACACAGAAACAAATAACAACAACAGAAATAGCACAAAAACCACAAACATCTAGTGAAACACAAAAACAAATAACAAGAACAAAAACTGTACCGAAACGAATAGCATAAAAACCACAAACATCTAGTGAAACACAAAAACAAATAACAAGAACAAAAACTGTACCGAAACGAATAGCACAAAAACCACAAACATTTAGTGAAACACAAAAACAAATAACAAGAACAAAAACTGTACCGAAACCAATAGCACAAAAACCACAAACATCATGTGAAACACAAAAACAAATAACAAGAACACCCAAACCAATAACACAAAAACCTCTGAAACCAACAACACAAAACAGAAGAAAAACAATTCTACTAGAAACCCCACCACCACCACCACCACCAGTAGCACCAAGAACGAGAATTCCTAAATCGGAATCATTAACTCATGGGAAAAGAAAGGTATAATTTTATAATTTAATTTTAATCTAATTCATTTTATTCAGAAATATTTTTAATATTAATGGGTTTCTTTATTTCACAGAGAGAATCAAGGAGTCATTCTGGAGATAAAAGAAGACCCTCAACATCACGAGAGATGTCCAGAGGACCGTCGTCATCGCGAAGGATGTCCAGAGGACCCTCGTCATCACGAAGGATGTCCAGAGAACAATCGTCATCGCGAGCAAGGTTGAGAAGACCTTCAACGGAAGCAAGAAGGCGATATGATCATAAGGATCAATATAAAAATTATCGCTATTCACGCGGAGAAAAAAGAAAGGTAATATTTTTTAATTAAATTAAAGTATAGCAATTATTATTATTATTTTAAAAAGTTAAATTTAATTAAAGTATAGCAATTATTATTATTATTTTAAAAAGTTAAATATTGTTGCTTTTGATTTTTTTGATATAGAAATTTTAATAAAAAGATTTACTTTATAGAGCGAATCAGGGAGCTCATCTCAGGGGAAAAGATTTAAAACAGAAAAAACCATAGATTCAACAACAGCAGGAAGGACAGCACAAACGACAACACAAACGACAGCACAAACCACATCACAAACGACAGCAGAAACGACAGCAGAAACAAAATCAGATTGAAAATAGTGTACAGAGAGTTACTGAGTATCAACGAATTCGAACACCATCTCCAATGTTGTCACCCATAGCATTACAGTCCTGTGATAAAACCAACTTACCATTAGGAGAAAAAAAAACTTCTCTCCACTGACGATATTCTAGAAATTTTTCCGTTTGATTAAATTTTTTTCTCAATGTATTCAATTCAATAATTTTTATAATTTTAGACTTAGAATAGTATAATTTTTAATATACTTCTTATATATTTATATTGTATATTGTAATGTATATAGTATGTAATATATTTCTAATGTTTACCAATATTTTGTATAATGTTGCCCAATAATTGCCATATTGTGTAATAATTATCATATTGACTTTTAATGACTTTTTAATTACTTTTTAATGACTTTTAATGACTTTTTACTTTTAATGACTTTTTAATGACTTTTTAATTACTTTTTAATGACTTTTTAATGACTTTTTAATTACTTAATAATAATATAATAGTATAGTAAGGAGAGGTATGTAATTGAAAATACAAACAATTCAATTTATAAATACATTTATTTATTCAAAACAAAATTTTGATTGCCCATAGTAGTTTTTGAGATTATCAGTAGAATTATTACTAGTTACAGTAGAGTACTCCTTAATTAAATCAATTTCATCAACACCCATAGGCACACTTTTTTCAATACATCTATTAAGAGGATTAAGAAACCAATTTCTTAACATTAAAGCATTATTTACTGCACAATTACTTCTAAATAAAGTATGATGTGTACATATATGAACTGATGATTTCACAAGTTTTTTAAATGAAGGACAATTAATATCTTCTAGATTAACAACATTATCAATATATCGCTCAAGATATCTCTTCTTCTCTAAACCTTTAACATACACTGCCCGTGCTCCAGATAATTGCACATGAAGTATAAGTTGTAATTCTTCATAAGAAATATCTCCAGATGTCCATTTGATACCATGATAGTTGTGCATTAACCATAGATTTTCACTCTTATATCTTCCAGGAAGTGAACTCCAGCTGCAGGGTGGTTCGAACAAGAACACCATAGGTTGAGCATCTTCTTCTAGAGGTAATATCACCAGCTCCTTGAAGATGAATTCATTGTATGGTTTTTTGAAGCCTTGAACGTCTACTATGAACTCCATCTTCGAACAGAAATAAAAATTCTACTCTGGAACACTACTTATATACCCTAGAGTCACACCCCTCCACTTTTTTACAGCTTCTTGACAATACCGCTGATTGGCTTATATTGCACAATGCGGTCATGGATGACTAAGCAGTATGCAGTTGTCTCCTCAGGTATATTACTTCTGGTTTCAAATTCCAAACGTACATCGACTGATGTCTGCTTTAGGAACTCGTTTTGTTTTGATCAGTCAATAACAATTAAAGGTGCAAATGATTTAAAAGTTGATCTACTTAGTATAGGTTCGGAATCTCTTCCATAGTAAGATGATTGAAAATTAGCATACATATCATATAATACAGAATACTGATTATGAGTATAGTGTATATTCAAATTTCCATATGGATAAGATTGTGAATTTAAAAACAATTTTACATTTATGAGATCACAATGATCAAAAAGACATGCAGACACTTCCATTTTATTTTTTCTTTTAGTTTGAAATCCAACAATAACATATCTTGGTTTCTCTAATTGTGTTGAAGATTTAATTTGCCACATAACTTTTGTACTTAAAGGAAGCAATGGATACTCATACATTTCCCATGATCTAAAACTCATTGAAATTAATGGATCTTTCTCAATAAATTTCAATAATTTAATTTTATTATTGTCAAATGGTATTACATATGGTACCATCCATTCAATATTATGAATCACAAATTTAAATCCAGGAATAAGTGGTCCATTGAAAATAGTAGAATCATAATCATTACGCGATCTTATTAAAATAAGTTCATGTTTAGCATTCGTAACAATTTTCTTATAATCTTCAGCAAAACCAAAAATCATACTCAAAGGTATTATTACATCAAAATAATTATTTACCATTAGCACTCTTGAATTTGCTTCAAATTTCACAAATCCGGCATTTTCTGTACGATTAAATTGAAATGGTGTTAAAGATACTAAATTTTTCATAGTTGTAGTGTGTCCAACATACTTGCATCGATCAATCTTAATACCATTTAATTCATAACGAATTTCATCAAACAAATAAGCTATAGCATTATTTGTAAGTTCAACATTCTCTGTGAGAACGGTTCCATCATCTTTACATAACTTTCCAAATATTTGTAATGAACTGTTACTTGGTAAAATAGACAAATCTTGATTTTGTATTACAATACGGATTTTATCACTATTATTAAAAATTGATGATGCATATGGTTGATGACTATGAATCTCATACTTGGCAATGGATTCATCAAAATTCACTGCAGTTGGAATGCTGAGAATATCTTCTATTTTTCTTATAACAGCTACACATAAAAAATAGAAAAATTTGATCTTTTTTCTTCCTCTTGCTTTTTCTTATTTTTGAATTTTCACTTGTAGACCGAGTTGTTTCAGGAACTCTCGATTCTAAGGTGTTAACACCTTCCGAGTAACATTCACACTGACCTTCTTTGAACATGTCGGTTGACTTTTATAACTACTGCCAACTTTTTTTGTTGATTACAAATGATACCCATTACACTGACTTTATATGTAAACGTATTGTTATTGTTTCTCCTCTAAAATTAACCACGTCACCGTCCTGATCTACTAAGCGAAGTTGAATATTATATATTGTCTTCACGGCGATTGGAAGGTAAATGATTCGAGTTGGAACTTCAGTGATCTTATATCCCGGTGGAACGACAGGAAAGAATTCATGTATAGTATGAACTTTTTGATTATTTATATATGCTCCAGTTGTAATATTACATTCAACATGTAGAGTATTCACTTTTAATATAGAAACAGGTAAATCAGATTCATGACTTTCCTCAGCTTTCAGTTGACGAGGAGCAAATCCTAATAATTTACCAATAGAATCTGTCAGATGAAAGTTTATGTCACGATTTGATTTGATGTGACAACCTAATGTATTATTATTAGGTTTAATAGTTAATGTAAACTTATTTGGCAATTTTGCTTTAATATATGATTCAATATCTTTAATTTCATAACTACCTGTTGGTATAGTCACTACAAAATTATCTATGTAAAACTTATTGCAACCTTTATCAATGTTGGGAATTGAATTAAATGTAAACAGATCAACAAGTCCAAGTACATAATTTTTGTCTTGTGAGAGCTCAATTGGTGGGAAATAAGTAGTTTCGAGAACTGATGAGTTTCCCGTTAACGTTAAAGTAAATGAGTCATTCATGATTGACATCTGTTTTCATACTGATGATAACAACTTTATTACTTGCCCTTATATAGACTAAAACTGTTTGTAATATTAAGTTGATCACATAGAAACTTTAAACATAAATGTTCACATATAAATGTATCAAACTTTTGATATCTCTCATGATTATATTTTATACAGCTACCAACACCTAAATAGACAATGAGATCTGATGGTGGTGAAAGATTCCCAAAACTATCAAAGTATTGAGTTTTATTGTTAATCTTTTTATATGCTACCCAATGAGTTCCAGGACCTTCCTTATCATCAAGATTAATAATTGCTGATTCATATTTATGAGGTCCTGTAATAGGTAATTCATTTCGCATGAATACTCCACGAAAATGAGGTATACTCATAATTTTAGCATATTTAAATAGATCAAAGTCAGTTAGTGCACGGTGAGGTAGCTTCAAAATTAGTTTTTTTTAATTCCTTTTCTTATTTGTCAATCCTTTCCCTTTATACGGTTGAATATAAAGACCAAGTCCTTGTCGATAAGGTTTTAAGTGTAAACCTTTTCCCAAGACAATAGCCTCCATTGTTTGATTATGTCGTTGAGCTTCTGAAAGTTGTTTCTTAGCTGCATTAGCATCATTTACAGCTTTTACTATACCACCAACCCCTCCACTAAGAGCTCCAAGAGCACTAAGTCCAGCAAAAATTGGAATAAGTGGTAAAATACCACCAACTTTTGATGGTACAGAAAGAATTCTAGGTGTTGAAAGTTTAGATTTACCACCAAACTTTTTTATAACCTTCTTTGCACCAATCATAGCAGTTTTAATAGTATCTAAAGAATTACCGTTTGATTTCATACATTTTTCAGCAGCATGAACAACTTTATTTAATGTAACTCTTTTTTTTTCTGGGAAACTCTCTTCTTCTTCCTCTGTTTTTTATTCTTTTTTTCATCTTTTTCTTGGTATTATCATCAATTTTTTACACCATACCGAATTTAGATTTAACTTTCATTATATTAGTAACAGCTAATGCAGCAGCTTTTTCACTAATACTAGCGTCCTTGGAGAGAACACGTTGCCAAGCCTTTTCAGCTAATATTTTATCTGCAGAATTTCTTGCTTCTATATTTTCCTTTTCTTTTGAATATGCAATATCATGTGCCTTACAAGCTGCATCCAAAGAATTTACACCTGGATCACCACGAGCTAAACGTTTTTTTAATTTTGTACCAGGTCCACAATATTGGTATCCAGGAATATGTAACTCAATTGGTAATTTATTTATTATATTATTAAGAAAACCTTGACCAGTGTGAGATTTATTTTTCTTCACTTTTTCATGAATGTCCATTCTTCACTCGACGATGGTTTACAACCGACTGATGGAAATAGATTATAAAAGTGTGATATATATAGTTTTTTTCTCAGTCGAGTCCAAGATACAGTTCAAGGTACAAGCTAATCAGCTCCCGATTGTAAATGTTGATAATCTCATTTAATCCAATAATAATAATGAGGTTAAGCGCCATGGAAATCTGTTTTCAAATAGTATTCGCGCAGCTTTTTGCGGTCCATCAAATTGTGGAAAAACAAATGCTCTTCTTTCTCTGATTATACATCCGAATGGCTTGAGCTTTAAGAATATTTATTTATACTCAAAGTCATTACAACAGCCTAAATATAAATTTCTAGAAAAAGTATTGAGTAAAGTTGATGAAATCGAATACTTTCCATATAGTGAGCATGAGGAAGTGGTTTCGCCTAAAGATGCTAAACCAAATTCAATCTTTATTTTTGATGATATTGCTTGTGAGAAATAGGACAATGTAAGAGCCTTTTTTTGTATGGGTAGACATGTTAACGTTGATAGTTTTTATCTGTGTCAAACATATGCTCATATTCCTAAACATTTAGTTAGAGATAATGTTAACTTACTTGTGCTTTTTAAACAGGATGATAGAAACATTAAGCATGTTTATTATGATCATGTAAATACTGATATGACGTACAATCAATTTCGAGATTTATGTTCTACATGTTCGAATTCTGATAGATATGGATTTGTAGTTATTGACAAAGATAGAAATTTGAATGATGGAAGATATAGAAAAGGATTTGACTGCTTCATTTATTTATAAATAATATATGTTTGCAGAGAAATACATTAGTACAATCTTAGACTTCAATACATAAAAATGTTTAGAAAAAAATTAGAAACACTTCATCAGGTTGTGAAGGCAGGTGAAGCTATTCGACGAAAACATCAAATACTTAAAAGCGGTAGAGAAAATGCTGAAAATATGTTAAGAGAAATTTTTCAACCATTAGTTACTCCATTAGAAAATTTGGTTGCTGTAACTCATACACCTGTCAAAGTTAAAAATGTTAGGAAAAAAAAAGAAAAAGAAGAAGACTATGATGCATCTTTTAAGACTGCCATTAGTAAAACTGTGCCATTTGAATTATCCCAAAAAGATTTCTATGATGCTTTTAGTGAAGAATCTAATATGCATAAAATTAAAAATGAAAATTTGTTTAATGAATCAGAGAATCACGTGGATTTCTATGATGCTTTTAGTAAAGAATCTAATGTGCATAATATTAAGAATGAAAATTTGTTTAATGAATCAAAGAATCAAGAGTCTAATGATATTACTTTCGAAAAAGATAATATATCTAATACAGATGCAACGGATGAAGAATCTTATAAATTAACAAATAAATTTATACAAATGTTGAATAAAAACAGAAAGGAGTATTTGGATATGGTATATGGAGTACGCAAACTCCCTGACGGTACATTCATAATTGGTGATACAAAAATTGATTTTGAAGGTCCATACATTAATTTAGTTGGAAAGAAAAAATATTCAAAAACACGTGGATTACTGGAACTTCTATTCAGACAAAAACCAGATCAAGCTTCCATAAGTTCAAATGACTTAGCAAACTATAAGGAAATTGTTTCTACTACTAATGCACATAAAAAGAGTTACAGTCCAAGCAAACCAATGCGCATTAACAAGAATTCTAAATATACTAATGCTATTGCAAAGCTTTTCACAAAAACAGGAAATTCTTTACAGAAAAAGAGTCGTTTACCGCAATCTATGATTGTGAAAAGAGAAACTTATACAGACTATATTTATTGGGATGATCCAAACGAGCTTGTAGACCGTTTACGTTTACTGATAGCATCACAACAGGCTGGTAATCCTAGTCATAATAATGAAATTATGTCAATCATTGAGGAATTACGTGAAGCTCAAATCATATATTAATAGTACACTAGAAAATTGAGATCAGTATCTTGTTGATCATTGATGTATTCAGATGTTTAAAAAACTCTTTGAAAATGAATGATAAAAAATTAGTAGTAGTCACAGAATTACATAAACAAGCTAGGCGAAATTATCAACGTCGTAAGGTACAAATACGGGGGATGGATGAAACATGGCAAGCAGATTTAGTTTAGTATAATAACAAAAAACATCGTACTATTGGCATGAAGCCAAAAGATGTCAAAAAAAAGATAAAAGTATGCTGTTAAAACGTATATCTAAACAAAGGAAAATTTCAGTTAAGAAAATAAAATTCAAAGTTGGTGATCGAGTTCGTGTAAGCAAGTATAAGAATGTTTTCAATAAAGGATATACACCCAACTGGACAACTGAAATATTTACTATCACTGCAGTTAAATCAACAAACCCAGTAACGTATAAACTAAAGGATTATCAGGATCAACCCATCGAAGGCGGCTTCTACGAAGAAGAAATCTCTAAAGTGAAATATCCCGATGTCTATCTCGAAGAAATAGTTCTCAAACAACATCATGATAAAGTCTATGTAAAATGGCTTGGATTTGACAACTCACATAATAGTTGGATACAAAAATCAGAAATGTAAGCATTCAGCAAATGTTAAAGTTAAATTTTAAATAAGTTAAAGTTAACTTTTGGAAAAGTTAAAGTTAACTTTTAAAAACGTTAAAGTTAACTTTTGGAAAAGTTAAAGTTAACATTCCAGAAAGTTAAATTAAGTAAATATGTAATGATTTAATTTTTCTTATTTATTTATTAGATTTAAATTTATATTATACTTAGAAAAAATATTATTGTTTTAATTTAAAATGTATACAAGATAAGGTAGTAATAAATAAAGTAATACCAATTTTAAATATAAAATATTGTTTATTTTTTTAAAACCTCATTCATATGGATAGGTTATATGATATAATTATATATACACTAATACAATTCATTTACTTTTTTATAATTTTATAATGACCCCAAGCAAGGGTATCGGTACTTTTAGGCAATAAGTAGCGTTTATCATCAAAGGGACTTAATGCTATTTTAAATTGCTTTACAGTTTCTACTTGATGTAGTCGAGATCTAATTATATGTTGCGTTCTCGTTTGAATTCTAGATTTCTGCAAACATTCCACATAATCATCAAAGTTAATAGTTTTATACACCACACCTGCTTTTACACCTTTAGCTTTTTTTACAAAATCTTGTCCGTTAACTCGAATGCTATACATTTTACTTCTCAGACCAACAAATTCAGTAATTATCTCTCCATTACATTCATCTTTCATTAATCCCACTTTTTTCTTGTTGACTTGAGGAATATTATACACATTATCTTTCGCATAATCTGAAGTGTCAAACTTGTGAATATCATCATTCATATCACTATAAATATCTCTACACTTTAATTCATAAATGAAACTATCAGTATCAGTGTACAACAACTTACAATTTTTACCATATTTTTTTAACATAAATTCATAATGAAAATCGTACATAAGTGTTTTGGATAAATCAAGTATTGCAAACCCAACGTATATGGGTTTGTTGAGCAATATTTCTGTTTTTCGAAGCTCAATTGCCACTAAATTTTTATTAAAAATAGATCTACTATGAAAGCTAGGTTTAGATATGAGAGCTTCAGCGCCATATCTACCGCCCCATTTCGTAACAAGTTTCACATCAACATGATTTCGAACATTCTCCATAGTTTTACCGTAAACTGCATTATTCATTAATTTAAACAAGTTCTTTTCAAACTCATTTTTAGCGTCTCTTCTCATAGAAGTATTAAAGTCAATGTAAGACTTGAGCCAAGTCTTTTGATTGAATTTAAGTACTCTATGAATTTTCACTAGAGTTAGACCATTTGAAAGAGCTTGTTTTAACGCTCGATAATGAATAATATACTTGAGTTTAGGTGGCAGAGTAGTGAGAAGTTTAGTTTGCTTTGACGTTGTTGTTTGTGGATTTGAGTGATCTGAACAAAAAGGAAAATCACTATGACTATCATGTAATTCTTGAGGATATTCAAGATCGACTTCTAAAATGTACCCAATAGGTGAGTCATCAGGAATATTAAAATTAAAACTGTTATTCAAAACAGGAAGCCACTCAAATCCACCATATGGAAGCGGCTGCATCATACCCCATCCATATAGATTATTGGCATCGAAATACATAATATATTTAGTTTCATCATTTGGATTAAAATTTTTCATATACATATTATTATCCTTTGAATATCTATTACAACATTGGCTTATACCTCCTCTTATACCACGCTCAATAAACATAAGTTTGTCAATATCAGTTATGAGTTCTAATTTTACCTTTGTGTAATTCAACATTGCATCCCATGTTAATCCAGGAGTTGTATAATAATGAGCAGGATCATGATTATAAGCTCGCAAACATTGATTTCGAAAATTTTCAAAGACATCTGCCAATAATAGTACATCAGTTTTCATGTATAAATCCACATATTCACCAAGATTTTTACATTGGAATGTAGACCATACATTTTGAGCATGACTATAATCTTCATCACTGATTGTATTATCATTGAGAGAGCTATAAAAATTTTCTTTTTTGGGTAATGCTAAATCTTTTAATTTATTCAATGAATCAATGTATTCATAAGGTAAAACACCTTTGCGTGTAATTAACTTTATTTCAGCAGCAGTGAAATTAGTAAACACTGAATTGACAATTTTGTATTCTGTTAGATATGATGCTAGTTTTTCTAAAGAGCTTGCCATAAATCTAAAGGAATCTATGAAACGAAATTTGATTTCACTATTCTTTATTCTCTTTGTAAAGGAAATATATTTTTCCTTGTTTATTGGAAGCAAATCAATTTTCCCTTTAAATTCATGTCAAATATCTTCAATTATAAAATGAGCATCATACCCACTTAAGTTATGGAAAACCACTGGTATAATCCGAGGATCTTGGTAATTTAAATTACAATTTTCATGCGCAGATCCACTATACTTGCCAGTTAAATGTGAATGATCACGAACTTTTTTTCTTGATAAGATATTGGACCTTCATAAATATGGCAGATAGCAGCATTTACAAAAGCTTCAGTCTGCGCAGCTGACAAATGTTCCATTGGGATTCGATTTTTTAAAATTAACTCTACACGTTCAGCCAACACCAGTAACTCTTGTGCAAACCATTTGGCTGGATTTACATCTGTTGAACTAGAATAATATCCTGATAAAGAATCATCATAACTGCACTTCACATAAAATCCAATATTGAAAAGTTCATGATGTTGAACTACTTCAGTTTTACTTGTTGTCTCGCCTTTAACTGGATTTAACAAACACTCACAGTCTGCGTACACAATAAATGGCACTTTTTCCTTATAAGAATAGTTTTTAAATTTCACAAAATTTTGACCTGGTTTAGGAAGAATTACTTTACACTCATTTAATTTTGAACATTCCCCATCATGTCGAGAAAGCCTCTCTGCACTCGTAAAGTAGTGAAGACATCGATCACAAATATATTTTTTCCCATTCCATAAAGATAATTGACGACTCACAAGGCGAGATAAATCCTTGATCCACACATAATGAAAATTATTTGATGTATTCACATTTTCAACATCTTCATCAGCTTCATCGTTGTCATCATTTTCATTCTGATATTTATCTTCAATCCTTAATAAATTAATATGTCTTTGTTTTTTATTAGATGTAAGATATAAGGGAAAAGTATCAAAATTTGAATTTCGCTTACTCAAACCATAAACATTTATAGAAATATCATTTTGTTTTTGAAATCTCCTGATATCTTTAAGTGAAGCTGGAAATTCTATTCCACTCCAATTTAACTCATTTTTATACTTGTAGTAATTGGAAACGCGTTGGGGATCATGTACATCTGAATGTAAAGCTGATAAAACTGCCCACATAAAGCATTTATAATCATCATTCTTAACGTTGATGCAAGCCAACTTCGCTTTAATTGAAGAAGGTAACTTAATATATGATCCAACTCTAAGCGGATTATATTTGTTGATATTTATTTCTAATTTTACAATAGAATGGAGTGTCCATTGAGATTCTTGTTCTCCAAACGATTCTACATCTTTTAATATAGGGTTTTTAATATTCATGCAAAACCAATCTTCTAAAACGGTTGAAGTAAATATCTCTGCAGCTTTCACATTAAAGTACTTTGATTCAACTTTTTCTTCTTCTGCGTTAAGGAATTTATGAAATTTCGCTCCTAGCACAGCATACACTTTTAATGGTCCATGTTTACTTAATACTTTTCCAATGTTGTATACGAAAACGATGGATGCATCGTTAAAAAATGCTAATATATCAATGTGTGAAAGATTAATAATAATGCTCGTCTGAAGACGACTTTTAAATGCACTTTCACTGTTTTCCCAACGAACGCGACCACTTATTTGATCATCGATGTTTTCCAATGTATTAACTCCAGATCCTTCTTTTAAATACTTCTTGAAATTTGCATGATGACTCATAATTATTTGAATAATATTGACACATCTATATTTATTCTTAGCTAACTTGAGAGAATGGAAGACACTTTTCACTGTTCTTAAATTTTGATTGCAAATATTCATCCACCTGTCAGCAAACAACACTCTGTCTTCATCTTTTAATATGTTCAGAAGACTTGATGCATCTTCAATACTCGGAATAATGGCTTCACATTCATCTAGGAGCCTCGTAAAATCCTTCCTAATCTTATTAGAAACCTCCTCCGCTTCAGAACTATCCGGTTGTTTACGCTTGCCTGGCATTCTGAAAATTATAATAATTTTAAACATTAATTTTTTATTTATTTTATTAAAATACAATTTTTATTATGATAATTAAACATACTTTTATTTCTAAATGTAAATGTTCACTAAAGCGTAAGTTGAATGCAAGCTACATACATGTTTGTACAAGATGGTGGCTTCTAAATCAAGACAAACGTGCAGCGTAGATCCGGCTCCGTATTAGTATGAGATGCCGGTCCGCTACCCCTCACTGGATGCAGCGCGCCTATTCGTATCAGATTGCCAACTCTGCTGCGGGCCTGCCGCCACGTAGTACTATGCTGCGAGCCTGCCACCACGCCACGTAGTACATGCAGCTCACTCAGAACGGACGAGTTTCATGCACCTAGTGTAAGAAGTAGACACTGCAGGGGGGCTCGTTGCTGGTAGTGAGTGCTGCCTGGGTTGGTGGCTGGTTGTGTATGCTGCCGGGACTCGTGGCTGGTCGTGTATGCTGCCGAGCTGGTAGAGGATGCTGTTCGACTTAGATGTCTGGTTGTAATGCTAACTCTCATGATTCCACCTCCTTATATACTCAATCACATACATACACACATGTAAAACACACTAACACATTGTAAAAGACAACCGCGACATTCGAAAGCGGTAAACTAACTAACCCCTTTCTAAGAGTGAAAGTATCGATTGATCTATAGATCAATAACTTACCTTAAGATCGGTTACCGCTCGAGGGGTAATATCCATTGAGCAAGCAAGTAATCTGCATTACCGACACAAGGTAACACGCGCGAAATCTGCATTACCGACCGACGGTAATTTATCAACAAAACTGCTAAAAATACACTGCAGGAAACTGATTAGGTCGCCACCTGGTGGCGAAAATCGGAACTGTGCGCTGGTTCTCTCTTTGCTATACTACTTACTTTAAATAGTTGATTCTACTACTGAAAGTAATTCGATAAGCTTCAACAACATTTTTCTTGTAGAGTGAACTAGTAAATGTAGTTATATGTTCTGTCTAACAAAGCAAACATCAACAGTCCTGTGTAGTACAAACAACTACTTAAAGTAGTAAAATGAAATTGTTTATTTCTAACTATTATTACTATCGACCTACATTTTTAAACCTCCTCTTTACTGCTTTCGTTTATATATACCTTATGATAATTAATTCTTATATACTTAACAGAGAAAAATCTCTAACCGCCGGGGATTGAACACACGACTCTAACATTCGCAATCTGATAACATAACTAACTAACCACGCACGCACGCTACGATGGACATCATAATACTTAAAGACATTCTTGTTATATTTCAACTAATTATTGTGCAGTTAATTGTACTATCTAAAGTAGTCATATTTACTACTATTGATAGTTCTTATTATTACCTCATATAAATTAATACTTCTCAAACTCTATAACAAAGATTAAACAGAAACTTTTTAAACTGCAAAAAGTAGTAAAACTTACTACAAAAAAATAGTTCAAACTACATTAAAACTGTTGTTGAAGCCTATCGAATTACTTTAAGTAGTAAAATCTACACTAAAATGTAGTACTTTTAATGAGAAAATAATAGTTAATTACGCACAACAAATGTCACTGAACTGCAAAAAGTAGTAATGTTTACTACAAAATAAAAGTTTACACTACTACAAAACTATGGTTAAAGCCTATCGAATTTCTTTTAATAGTAAAATCTACTACTTCATGTAGTAGTTTACAACATACATGTTGTAGAAGCTAATGGTAATATTAAATGACGAAAGGTAGTAAAATTTAGTATTGAAATCTTTTTTTGATCTACAACTTATGTCAATGTAACTATTTATTGTTAACTACATAAAAGTAGTAAACTTTACTACACATAAAACTGTTTTAATAATTAAAAAAGTAGTCCTCTTTACTACTTTCTGTGTAACTGCTAAAAACATTATTTGAATATTCTATTCATATAATGTTTGATTGAACTATTAGCTTAGTTGTTCTAACTACTTTACTGTAGTCAGTTTTACAACTTACATGTAGTTACAATTTGACTGCATACTTTTTTAATTTAACTACTAATTTTTAACCACATAAAATGAGTTAAGTTAACTATGTATAGATGGTTAGACTAAGTAGATGAAAGTAGTAAAATTTACTACAGTTAAAAGAGTTACAGTAATTAAAGAAGTAGCCCGGTAAAAAGAGGTTGATTAAAACGCATAAATTGGCATTTAAAAAAAACAGTCATTTGAATGCTGACAGATGACTACTAATTCCGTTTTTGTCCTCAAAGCCATTTAACGCGTTTTCTTGATTGATATTTGTTTCATTTTAATCATTTTGAATGCTCACAAATTTTATGAAAAAAATGCAATGCGTTTCTTTACCGTCAAGCGAACACCACGAATTAGATCCAAATGCCATTAAATGCTTTCTGATAATGTATCAAATTAAATGCCATTCAATGCCTTCAAGAAAACAATTTTGAACGTAGTCAATGCCTCAAGAAGTTTAATGCCGTTCTATGCCTATGTCAGCATATTAAAAAGACGCCATTCTGCTATCGTTAACTTGTTCATTCTTTGCAGCTCGTCGTCGTGACATCTTTCTATTTTGTTTTGTTCGATCTATTTGAACTAAATCGCGTTATTGAAGTAAAAAACAAAGTGATTTTGTGTCTAATACTAATAGTTTACCTAAACAAACTGAAGGAGTAGTGAACGCAAACATAAGTTTTAAAGTCATTTTGTCATTTTTTGTTGCATGCAAGACAAAATACGAAAATGACGTTAAGTGTTAAATTTAGTGCTTATATTTTATTCTATTTTCGTCTACTATTTAGCTGAATTTAACCTATTAACATATTTGAACTTAAAAAGTAAAATATTGACAAAGACAATAATCAAAGTAAAACATAACAATCACATGTTCAATTTTCCCTTGCAATATGGCTACTGATTTGTTTTTAGGCATTTAAAGGCATTCATACAAAAACGGAATCAAAGCACATTGAAGCGTTTTAATGCGTTTTAATCAACCTCTTTTTACCGGGAGTTGTCTTTACTACTTTTTATGTAACTAACACACGATAATTTGATGTACTACTTAGAGAATGTTCCGTTAACTATTATTTTAGTTGTTTTTATTATCTTAATGTAGTCAATTCAACAACATATCCGTAGTTAAAATTTAACTACTTGTTTATGTAAAATAAACTACTTTTTATTAACTATTTACAAATAGTTGAATTAACTACAGAAACTGCGTTAAAATAACTAAGAAAGTAGTTGCTTTAACTATTTTCCACTCAACTATCCAATAGTAGTTGAATTTCACGAAAGCATTTTTTTCAGTGTAACATCGAAATTACCTATGTCATAAATATTTTGTATTTGATCTTCTGATGTATTCAAATTTATATAAACTTATCTTATATTTGTAACCTGGTTAGCCTCAGATGCTAACCATATTTCTTTACAACATTTAGTATCAGTTTAACCTCCGAGCCGTAAAATCATTAACGGTCGGAAAAGTCAAAATCTAGTGTGACCAATAATATTTATATTAACACCAAAAATTGTGCGATCGACTGCTTTTATTACTGCGCAAAAAGTTCTTCATTTTATCTAAAAAATACATTTGTCAATACTTTCTCTCTTTCAACCATTAGTGGTGAAGGTAAATAATACCAGTTTTGGTCGTCATATATTTTAAGGTTATGTCGATTTGACATATTCAGAAAAAAAAAAATTAAAACTTTAGTAAACTTTGGTATTATTTTAAAGAATAATTGACACAAAGTAACTTATTTGCACTGGAAAATTGTAACATTTCAGCTGATTTATAATTTTTTTTCTGTTTTTAAGAATTACAAGTCAATTAAGTTTGACTTATTAGAATTAACTTCTCTTCGGATGCTAACTGAACAAGGAATCCTTGTCATTTTAACTAAAACAGACTCAACTATAGCCAAATTGTTGTTTTTCACACAAACATTTTTTTCAGTGTATCGATGCCAGATTTTCTTGGAATAATTGTATTTGAAAGATGAATATTTAAGGTTTAATAAATTAAGGGGTTACACCACCCTGAACGCCTGAAAATTGGAGGGTATTTCAAGAATTAATTTTGACAAAACTATTATAAATACCACTTTTTAATAATTGGAATATCAAAGTACATATATTTCACTAAAAAAAAATTCTTGGAAAAAGAAAAAATATTCAAAAATGGCGGAGATATAGCAAGTCTCGTGAGTCACTTTTCTTAGCGCACGGCCGTGCGGTGTACATGCTGGACAGCACAATTTTTATCTGAAATCCAAAAACAAAATTTTTTTTAAACTATATTAAATCACCTACAGCATGACGTAGCCGTTTAAAAAAAAAAAATTTTAAGTAAAGGGGAGCACTTTAAAAAAAAATCTTTTTTTTTGGGTACGAAATTTCTGTTTTAAAAATGTATAACTTTTTCAAAAAAAATTATCTCAAGAAAATCCTACATCATGACATAGAAAATGTTATAGAGAAGCTGTGTACAAGTTTTGAAGAGAATCGGTCGAGTAGTTTTTGAGAAATCATGTACACCACTCCAAAAAATGTAGTTCTGAGAAAAACACAAAAGAAGATAAAAAATTCCTTTAAGGTATTTCTCCGGCGGCAAGTTACCTTAAAAATTTTCGTGTTACTTCATTAGATTCAGTTCTATACTATCGTCCACGGCCAAAAAAACATTTCTGGATTGGCTGTCCTCTCTAGTAACGCCCCTTACGCACACATTAAAAAAAATTATACATTTGCTAGCACTAAACTAGCATACACCAGGGATGCCAACGCATAAAAGCCAACGACCAATCAGAGATGATCGCGGCGCAAGCGTAGATACGTGCGTTTTGTGACAGTCGTTTGGCATCCCTGAATAGAAACATAACCTTCTTATATGTCATTCTATGTCTTGCGCAGCTTTGTTGTTATTTTCGTCATAGTGAATAATGATGAAAATGTTTCTTTCAACAAAACGGTGAAGCTACTTATTCTGAAACTTTTACATAAAAATCTAATTGATTCTGAGAATAATATGTTAATTTTATAAAAAATTTGTAAGAAAAGTTCCAAAGATATTAAATGAAATGTGGGCTGCGCAAAGTTTTCGTGCATGTTTCCCATGTTAAATAGACAATTTAAAACATTAATAATATAAAAACGGTGAAGCTAGTTCAATTAAAACTTTGCAAGTACATAAATAATATCTTACTTAACTTATTTCTAAAATTTCAAGAAATTCCTAAGAAAATCATTTTGCCGGTTAAATACCTTAAGGTATAAAACTCGGAAAAGAACGTAGGTTACGTAACTTAGGTTTGAGTCAGGTAAGAAGTTCCGGCTAGAAGCGCGCTAAATTCAAATTCATTAATATTACCCTACTGTAAAAACGTGCGTGAGATCTGTCGTAAAAAAGTAGGTATGTATTTACATGTGTACGCATATAAGATCTCAGGTGACACAAACGATATCTCGTATAAGATCTTATGTAAAAACGTAGGTACGAACGCATGTAAGTTCTTATATTAAGTTCCGTCATGCGCCGCGTATAACGTTACTCAATATGAAATTGAAACAGCATTCTTATATGAGTTCTCATCTGCGTACGAATGTACGAACACACTTACGAACTCATGTGCGAACACACCTAAGTATTATATTAAATCTTTTTAATTAAATATATTATTAAAAAAGAAATTCTCGCCAACGGGATTCGTGCTCATCTAACCTGAGCCTAAGTACGCCTTAAACCCCTCGGCCACCATAGTTATAGAAACAACTTTACAAAATCTTAGTCATGTCTTTCCGGAGAAATTTATGTATTAAACATGACTAAGATTTTGTAAAGTTGTTTCTATAACTACGGTGGCCGAGGGCTTTAAGGCGTACTTACGCTCAGGTTAGATGGGCTATTATTAATATATTTAATTTAAAATATTTAATTTAATACTTAGGTGTGTTCGCACATGAGTTCGTACGTGTGTTCGCATATGTGTTTGTACATACTTACGCAGATGAGAACTCATATAAGAACGCTGTTTCAATTTCATATTGAGTAACGTCCCTGTCGAAAGTAAACCACTCAAAAACCACTGAGAAAACCACTGGCCCAGTGGTTTTTCAGTGGTCTGACCTGCATATATTCAGATAGACTTTTTTTGGAGTTGGGGTAACAATAGTACAATAGTTTAAAATGCCAAATATTTTTGTAGGGGAGTAAACTTCGACTATTTAACGAAAAAAATTTACGAGCAATTTGAACTGAAAATTCAAGTCGAACACCGATTCCTGATTGTAATTTTTTTCCTTTTATGGTTCCTTTAACCCAAAATTTTTATGACTTAAAACTTTTGCAATTTCAAAAATTGAAATTTCAAAAATAAAAATATGAAATCTACTTATTTTCACGATTAGAAATATCAAAAAAAATTCTAAAAACTATTAAAAATTAAGAAAAGTAAATTTTCAAAATTATTTTTATTATTATGAGAAGTAACTTATTTGAGGAAATTTTTAGATATACTTTATCGTTAGAACACTTAGAATATTAATATTCAGTTTTTAAATTTTTTAATGCGAAATTAGAGAAATTTGTGTTCCCGATTTTTAATTAAATTTTAATGTTAGACAATTGTTTCTTTTAAATTTAGAATCTGTAAGTTCTAACAATTACGTACCTACATATAAAAATTTCTGCAAAAATCCTAAATTTAAATGAATAGTATCGTATCTCATAAACGGTAGCAGATATAAAAAAAAACACGAATTTTGGAAATTTTAATGGACTGGTACATTTTCATAATCTTCAAAAAAATTCGAGACGTAACCATTTTTTAAAAAAATTTATAACTTAAAATTGAATTATCGACGGGCTGTTAAAGATTGTTGCACTTTTCAACAATTTTTTTGAACACTCCAATTATTGGTGCTAATCGTTGTGGGTTACAATAGGACGACTGCAGCTTACAGTAGGACAATGTTCTATTGAAGAAAGCTCTAGGTATCCCAAGATTCTTTACGCATTGTAAAGCAGAAAGTCATAAATTCGTAAAATTTATTTTCGACGTGCACTCACATGTTCGAGCAAGTTACCTGCTGAAACCCTTCTTTTGTTCACATTGCAATAATGTTTACCAAAGTAAACATATATAAAATAAAATAAATTTAAAAACATATTTTAAAATGCGTGAAGAAGAAAAAAAGTCTGAAATTTTTTTTTCTTTAATCCCTAACCCTTCTCAGTTTCCCCAGTAGCAAGCAGCAGGACCATGTAAAATTTTCTCATTATGATGGCTATAAACACCCGATAATATAAAAACACTAAACTTCAATTCATCATTTCACCTTTTTAATATTAACGGATCTAGTTGATTTTTAGAGTATCTGCTGTTAATAAAGCGTACTTTCTTTCAATGAAATTTCTAGTCAAACAATTAATTCCTAATGGCAGAAAACTGACTTCGAATATAGCCGATTTGGTGTTTTTTGATATTGAATAATAACTTTCCATGTTAAATTTTGAGATAACTTTTTTTCTCAATAACTTGTTTACATAAAGGATAATAACGGTACAGTTGGTCATTATCCTTGGATAATTACAGAGAAGTGTACAAACATTTGAAAATTTCATTGCTTTTTTTACGTGTTAATTCCCATAAGAGACTATAAATGTCCGTCGATGATACAATTTTGAGTTAAAAATTTTTTTCATAAATGGTTAAGTCTCAAATTTTTATGGAGATTATGAAAATGTACCAGTCCATTAAAATTTTTAAAATTTGTGTTTTTGTGGACCACCCTAATATATATATATATATATATATATATATGTTACCGGCAAAACCCGAAGACCAGGCAATTCGCGAATTGCCTAGGCATTTCGCGAATTGACGAAGTTTATAGGAATTATCCGAACTTCCTGGCGATTCATAGGCATTTCTGAAATTCCTAGGCATTTTGCGAATTTCCTAGGCATTTCGCGAAATGCCAAAGCCGATTTAGGCAAATTGGAAAAAGTAAAAAATTTACAAAATTCGTAAGTCAATTGTGTATTTAGTCATTTAAAATTATTTGTTGCAACAAGAAGAACTACTGTGACATTTAGAGTTGCAAAGTAAGCGTTTCTTTTTACATAAACATCTTTTGGTTTGACAACGCGTTTGGCAATGGCATCGGAAAAATCCTTGTCCGTCTGTATTTGATTGCTTAGTAGCGACAGACCTTAAAGAAATTTTCTCAGTCGGAACTTCCTGAAGATCAACAAATTTCTTTTTACACGCATCAAATTCTGATCTGAAAATAGAAATACTTTAAGTCTTAAATTATCAAAATCAATGTGTACAAATAATTATTACAGTCGATATACCTGCAATATAGTCTGTTTATAATTCCGTGTTTTGTTCCAAAATTTCGAATACTTTTTGTAAAGGAACAAAGTATTTAATTTCATCACCCTTGCATTTCGCTATTAATTTAGAAAGACCTGCCACTTCTAAAATATCGTACCTTTTAATTCTTCTGTACTGACGACTGGTTTTTGGTCCATTAACCTTCATTTCTTGTAAGTCTTTTAAAATGTCATCATAATCATCTTGAGTTAAAATTTTATACTTATTCGTATCACTCACTGCACTATAGAAATCGGCCTGCCATTTATTATAATTTTCACTTGTCATTTTTAAAGATACGCGTTTAACGGGAAGTCTAACGAGACACTGAATAAGACTGTTGAATAAATACAAAAGCACTAGATACTTATTGATTATTATTTGTTTATTTGATTCTAGATATAAACTTCGTAAACTGTTTGTTTACGTTAATACACGGCTCAGTTTTATCAAATTTCTAATTTGACTAAATAGGCTTCGACAATTTGCGAAATGACTAGTCATTTCGCGAAATGCCTAGGCAATTTGCGAAATGCCTAACATTTTCAGGTATTATCCAAACTTCCTGGCGATTCATAGGAATTTCCAAAATGCCTAGGCAATTCGCGAATTGCCTGGTCTTCGGGTTTTGCCGGTAACATATATATATATATATATATATTTCTTTTTCCTTGCGGCTACACTTCTTTGTTTTCTATAATTAATTGGTAATAACTTACTTTATTTATAATTTAGCTTTAGGGGAGAGTGGCCATCAATGTACCGGGTTTTTTTCAAGGTCATAGTATTTATTCAATTTTACCAATTTCAAGCACTTTTTTGCATCAATATAAAACTGGAACACTTCTCTAGGTAATGCACACATATTATACCCGATTTATTTTGATTAAGTAATAAAATTTAGGATTTTTCTAAACTAACACGCTATTTTTATTTTCAACAACCTGGGTACACAATGAACCACCTCTATAAAAACACTTAAAATGTTCAACAATAATAATATTGCAATTTTCACTTTGTGAAAAAACTTTTTTCTATCAAATACTATAAAAAATTATTACTTAATACTTTTTAATTGATAATGTATATCATAAATATACCTCAAATTGAAGTTAACTAGCTAAAATGGGATTTTATTTTTGCTATGTTGAGAAGAGTACTGATAACAATCGCGATCACATGCTGTACGCATGCCTAGTTTTATAATCAGGCATACCAATCTGGAAATTGAAAATACACTGAAATTCCAGGTGGATCATTGTTCCCTGGTACATTGAATCAACATGACATTTGCAACAAAAATGGTTTTTTATAACTTAATCCAATATTTCAAAATCTTTATCTCATTAGAATATTGTAGTAAAGGCCCCATACAAAATAAATCGTAAGTTTATTTATTTTTAAATTACCTTATTTCAATTAAAAAACGTGTTTGTATTTTAGGTAAATTTTTTCTTCAGTGCATCAAAAACAGTTTTTTTTAGTTTTTTCTGTAAAGAATAAATCCACACGTCTTAAACTTATGGACGTAGTGTGTTTACGCAAACTTCATTTATATTTAAAATTAGAAGAATTTTTATTTAATTGTTTCTGAGAAAATTGAAATGGTTCATTGAAAAAACTGGTACATTGATGGCCACTCTCCCCTACTTAATTTTTCTTAAACTGAATATGTGTAGTACCTTTGTTTAAACAAGCTTCAATATTATTTTATTTAAAATTCACATAATCAAACTTAAAAACATTTCTGTTATATTCATGTTTGAGATTTATCAATACTTAAGAGATTTGTAAATAACTTTCCACATTGCAAAGCTTTGACTTTTATGCAATAAAAATGTAAAGAAATGTTATTTTTTAATTTTTCGAGTTCATTCAAATAAATTAACTGGCTTGTACATAAATTACATTAAAACTATGATACAATTTTGATTTAAGATATTTTCAAAATATGATAAGAAATTCATAACTCAAAAGTTAAATGTTGTGCTCCTGATGTTGAAAATAATATGTTTGCTTTTGGAAATGCAATAAAATATAAAAATTTAATTTATAAATGAAAATTCTAAATGATAGTTTGAATTCTGAGCAATTTTTAACATTTTCTGAAATTACTTTAAACAAAAAAAAAATAAAGAAACAAAATATAAAACCAAAAGGTAAAGAAAGAAAAAGAGAAGAAAAAAAACATGTCTATATAATCCCAGTGGGCACACATGTCCAAAAGACGTCCCTATGTCGGCTTTCATGTCCAAAAGACGTCTTAAGGACGTCTTCTGGTTTTTTTTGCCCACTGGGATATTACCCGATTTTGCTGTGCTTCAATTTTTTTGAGAATTAAGAATAAAATAATAGTATATTATGCATCAAGGGAGGGAAGTCCGTGTTTTTTTGTCAAGCACAATTGTTCGAAGAACGAGTGTAGCACGAGTGTAGCGTCCCTAAATTTAATATTAATTAAGTATTTTATCGATAAATTAGTTTAGCAACTACAAAATAAAAGAAAAAAAATGAAAATAATACTAGAGTTTTTGAAAGAAATTGCCATGTAAATTTGATGTTTTCCTTTTTACAAGAAAAAAAAATAGGAAAAAGAAAAAAATATATATATAATTATGTTTAAACCCCTAAAAAAAAATTAAAAATAATAAAAATTAAAATAAAATGAATTTTATAAATTTAAATAAAGAATGAGATAAACTAAACCTGAAAAGAAATAATCGAATTAATACAAAAGATTAAAATTCTTCTTTTTATTTATGATGTATCAGAAGAAATAATATAAATCAGAAGAAGAAAAAAGAAATTTAAAGAAACAGAGAACAGGAAAGGTTTAATTAGATATAAAACTAATTCAAATAGAATCAAGAGATGATAAATAGATAAATTTAAATCTGAAAAATCAAAAATTTGATCATTGTCATCCGACATCCTTATAAAAAAAATTAAAACAAAACTGATGAATTAGAAAAGAAACTTTTATTCCAAAAAGAGATTAATTATTATGTACTTAATATCATGCGTATGAGAGGAGTTGAACCTCTATTCTTAAACAACGAACGCACCAGGCCTGCACGAAATATACATAAAAATAAAAGTATAAATTATTTCACATAATTAAGAGGAATCGAACCTCTATTCATTAAAACCATTTATAGGCTTTCCTTTAATGAATGGACCAGGCTTATATGGATTATATACGATTAATCACTTTAGAAAAAAAACAAATAAAATTTAATTTTTTTTTACATTTCATCCGAAGTTTAATCAATTAAACAAACAGAAATAAGTCAACAAAAGAATTATGTATGCGAAATTCGCTTCGTGGAAAAAAAAATTCAACTTTAAATAAGATAACACATTAGGTTTAATTAATGCAGCAAAAAAAACATGTTTTAAACAACCGAAATTTAAAGTTAGTTGTCAAAGAGAAAGAAGAAAGAGAAAAAGAAAAAAAATTCAATGAGTTATTTCAGAACAAAAATTTTATCTCAAAAATGCGCATTTTTTGAAAGAAAAAGAATATTCCTTGGAAACTATCTCATTTTATAAAATTACAAATCTATCATTTGGTATCTTACTATGTCGCATCATTCAGTATAATGAATAAGCCCGAACTAGCACAATAATTATATGCCTACACAAGGGTTATATATCCCAATCACACCTAACTTCCACGAAATCTGCAAATTCAAAAACTTAAATTTTTTACGTTATTTGCATCATTACAAAAACTTCGAATGAATTGCCTTGTTTAAATCTTATTTCGAAATCATAATACTATTTCTAATCAGAAGTTCTGAAATAATTTTAACTTTCTTTAAATTTTCTTGTACAGAAAATTAAATATAGAAATTTATTATTCCCAGCTTTAAAAATATCTATATCATAATTACTGTTGTTAAAATTTAGACGATATTTTGAAAGGAAAGAGGAGAGATAAAGAAACTTGATAATAAAAATAAAAAATTTGTATTTACAAGTTTGTTCAATGTTTGATTGTTTGTTTCTTTGTTTGATTTGATAGCTTGCTTAGTTACACGATTTTTTTAGTATTTTTTTTATATTTCAGAGCTTTATTGTATCTCTGGAATTTTAATTTTTGTTTCTAATAAAATATCTCAGCGTTTCAAAATACCTCTGGATTTTAAAATTTGATCAATTTGTAAAAATATCTCAGGGTTTCAAAGTACCTCTGGATTTAAAATTTTGATTGATTTATAAAAATATCTCAGGGTTTCAAAATACCTCTGGATTTATAAATTTGATTGATTTATAAAAATATCATAGGGTTTCAAAATACCTCTGGATTTATAAATTTGATTGATTTATAAAAATATCTCAGGGTTTCAAAATACCACTGGATTTATAAATTTGATTGATTTATAAAAATATCTTAGGGTTTCAAAATACCTCTGGATTTATAAATTTTGATTGATTGTAAAAAAATATCTCAGTGTTTCAAAATACCTCTGGATTTAAAAATTTGATTGATTTAATAAAAATATCTCAGCGTTTCAAAATACCTCTGGATTTAAAATTTTGATTGATTGTAAAAAATATCTCAGGGTTTCAAAATACCTCTGGATTTAAAATTTTGATTGATTGTAAAAAAATATCTCAGCGTTTCAAAATACGTCTGGATTTAAAAATTTGATTAATTTATAAAAATATCTCAGGGTTTCAAAATACCACTGGATTTATAAATTTGTTCGAATGTAAAAATATCTCAGGGTTTCAAAATACTCTGGATTTAAGAATTTCATTGATTTATGTTCAATTTGAAGATTAAAGTCTTGAATTTTTTGATTTATTTTAATTTTGAACTTTTTATGTTCAATTTGACGATTAAAGTCTTGAATTTTTTGATTTATTTTAGTTTTGAACTTTTTATGTTTAATTTGACGATTAAAGTCTTAAATTTTTTGATTTATTTTAGTTTTGAACTTTTTATGTTCAATTTGACGATTAAAGTCTTGAATTTTTTGATTTATTTTAGTTTTGAACTTTTTATGTTCGATTTGACGATTAAAGTCTTGAATTTTTTGATTTATTTTAGTTTTGAACTTTTTATGTTCAATTTGACGATTAAAGTCTTGATTTTTTTATTTATTTATTTTTATGTTTGAGAATATGTTTTTTCTCATTTATTTTTAAAACAATTTTTATTTACATTGGAAATATTTAAAACGTTTGCATTTAATTGTTTAATTTCATAAAAGAAAATTAGTTGATTTTGATTTATTTAGTTTTTGAGAATTTTTTTGTTTATTTGTAAAGCAATTTTAATTTATATTCAAAACATTAAAAACGTTTGAATTTATTTGCTTAATTTCCTTAAGAAAACTAACGTAACTTTTCATTTCTTGTTTTTTTTTATATGTTTGATATTTATTTGTAAAATATAATTTAATTATCATCTGAAATATTAAAAATTTACATATTTAAATGTTTAATTTCGTCGAAGAAAATAACTTGAATTATATTTTATTTTTGTTTTAGAGATATTTTTTTATTCATTTGTAAAACAATTTCAATTTAATTTTGAATTATTAAAAACTTTCGAATTTATTTATTTAATTTCACCAAAAAAAAAAGTGAATTTTGATTTATTTTTTTAATTTTTGAGAATATGTTTTCTTTTTATATACTTTTGAAAAATAATTTTCATTTTATTTCGAAATATTTAAAACTTTCAAATTTATTTGTTTAATTTCACCAAAGAAAATAATTTGAATTTTTATTTATTTTTATTAAAATATGTGTTTTTTTTATTTATTTGTAAATAATTTTTCTTTGCATTCGAATTATTTAAAATCTTCGCATTTAATTGTTTAATTTTATCAGAGAAAAAAAACTAAAATTTTAATTTACTTTTGTTTTTGAGAACACGTTTTTTTTATTTATTTGTAAAATAATTTTCATTTATATTCGAAATATAAAAACGTTCGAATTTATTTTTTCAATTTCATCAAAGAAAATAACTTGAATTTGAATTTATTTTTGTAGGAATGTATTTTATATTCATTTATCAAACATATTTTATTTATGTTTAGCTTAGATCCGAAATGTTACAGTCTCCGAATTTATTTTACTTGAATTTCGATCTATGAATAATATGTTTTTTTTCAAAACATATTTTAATTTTATTGAATTTGAATCGAACTGTAAAATCAGACATATTTTTATTTTGTTAAATTTATATCCGAAATATTAAAAATGTCAACTTTATTTAATTAATTTATGTAAGTCTTCGATAACTACACCTCTAACTGTAAGGAACTACGTTAAATGGAAGCAAAAATTTAAATATTGAACAAATACGAAAAATGAAATTGTTAAAATTTTAATACAATAGTTTTTCGAGTCTAAAATTCAAAAACATAGTTAGAACCGAGAGGGTCTTCGCGTTCGAGAGTTGATACATGGATTGATTCGCGGCGCAACGCGAGAACAAGGTAGTATGATGGAGAAATGGCTAGCAGTCAGTCTCTTCTGTTTATCCTATCATGGTACTTCAAGCTGGCTAGTATAGAGAAATAGAGTAAGATGATTTTCAATATTTTGAAAATAATAGTTAAATTTGAAAATGTTTATTTAAAATATAGGTCGATAAATAATCGAATTTTTAATATAAACCGCGAGGGACTAGCGGTTTTAGATCTGACGCACGGTTTGATTCGCGAGGCGAGCGCGAGAACGAAAGAGAGTGGAGGGGGTACTAGCCGTAACGCGTTCAGTGGATGACGTAGTAGCGAGCTATAGTTCACTAGCAAGGCAGTCGGTATGCCATAGGGCCTGAACTGAAACTATAGTAGAGATTCATTTTTTTTTGAACTGTTAATATAAAATTTAAAAATTATTAACTTTGACTTTAATTTTTTGTTTTAGAAAATTTAAAGATGATAGAAATTCAAAATTTCAATATAAATCGCGAGGGACTTCGCGTTCGATAGTTGATGCACGGCTAGATTCGCGACTCGGAGTAATGGTAGAGGGGACTGCTACGTACCGCGTTCAGCGAGTGACGTAGGCAGGGTCTTATTCCTAAATACACGTAATGACTCTACTCTTACTCAAATCGAGAATTTTCAAGATTAAAATAATTGTAAATGAAAAATAAATAAAATAATAATCTTAGAATCGAAGACAATTTACAAAATTTGAAATATTTTATAAAAACAGTATAAAAAATGTTGTCTAAATTCCAATACGGATAACTAATCATTTATGATTCTCTTTTATACGAAACGAGATTTTTGTCAGTTTTATAAAAAAAAACATCGACATAAAATAAAGAAAAAAAATAAAATTTTATTAAATACTTGATTATTGAATTTCAAAGAAGCGAAAAAACGTAAATCAATAAATATAAAAACAAATTCAAAAGAAAAACTGACTTCAAATCAGAAAAAAAAATTATATAATACGACACTGCACTTTCACTGACTCTACGAATAAACATTGCTTGATAAACCAAAAACATTAAAGCAATAATTCAAGTTCAAATAACAATAAATCACAAACAGGAATAAAAAACCAAATTAATACATTTGCGAAAAAAGCGTGTAAAAAAATCAAATCAAAACCGGCGCCTCCATTTTTGTTATGTCGGGTTGACATACATTGAATTTCCAATCACGACAATCGGAAATTAATAACGTGTATTAAAACTAATAACGTTATAGTTGTTTAGACCTAAGATTTCAGAAATCTCAATAGTCTAGGGTTCGTAAGTTTGAAATAATTTTCACTGCTTCTTCGCAACTGCATCTTGTGGTAAATAAGAACATTATGAAAAAAAAAAAAAATAATACACAATTTCAATAATTTAATTAAAAATAGTAAAAATTTAGAATGGGAAGATAGGCAAGAATTACAGGACAGTAATTTTTCAACGTCCCTTATAATTCCTGCGGAGTAAAATAAAAGGGTGTAAAAATAAAACTAATAAATTTAGAAATTATTAATAAATTGTATTTTAATATACTTTCATTAAAAATAGATAATTAGTAAGAACTACCTTATTTGTCGAATTGGAAATACCTCTGAAAATAATGGGAGTGAATATTCTTTCTTTGATTAGAAATGTAATAAAATAATGATATTTTAACATGGTTAACAATTTAAAATACTTCTTGAAAATATAAAATGTAGAATTTAAATTTAATTTAGAATTGAAAAATTATTTCGTTTAAATATAGAAAATCGAATTTTGAAACTTGAGTTAGAATTTAAAATGTGTAAAAATATTTCAAAGGAATTAGAAAGAAACTTGACTACTACCCCGGACGGGGCAGTAGAGAGAAGTGTTAGTTCTGTCTCCACAACTGACCGTCCTAGCCTCAGAAAAAGGGCCAGTTTGTAATGGGTGGGGGTAAAGGCGAAACGATTGGGCAAGTCTAGGAATGCTTAGAAAATAGTTGAAAAGTCACAACGTATATCTCAAAAATATTTCCATGACAAAATACCTTATAAACTAAATTAACAATTATTGTTATTAAATTTTACATAAACAATTTTTCATTAGTAAAGTTCATTAGTAAGATGAAATTTGTGTTTAAACAATTAAACTAATACATAATAGTAATTATAAACATTAAATGTGTTCGTGATGTACAGTTTACACACACACACACACACACAAACGTTGTTATTTACATTTGGAAACATTCCTTTTGTTAATAAAGAAAATTGTTTATGTTTATAATTGTTAACTTAAACAATTATCTTCAATAATTAAATAAAAATTTCTAAAACTGAAAGTAGACATAGACTTAATTTGTTTATTTGGATTCACTAAAGAATGTATGAAATTCTGTAATTACTTTTGTTATTTAAGTAAACATAACCTCAATATTTTTAATAATCATTATCACATAAATGAAATAATTTCAGAAGATTTTGATTTTTATATTTGTAAAAATTATAATAATAATAATAATAATAATAAAAATAATAATATAGACAATTATTGGTTATGTTTATTACAATTATCCATAACAACATAAACAATAAATTTCGATATAATTAGTGAATAATTAGTAAATTTCATAAACAAAATCTGAAATAATTTAATTAGGTTCAAAATGTAAAAAAAATAACCTAAATTGTTTATGAAATCATTAGTGGCGAATAAAATATCCTTTAGTTTATATATTTGGAAAAAAGACGGAATTTTATATGAGTTATTCTTATAATAAAGTATACGTGGAATTTTTCTAGTAAGATAAGTTAGACACATACAGGAAGATATTGTTCTTTATCTGTATACCTGCATTGAGTTCTTTCTGTAGTCCAAGGGTCCGATGCGTTTCTTTTAGTCGAAGGACAGACTTTACAGGCGCCCGTCTAGTATTGTTTGCTTAGAGATAGGCTAGTAAACTTAAAAGGTTTTCTAACTTTGAACCTATGTTTCAGGAAAAATAGCTTCAAATCTTACAAGTCAAAATTATTATACCTCAAGAATTTTGGTATACACCGATTTAAAATAGAAATAACTTTAAAGAAAGAAAACATTAATTTTTAAAACGTCAAATTTAAAGTTGACGTAACACTACTATACACCAACTTAACAAAATAAAACGGTGCTATTTTAACCAAAGTATTTTTTTTCTTCACAACAGATTTTTTTTATGAACAATAAATATAAAGTCGTAAGAAATATTGTACTATAAAAAGAAAAGAAACCTAAATATTTTTAAAAAAAATTCTTATCGGATATGAATAATAATTAAAAAAAGGTGCTGCAACGCAGCATTTTTTGTTTCTTGGTTGACGAACCTGACTGCTGCCAACATAAATTACTGGCATAAATGCGATTAGTCAAAATATGCGCGTTGATTAGAAATGCTTTTAATAAATTCATTTTAAACATATTTAAAAAACGTATTTATACCTTATTTGTATAAAATGTATTTTATGAAGTTTACTTTTTCTTAAAATAAAATTATTAAATCATAATATTATGTTAAAAGTTAGTAATATGTTTCTAAAAATTTCAAATAACGCGCGCATTATGAAAGCATGCGAACTTGCGTTTGACATTATAGCTCCAGGACGTACGTAAACAAATATGATGGCCTGATCTTTTAGGTTATGTGCAAAACTTCAGCTTTGTACGCTTTATAATACCGATAATATCATTATATTATAACACTTGTTATTATCTACAGCATATTTGATCATTCTTTTTTTAATATAATTTGTCATCAAGTTAAAAATACGTCTAATCAGGGATATCCGAAAGATATCCGAAAGATATTTTACCACAGTAAAACTTTTAATATTAAACAATAACATACTAAAATTGCGCAAAAATCTAATCATTTTTCTCGGCAAAATTAATAAATTCGCACAATAAAATGTGACAAATGTTCCAGCTCCAATTGAACGTCGTGTAAATATGAATATTTTTTAAACCAGGTTCTTAATCTCTATAAAAGTTTAAAGGCATATTTCTGTAATTATTGTTATTTAATTCTTAAAGTTTGAACAGTTTCTGATCATTTTGAAAATGAGGTTGAAAATCCCTCAACTTTCGGAAAAGTTAAAGTTAACTTCTGGAAAAATTAAATTACAAATATTAAAAAAAACTCGTTGTCAACTATATGTACAAAACATTGTATGAGGCTTGATAATTGTGCTGTAAAAATGTAGTAGCCCTTCGAAATTGTTTTCTAAATTTATATATTGAAACTGTTGAATGTATTCTAGGTGTTAATCAAATAAACCCTACTAATATCAATGTGTTTTTACCAAGGATGCGCGCGCCCACGATCTACAACGATGTGAGTGTATCCTATCGTATCGTGGCGAACCACAACACGATAGACTTAGTCGAATAGTATCGTAGCTTGCCACGATACGATGCGTCTGAACCCATCGTGTTGAGGCTCGATACGATACGATGGACTGAGATCGATCGTATCGTGTCAAGCCACGATACGATGGAATGAGTTCAATCGTATCGTATCTAAGCTCAACCATATCGGATCAAACCAAGATTCGATAGATTGAATTCCATTGTATCGTGGCGAGCCTACTACTTTCGTCGTAAATCGCGGAGCTTCGTTCAAATTCAAGCCCTCCTTATTATTTCATTTGGCCCTTTTATAGCATAATAAATGAATAAATAAATTAAAACAATACACTACATCAGCCCATGGCCAAGCAGATAAAAAGTAACAAAAAATAGCTGATTCTGGAAAGTAAAAAACTTTTTAAATAATTATAAAAGAGCACCAATACGTGATCCAAGGAAGGTGTGTAAGAAAACAAAAATTTTTTTAAATAAATTTAAAAATTTTTTTTCTCATTTCATCTTTGCTTTTTATTTTGTCAATTTTTAAAAAAGCGACGTTTCGCCAACTGGATTTGTTGACCTCATCAGGCTAAAGTCAGTTACAAAGGAAAACACTTTATTAGTTTGATTGTATAAAAATTTGCTTTTTTATATATAACACTGGTTATGAACAACAAAAAAAACTAATCACCTTAGAGTTTAGTTAAAACAATCATAATTTTAACACGTCAGAAAATTAAAATATAAAACAAAAAACGTTCTTACTCTGCGTACAGAGAGACGTACAAACCACAACGACATATTAGCAACTGAGACTAGAAATTTATAAATATAGTAATACAAAAGGTAATAACAAGTAAATCTTAGACAGAGAAGGTTAATAAACTGAAAAAGAAAAACAATGATTTCTGAAATAGAATGTAAATATAAATTTAACCGATTAAGTTTTCTAAGTAGAGGAAAAATTAAAATAATAAAATAAATATAAGTTTTATCGATTAATTTTTTTAAGTAGAGGAAAAAATATTTTGTTAAGGGAATAGTCATCTTCTTTTATATTAATTGTGTTATTATTCAATTTTATGTGGATCATTTCAGAAATCTTTCGTTTTCTCCAGTTTGCTTCTGAATCCAAGATTTTAACATTTTTCCAGTCAAATGTGTGACCCAAACCATTACAGTGCTTAGAAACTACAGAATTTTTGTTTTTGAAAGTTTTATGTTCGTGGACACGTGTAAAAAGTGAGCGCTTTGTTTCACCAACATATGTCGAAGGACAATTGACACAATCAAACTTATACACTATATTTGTTTTGTCCCATTTTTTTGAAATGTCCTTTCCTAATTTTACAACTGCATTTAAAGACTTGTCAATAGTTGGAATAGTGGAGATGTTGTATTCCTTAAAAACATTAGACAATTTAAAATAAATCATTTCATTATAAGGTAAGACAACTTTAGGTAACAGACGATGTATATTCAAGTGTCTATTGTTATTGGTAACATTATTATTCGAGTATTTTAATTTTTTTAAACGCAACTTCACATGTTTGTTAATAAAATCTATCGGATAATTATTTAAAAGTAACATTTTTTTGATTGATTTCAAATTGTCTTCATGAAATTTTTTATGTGACAATGAAATTGCTCTGTCGACCAGATTAAAAACAATGTTTTTCTTCTGTTGTAAAGGATGGTTAGAAAAGAAATTAATCAGCCTTCCTGATGAAGTAGGTTTTTTATACCAGTCAGTTATTATATGTTGGTCTTTTTTTATAAGACTTAAATCAAGAAAATTAATTTTGTTATTATTTTCCAGTTCGAAAGTAAACTGTAGATTTTGGTCATATGAATTAAAAACATTGATAACCCGGTCGACATCCTCCCTCTTTAGACACAAAATTATATCGTCGACATATCTATAATAAAAAAGGGGGACACAATTGTATTTCTCCTTCAAAATTTTTAAACAATCACTCTCTAAGTCGTCCATGACGATATCAGCAAAAAGAGGGGAAATGGGAGATCCCATTGGAGTACCCTTTTTTTGTTTATAAAATTTTCCGTCAAATATAAAATAAGTATTATCAAATAAGAACTCAGTACAATTAATTAATTCGTCAAAAGGAATTTTACATTTGTTTTAAATTTGTCGAGCACGTCTTTCTAGACTTTGTAAAACTAAATTACAAGGTATGTTAGTAAATAAAGAGCTAACATCCAAAGAAAGAAAAATATAACTGTCATCCAATGAAACATCTTTAAGTTTGTTTTTTAACTCTAAACTATTATTAACATGAGATTTAGGTAACGAAATACAATTTTTCAAATTATTATAAATAACTTTAGCGAGAAAATAAGACGGACTATTGACAAGAGAAATTATCGGTCGAAGAGGGCAATTATTTTTGTGTATTTTTGGTAATCCATAGCACTTGGCCAAAACAGTGTCTGTTAGAGTTAAATCATTATTGTGATAAACCTTGTCAAGATATTCGTTGTCATTTAGCGATTTTAAAATTTTTTTAGTTCTTTCTTGTAATGATTTGAGAGGGTTATTTTTTATTAAAGTGTAGGTCGAAGTATCGGATAACAAAACAGACATTTTTTCTAGATACTCAGACTTATTCAAACAGACCGTTTGATTACCTTTATCTGCAGTTGTAAAAAGGATATCTGGATTATTTTTTATGAACTTATTGGTCGCAGACAATTTTTTATTAAAAGTTTTTTCTTGTACAGAGACATGATTCGTTTTTTTGACATTGTTTAAGAGAACATTAGATATTTTTTCACGCAAATCATTTTTTGAATTCGTTGGTATATCCAAAAAGGAAATGGTGGTCTCAACATTCTTTATTATATTAAAAACATTACCCTTCGAGACATCTTTCTTTACACAAAAATTTGGACCCAAAGAAACAATGTCAATAACATCCTGCGGTATCTCTTTTTTTGATAAATTTGTCAACCAATTATTATAAGACATCTTTGGGAAAGTGACTTGTTTATTAATTAGAAGTTTTAATTTATTTTTATGAATATTGTTTTGATGTCTTTGAATATGAAGAAAGTTTTTTTGTGAAAAATTAAAAAATTGATTAAGCGTCTCAGTGTCGATGTTAAATGTCAAAATAAGGTTTTTTAGTTTATTCAATTGTGTGGATAAAAATTTGAATTGTAGATGAATGGCAGAGATCTCTAAATTTAAAAGTTTTTTCAAATAAAAAGAATTCAATTTTTCATATTCCCTATTGACTAATTCAGAATAGAAAACAATATTATTATTATATTTTTTACGATTAATAATATGTTGTGGTAGCACATCATGTGATCTACATTGTAAAAGAAATACTTTTTTTGATGAAGTTGTGGCTAGTCGTTGGTTAGTTGTTGTCCATTTTTTCAGTGTATTCCTGGCGTAAGTACCATGAAGGTTTCCAATGTAAGAAAAGAAGGATTGATTCGTAAGAGATGGTGGTAAAGAGTCCAAATTTGATCCAAGACTCCCATAAGATAAATTAGAAGAGTTATGTCCTTCCATTATTATAGTATAAAAGAGCACCAATACGTGATCCAAGGAAGGTGTGTAAGAAAACAAAAATTTTTTTAAATAAATTTAAAAAATTTTTTTCTCATTTCATCTTTGCTTTTTATTTTGTCAATTTTTAAAAAAGCGACGTTTCGCCAACTGGATTTGTTGACCTCATCAGGCTAAAGTCAGTTACAAAGGAAAACACTTTATTAGTTTGATTGTATAAAAATTTGCTTTTTTATATATAACACTGGTTATGAACAACAAAAAAACTAATCACCTTAGAGTTTAGTTAAAACAATCATAATTTTAACACGTCAGAAAATTAAAATATAAAACAAAAAACGTTCTTACTCTGCGTACAGAGAGACGTACAAACCACAACGACATATTAGCAACTGAGACTAGAAATTTATAAATATAGTAATACAAAAGGTAATAACAAGTAAATCTTAGACAGAGAAGGTTAATAAACTGAAAAAGAAAAACAATGATTTCTGAAATAGAATGTAAATATAAATTTAACCGATTAATTTTTCTAAGTAGAGGAAAAATTAAAATAATAAAATAAATATAAGTTTTATCGATTAATTTTTTTAAGTAGAGGAAAAAATATTTTGTTAAGGGAATAGTCATCTTCTTTTATATTAATTGTGTTATTATTCAATTTTATGTGGATCATTTCAGAAATCTTTCGTTTTCTCCAGTTTGCTTCTGAATCCAAGATTTTAACATTTTTCCAGTCAAATGTGTGACCCAAACCATTACAGTGCTTAGAAACTACAGAATTTTTGTTTTTGAAAGTTTCATGTTCGTGGACACGTGTAAAAAGTGAGCGCTTTGTTTCACCAACAAATGTCGAAGGACAATTGACACAATCAAACTTATACACTATATTTGTTTTGTCCCATTTTTTTGAAATGTCCTTTCCTAATTTTACAACTGCATTTAAAGACTTGTCAATAGTTGGAATAGTGGAGATGTTGTATTCCTTAAAAACATTAGACAATTTAAAATAAATCATTTCATTATAAGGTAAGACAACTTTAGGTAACAGACGATGTATATTCAAGTGTCTATTGTTATTGGTAACATTATTATTCGAGTATTTTAATTTTTTTAAACGCAACTTCACATGTTTGTTAATAAAATCTATCGGATAATTATTTAAAAGTAACATTTTTTTGATTGATTTCAAATTGTCTTCATGAAATTTTTTATGTGACAATGAAAAAATGTGGTTATCAATGTTTTTAATTCATATGACCAAAATCTACAGTTTACTTTCGAACTGGAAAATAATAACAAAATTAATTTTCTTGATTTAAGTCTTATAAAAAAAGACCAACATATAATAACTGACTGGTATAAAAAACCTACTTCATCAGGAAGGCTGATTAATTTCTTTTCTAACCATCCTTTACAACAGAAGAAAAACATTGTTTTTAATCTGGTCGACAGAGCAATTTCATTGTCACATAAAAAATTTCATGAAGACAATTTGAAATCAATCAAAAAAATGTTACTTTTAAATAATTATCCGATAGATTTTATTAACAAACATGTGAAGTTGCGTTTAAAAAAATTAAAATACTCGAATAATAATGTTACCAATAACAATAGACACTTGAATATACATCGTCTGTTACCTAAAGTTGTCTTACCTTATAATGAAATGATTTATTTTAAATTGTCTAATGTTTTTAAGGAATACAACATCTCCACTATTCCAACTATTGACAAGTCTTTAAATGCAGTTGTAAAATTAGGAAAGGACATTTCAAAAAAATGGGACAAAACAAATATAGTGTATAAGTTTGATTGTGTCAATTGTCCTTCGACATTTGTTGGTGAAACAAAGCGCTCACTTTTTACACGTGTCCACGAACATGAAACTTTCAAAAACAAAAATTCTGTAGTTTCTAAGCACTGTAATGGTTTGGGTCACACATTTGACTGGAAAAATGTTAAAATCTTGGATTCAGAAGCAAACTGGAGAAAACGAAAGATTTCTGAAATGATCCACATAAAATTGAATAATAACACAATTAATATAAAAGAAGATGACTATTCCCTTAACAAAATATTTTTTCCTCTACTTAAAAAAATTAATCGATAAAACTTATATTTATTTTATTATTTTAATTTTTCCTCTACTTAGAAAAATTAATCGGTTAAATTTATATTTACATTCTATTTCAGAAATCATTGTTTTTCTTTTTCAGTTTATTAACCTTCTCTGTCTAAGATTTACTTGTTATTACCTTTTGTATTACTATATTTATAAATTTCTAGTCTCAGTTGCTAATATGTCGTTGTGGTTTGTACGTCTCTCTGTACGCAGAGTAAGAACGTTTTTTGTTTTATATTTTAATTTTCTGACGTGTTAAAATTATGATTGTTTTAACTAAACTCTAAGGTGATTAGTTTTTTTGTTGTTCATAACCAGTGTTATATATAAAAAAGCAAATTTTTATACAATCAAACTAATAAAGTGTTTTCCTTTGTAACTGACTTTAGCCTGATGAGGTCAACAAATCCAGTTGGCGAAACGTCGCTTTTTTAAAAATTGACAAAATAAAAAGCAAAGATGAAATGAGAAAAAAATTTTTTAAATTTATTTAAAAAAATTTTTGTTTTCTTACACACCTTCCTTGGATCACGTATTGGTGCTCTTTTATACTATAATAATGGAAGAACATAACTCTTCTAATTTATATTTTTAAATAATTATTTTTATCATTATAAATTGTTCAAACAAATTGTTATAAACAAATAGACAAATAGTAAAATTTTTATCAGAAAGAAAGATTCTGTAAAGTGGAGAATATTTTAAATAATTAAATTTAACATTATAAGATGTTTAAACAAATGGACAAATATTAAAATGTTTATCAGAAGAAAAGGTTTAGGAAAGTGGAGACTATTTCAAATAATTAAATTAAACATTATTAATTGTTTAAGTAAATTGTTATAAACAAATGCAAAAATAAATTTTTAAAAGAAAAAAAGATTCTGAAAAGTAGAGAATGTTTTAAATAATTAAATTTTACATTATAAATTGTTGAAACAAATTGTCATAAACAAATGGACAAATATTAAAATGTTCATTAAAAAAAAATTCTGAAAAGCAGATAATGTTTTAAATAATTAAATTTTACCTTATAAATTGTTTAAAAAATTAATTGTTTAAACACATTGTTATAAACAAATAAACATATACACTTTTATAAGAAAAGAAAATTCTTAAAAGTAGAGAATGTTTTAAATAATTAAATTTTACATTATAAATTGTTATAAACAAATGGACAAATATTAAAACTTTTATCAGAAAAAAGATTCTTAAAAGTAGAGAATGTTTTAAATAATTAAATTTTACATTATTAATTGTTTAAAAAATTAATCGTTTTAACAAATTGTTATAAACAAATAGACAAATAAATTTTTATAAGAAGAGAAAATTCTGAAAAGTAGAGAATGTTTTAAATAATTAAGTTTTACTTTATAAATTGTTTAAACAAATTGTTATAAACAAATGGACAAATAAATTTTCATAAGAAAAATACATTATGAAAAGTAGAGAATGTTTTAAAGAATTAAATATTACATTAAAAATGGTTTTGAAAATTAATTGTTTAAACAAATTGTTATAAACAAATGGACAAATAAATTTCCATAAGAAAAGAAAAATCTAAAAAGTAGAGAATGTTTTAAATATTTAAATTTTACATTATAAATTGTTTAAACAAATTGTTATAAACAAATGGACAAATATTAAAACTTTTATCAAAAAAATAGATTTTGAAAAGTAGAGAATGTTTTAAATAATTAAATTTTACATTATAAATTGTTTAAAAAATTAGTCGTTTTAACAAATTGTTCTGAACAAATGGACAAATAAATTTTTAAAAGAAGAGAAGAATCTGAAAATTAGAGAATGTTTTAAATAATTAAGTTTTACATTATAAATTGTTTAAAAGAATTTGTTATAAACAAATGGACAAATAAATTTTTATAAGAAAAATACATTCTGAAAAGTAAAGAATGTTTTAAATAATTAAATATTACATTAAAAATTGTTTTGAAAATTAATTGTTTAA